>JAAGEH010000155.1:1399888-1535993 GCA_011751065.1 Lasiurus cinereus
TTCTCTTCTCTTCTCTTCTCTTCTCTTCTCTTCTCTTCTCTTCTCTTCTCTTCTCTTCTCTCTCTTCCTTTCCCTTCCTTCCTTCCTTCCTTCCTTCCTTCCTTCCTTCCTTCCTTCCTTCCTTCCTTCCTTCCTTCCTTCCTTCCTTCCATTTTTATCCCTCATCATGACCTGAAATCCTTGAGTTTGAGAGGTTTTCAGTGTGGAGCAATTTCGTCTCCTAGGTACATTGGGCAAGGTTGGAGATGTTTTGGGTTTTCACAACTTGGGGGTGAAATGCTGTTGCTTATACTGGGGAGAGACCACCTGCTAAATAAACATCCTACTATGCACAGGGAGGTCCCTGAAACAAAGATGTATGTGGCCTCAGAGATCGTAGTGTCCGTTTTTGTTTGATCCAGTAATGTCTTTCAGAAGACTGTTGTTTCTTTTTCTTTTCCAGATGTGAGAAGGTTGTTCTTTTGCTTTTTATTATTTTTCAACTATATTTTTACAAATTTGTGATGAGCTGGCCTTTTCACTCTGGAGGAAGTTTAGATTTCTAGCAAACCGTACAGAGAATGGCTGTGTGTCCCACATCCACTTTCCATGCCTTCTGATGTTCCTTTCCCACATTTATCTTCTTTGATCCTCGTTTTTCATCTTTCCGGTTGGCCAGACCCTTTACAGGGACCCAGCTGTCAAAAAATAAAAATGAAATTTAGTATGAATGGAGAATAGGGGACGTAGTCCCCCTTACCCACTGGGGGTGCGCTCCAAGAATCTCAGTGAAAACCTATGCCTAAAGCTGCAGATAGCACTAAACCCTACGCACACTGTTTTTTTCCACCCATACATGCCTGTGATTAGGTTTCATGTAAAATGAGGCACAGCGAGAGAGAAGCAATAACTAACAATAAAATGGGACGATTATAACAATATACTGTAATACAAGTGATGCAAATATGACATTAGTAAGTAGAATAAGAGCGACTGAAAGCAAACTCTGTGATACCTGGACAGTAGTTCTGATGACCCAGGAGTGACCGATCGCTGGGGAGTGTCTATACAGTGTTCCATTCAAGCCAAGGGCACATGCCTGGGTTGCGGGTTCGATCCCCAGTAGGGGGCATGCAGGAGGCAGCCGATCAGTGATTCTCTCTCATCATTGAGGTTTCTCTCTCTCTCCCTCTCCCTTCCTCTCTGAAATCCATAAAATAAAATGGAGAAGTCACAAGGCATGCAGGTTGCCCGCCTTCCGTATATATCTCAGCCCAAAGTGCTTGGAGGCCAGGACAATGGGCTCGGCTCCCCTGAAATGGCAGCGGAGCGACTTCTAGAATAACATCCACATGAGCTCATGCAGGCTGATATTTTCTTTGCTGAAGATCAGGGAAACGGAGTGTTTGTGTTGAGTGCCTTCCAGTAATACTCACAATGAGCCAAGAATGCTTGGGCTCTTGGAAAGAATACCTTGTGCCCAGAGGCTGTGGGTGAGTATGTGTTTTTTAACCAGGTTTGCTCATTTAACTTGTCCAGATGGGGTGCGTTCACAAGGCAACCCCTCAGCCGGTCATTTCTGGTGATATCACAGAAGCACCCAAGAGGAAATGAACTCTGAGAGCCCACAGTAACCTGGGATGTTGAAAGTACCCGGGAAATACACAGAAATTGGTTGAGCTTTATCCTTTACTTTTCCATCTTCCACGGCCTAGAGTGTGAAATTGGAGGGCACGATACCCACTTGGTTAGATGAGCTAGCTAAATAGCTTCCCTCCACCCGCGCTGGTCTGGCTCAGCGGATAGAGCGTTGGCCTGTGGACCGAAGGGTCCCTGTTTGGATTCCCATCAAGGGCATGTACCTGGGTTGCAGGCTCCTCCCCTTCCTGGGCGCTGGTCGGGGTTGGTGCAGGAGGCAACCCATCCATGTGTTTCTCTCACGTCAATGTTTCTCTCTGTCTTTCACTCTCTCTTCCTCTCTCTAAAAATAAATGGGAAAATATCCTCCGGTGATGATTAAGAACAAAAATGGCTGCACTCCAAGTTCACTCGAAAGTGTGAGCCACACACCTCTGTGAGGCCCCCCCTCACTTCTGCACTCCTGTCCTATTCATGTCAATGAAGCGCCCCGAGATTCTGGGCTGCTTCCTCCTGTTTCCACAACACACACACTGGCTTCTGAAAGGAGCAAAAGCCCAGCAGATAGGAGAATGGGCCCATCTCTGCCTTCAGTCCCTTTCGACATACCTGTATTTTCCGGCGGATAAGACGACCCCCAACTTTTCCAGTTAAAATATAGAGTTTGGGATATACTCGCCCTATAAGATGACACCTGGCGTAGAAGACGACCCCCGACTTTTGAGAAGATTTTCCTGGGTTAAAGGCGTCTTCTACGCGGGAAAATACGGTAACTAGTAGATGGCGCCCCGTTGTGTTCTGAAAATTGACTTCCCTGAGAGCAGGTGGGTAGATGACTTCTGAGAATGACAGTGGGCAAGCCCTTCGTTCTGTCGTCAGTCCCTCCTGGGTACCTGCATGTCCTGTGCAGCTGGTGGGCAGACCCAGTACTTGCCATCCTGCCGTCCTTGGACCTGAGTTTCTGAGCCACAGGGAGCTTATTCGCTCAGCGTTTGGATTGGGGGCCAGGAGTCAGCAGGGCACCTGAGGCAAGAGACTGCTGAAGAGGCGATCGGCATTCTATGGGGAGGATCTGAGCATAAAGTAACTGCATGTACGTAATTCTAAGTCACCATATCATTATATAATTAAATTAAATGGAATCATAATCTATATGCATGTCATAATTTATATACTAGTGGCCTGGTGCATGAAATTCATGCATAGTGGGGAGGTTGTCCCTCAGCCTGGCCTGTACACTCTCCATTCTGGGACCCCTCAGGGGATAACCAACAGTCGGACATTCCTCTCACAATCCAGAACTGCTGGTCCTTATTGCTTGCCTGCTTGCCTGATTGCCCCTAACTTCTCCTGCCTGCCTGCCTGATTGCCCCTAACTGCTCCCCTGCTGGCTTGATTGCCCCTAACCACCTCTGCCTCACCCTGCATCCGGACACAGGATTCCTTCCTCCAGCTGACCACAGGCACCCGGGATCCGGGCTTCCCTCTCTCTGGTCAGCCATAGGCGCCAGGCCAGCTGCAGCCGCAGGGGATGATGGGTAGTTGGCTTCGCCTGGGTTGCAGCTGCAAGTACTGGCGCCTGCGACGGTGGGGTGGGCGGCTTCTCCATCTCCCAGCCACAGCCAGTGCAGGTGCTGGGCCTGGACTGCAGGTGGGCGGCTTCTCCATCTTTCCTGGGACGCAGAGGGGTGACTTCTTTGGCTGGCTGCGGCCTGGGATCCGGGGCAGGCAGCTACAGCCAGCCTCAGGCCCAGAGCTGAGGGGGTGGGGGGCGGGGCTGCCACCATGGTTTCAGGTTAATTTGCATACTCACTCTGATTGGCTGGTAGCATAGCACAGTGATGGTAATTTTCATATTTCTCTTAGTGTAGAGATGTCATATACACAAAAGTAGATATACAGCCGAGACCGGTGTGGCTCAGTGGATAGAGCGTCGGCCTGTGGACTGAAAGGTCCCAGGTTCCATTCCGGTCAAGGGCATGTACATTGGTTGGGGGGAACATGTCCACTGCGGGGCGTGCCGGAGGCGGCTGATCGATGTCTCTCTCTCATCGATGTTTCTGACTCTCTATCCCTCTCCCTTCCTCTCTGTAAGAAATCAATAAAATATAAAAGAAAAGTAGATACACAGATAGATATGAACATATAATACAAGTGGCCGTCATACCCTCACAACTTCAAAATACAGTGTTGCTGAAGGTTGAAAAATAGGGAATCATAAGGTGCACCCTCTTTTGTGTCCCGTCCTTTGCCTCGTCATTGCGTTTGTAAGCTTGTCCCCAGGGTTGCCTTGTCCGCAGTCTGCTTCTTGCCGCTCTGCCACATCTCCCCCTGCATGTACACCACGTGTGCCTGTTCTGCGGCTGCCGGACACGGGGTGTCCCACCGGCCAGGGGTCCGCGAGGCCATTGCTCTTCTGGTTGGAGGAGGGGTCGTCTCCCAGAGCACGGGGTGTGTCCTTTCTGGAAGGAACTTCCAGGCCCACGCGCCGCCTGGGGTAGACTCTAGAATTTGCATTTAGTCCGCGGAATCCCCTGCGAGCAGAAAACGGGGAATTAGGTTCACCGGCTTCGCCAGATGCCTTCCAGGCAAACCCTGGCTGTGGGCTGCCATGTCCTCTGATGATGATGAGGCCGAAGGGTTTCTCACTCTTCTGCCTACTCATGCGTATCTCTAACAGTTTTAAAGCATTACCCATCGTTCCCGGTTCTTTCCCATGGAAGGTGGTCTGGCTCTTATTGTGCTTTGCTATAGGAAGCATTTACGTATTAAAATATGCATTGAAAAGGCTTCTTGTCTTGTGACACCAGTGTGTCTGCCATAAAAGTTACAGAAATGACACACACTAATATTTCTTTTCTCCAAATTCTTTCTCAGCTCATATACAGGCACCAAAGAGATAATACTTATTTAAAAAAAACCACTAATATTGTTTTCCTCTTCTTCTGGTTCTGCTTGTGGAGAGTAAAGATGTTCATTACAAAGGCTTAGACTCCTGTTTTTTTTTTTAATATATTTTTATTGATTTTAGAGGGGAACGGAGAGGGAGAGAGAGATAGAAACATCGATGATGAGAATGATTGATCGGCTGCCTCCTGCACAGCCCCTACTGGGGATCAATTCTGCAACGTGGGTATGTGCCCTTGACCAGAATCGACCCCAGGACCCTCCAGTCCACAGGCAGACACTATCCACTGAGCCACACCAGCTGGGGCTGGAGTAGTGGCATTTTCTAAGTTCTGTGCTCTCCTTGGGGAGCACACTCATTGAGTGGACAGTAGTGGGGGGGCGTCAATACTTGAATAGCGATTGGGCTTTCTCACAGCCTGTCTTCCCTCTTTCCCTCCCCCTTTCCCTCTTCATATCCCCCCACCTCTTTTCCAGAACATCCACAGCTGAATTCCACACAAACACATCGCATGCTATGCACATCCTCCCGCTCCACTACAATTTTTAATATCTTTGAAAAATGACATTTTATTCAGAGAGGAAGGGAGAGGGAGAGAGAGAGAGAAACATCGATGATGAGAGAAAATCATTGATCGGTTGCCCCTTGCACACCCCCTACTGGGGATGGAGCCCGAAACCTGGGCCTGTGGCCTTGATCAGAATTGAACCCGGGACCCTCCAGGCCACAGGCCAGCGCTCTATTCACAGAGCCAAACCGGCCAGGGCTACATCTTTTATTATCTTTGTTGTTAAAGAGTATTACAGATGTCCCCCACTCCCCCCAATTTGCCCTCTATCACCAGTCCTTCCGTACCCTGCTGTGTTGATGGGAAATGCATACCTGCATATAAGTTGTACGATCCCATGATCTCACTTACATGTGGAATCAGATGAGCACAGTAAGCGGATGGATGAAATAGGAGCAGAGACATGGAAACATGGAGCAGACTGAGGAATCTCCGAGGGAAAGGGGTGGGCAGGGAGAGATTAAAGAACTCAGCACCCCATTTTAAAGACCATTTCAATCAACCACGCGGTTCGTAGGAACACCTGTGAGAGTTCAGCCAAACCCTGAGACAGGCGGAGCTCTTGCTGGTGGTGTGTGTGGTAGTTTTGTGGTCTCACCATCGGGTTTGGGTTAGAAAGTTGGGGAAAATGCCTCGAGTTAATGCCATAACTCTTAGATATCTGAATCCCATCCCGCCGTGGCCTTTCTGGTTGGTTTTGGGGGGAAAATCGTTGCTCCCTAAGATTTGGAAGATCAGGATGTTATCTCACACATTCACCGAAGCATGGGAATGATTTTTAAAAATGCAGCAAGGATGTTTTCTTTCTTGATTGAGTCGTTAAGACAATCAGATTGCTGCTACAGTATATTTCTGTTGTGCTTATCCCTGACGGGAGCTGTAATAGATTCGGAGAGTGTCTTCAGAGGGTCGGGAAGGAGGAAACAGCAGAAGGCCATCCCTCCGCCCCGCACAGCCAGCAAAGGTCATCTTCCCACATCATCGCGAGGCTTGATGTGGAGCTGGGACAAAGCCGGTTTGGTTTGTTTCAGAGAGAGAGGGCCGTTCCCTGTACTCAGATGTGACTCACTCGGGTCAGATCTTTTGGCCTGAAACCTCGGAGAGCACTAGATGTGGGCGATTTTACAAGTTGGACTTGCTTTTTTTAAACCGCTTAAAAAAGCACAAGAAGAAAATGTGCAGCCCACCATGTACTAATGAAACATCCATCTTATATAAAAGCTGCTGTTGGAAGTTTTAACCTTGCTGTTGGCTTCTGTAAATGTTCTCTTGCTTAAATAGTAAGGAAAATGAGACTATTCTCACTCCAGAGAGGCCAGTAAACCTTCCCCGGACAAAATTGTCAGTGCTGGCACCAGGCCAGGCCTTTGGTTGAGGTCTCAAGGCCTCGGCACAGAGGGGCCCTTTAAGAACTTGCAAAGGGGTGGGAAACATCCCCTATTTGGGAGACGAAGAAGGTAAAAACTTATAAATAGGGAAAATTTCTGCATGTTGGGGCCCAGAATTTGAGAAACATTTTCCTCTGGACCCGCGTGAAATAAATGTAACTCAAACCCTCCGAGCGTGGTTTGGTTATTCCGGTTCTCTGTGACACTAAAAGGCCCCTAGATGCCCTAGCCCAGTGGTCGGCACACTGTGGCTCACGAGCCACGGTTTGCCTCTCTCTTGACTAGTGAGTTTGCCGACCTCTGCCTCAGGGAAAAATACTTAAAAAGACATTTTAATAATGTACTAACGTCTTTTAACCCGAAGTCCTCACCAGCCGCAGTTTGCCTACCACTGCCCTAGCCAGTTTGGCGCAGTGGATAGAGCTCGGGCCTTCAGACTGAAGGGTCCCGGGTTCCATTCAAGGCAAGGTCCTTATCTTGGTTGTAGGCTCCTTCCTGGCCTGGGGCCCTGGTTGGGGCTTCCTGTAGGAGGCAACCCATCGATGTGTTTCTCTCAGAGAGATGGTTCTCTCTGTCTATCCCTCTCCCTTCCATTCTCCCTAAGAATCGATGGAAAACCATCCTCGGGTGAGGATTAAAATAAAATAGAATAAAAAAGCCCACAGACACCATTGCTTTCTGCCTGCCCCTGGGTCCTTTGTGTCTCATCAAGAAAAGATTCCGGCGAAACTATGGAAACTGTCCTTGCCTGAAATTAGGTAAGCAGCTTTGCTTTAATTGCCTTCCCTGCAGGTTGGCAACGGGGAAAAGAAAACATTTGGCCTTCCAGGGATTCTATCACGCCGCCACTGGCCTCTCTCCTCACCGGGCTCTGGGACGTCTGCAAGGCCTCGCACCCGGCCCGTTCTGGGCCAGCCCCCATCTGCTTCTCCCGGACAGCGGTCCCTGCTTCTCGGTCCCCAGACCTGGCAGCAGAGAAGCTATGTCACCAGTGGGGAGTCTCCAGTCCCCTCTTTCCGCTGCCCCCTTAGCCTCCAAACTAGGGAAGTGGTTTTCTTGATAGCGCTGTGCGGAGCCATCTGGTACACCGGAATCCTGTGTGTTTCATGATCCTGAGAAGCATTTCCAAAGCCTGATTTTGATGTTCAAGAAATCTGTGCCTTGGAGAGATCTCGGGGGAGGGAGGGGAGGTACATTGAAGCAAATGTGCCCCCCCCTTCATTCATTTGGTCTTTCTGTGAGCGAAACTTCTTTGACCTTCTACTCTGTGCCCAACAAAATGTGCTAGGCTCCCAGGGTATAGAAGCGAAAATACAGATACCTGCTGCATTCAGGCACTTAATAGCTTAAAAGGCAGCACAGACATATCTCTCTCTCTCTCTCTCTCTCTCTCTCTCTCTCTCTCTCTCTCTCTCTCTCTCTCTTCCCCCCACCCCCAACCTGAGGAGATTTTCCCATTGATTTTTAGAAAGAGTGGAAGAAAGAGGGAGAGACAGAGAGAAACATTGATGTGAGAGAAACACTAGATTGGTTGCCTCCTGCACACGCCCTGATCAGGGCCAGGGCTGGGGAGGGAGCCTGCCGCCGAGGCCCATGCCCCTGACCGGAAGCAAACCTGGGTCCTTCAGTCCAAGGCCAACGCTCTGTCCACTGAGCCAAACCAGCTAAGCCTCTCTCTCTCTCTCTCTCTCTCTTAAAAGCAGTTTTATTGAGATATAACTTACAGACCATAAAATTCACTCATTTTAAATATAAAATTCAGTTATTTTGATTACAGTAATAGAAGTGTGCAACCCTCACCATAAATCCACCAAGAACATTTACGTTACCCCAATAATATCCCTCCCGCTCATTAGCAGCCACTTCCTTCCCTGCCCCAGCCTCCAGCAGCCACTGATCTGTTTGCTCTCCAAAGATTTGCCTGTTCTGGATATTTCCTGCGAGTGGAATCATCCAAACACGCTCTTTCCTGTGTGGCTGCTGCTTCCTCCCCTCCCCATAAGTTCTGAGGTTCATCGCATGGGGAGCATGTGTCAGTACGTCCCTGCTTTTATTGCCGAATAGAACTCCATTGCGTGGCTGTGCCGCATTTGTTCGTTCATTCACGGCTGACGGACGTTTGGGTTGTTTCTGGTTTGGGTCTGTTATGAGCAGTGCGGCTGTGAACATGTCTGTTCCAGCCTGTGGAAGGACGTATGCTTTTGTTTATGACACAAACACCTACGGGTGGATTGCTGGGTACCGCAGATATTGAAATCAATGTTGGGGACAAAGTGAGTTACTTGGGGGCAGGAAGATTTAATCTGGAAGTCAGACCACGGTCTATTGCCTCTAGTCCCGGAATGCAGGTTTAGCACTGATCTGCAGATCTGGAAGTACATGTTCAAAATATTTTTTTAAAGATATATACTTTATTGACTTCAGAAAGGGAGAGGGAAAGAGAGGACTTCAGATGAAAGGCACTAGTACATTATTAAAATGTTTTTTAATGATGACAGAGAATCATTGATCAGAGACCCCCTGCATGCCCCCCACTGGGGAGTGAGCCTGCAGCCCAGGCATGCGCCCTGCCCGGGAATCGAACCGCGACCTCCTGGTTCATAGGTCATCCGTTGAGCCACGCCGGCCGGGCTATTTTCCTTTCTTTAGTAATTGGATGAACTTCGGGCAGATGCCTTTATCTCTCCGCTCAATTCTTGAGTCCGAATGCTTGGTTTGATTCTGCCCTCCCCCACTCCACTTGCTATGTGACCTTGAACAATTCAATCAGAGAGAGACTGATTTCTCCCTGCTGAAGTTTTATCTCAAAGATAGTATCTCTCTCTAAGATAGTGCCCAATCAAAGATTTGCTGTGAGAATCAACTTAATCTATGAGCAGCCTACATAGTGCTTGGCACATAATGATAAATATTTCTTTTTTTATGATTGCCAATTTTGTTTAATTCCGTTAAAAACGTAAAGATGACTAGTGAAAGATATTTAATTTACATTGAAGTGTATTGATGCCTCTCCCTAGAGCACTCTTTCCCCAAATATACATGCTCCAGCTGTCTGCTCTCCTCCTGATGTTTTCTCTAATCTCCACCTCCCATTAAGAGCCCTGACCACCTTATCTGAGACCACAGGCTGCCCACCTCCCGCCCTCCTGATGCTTCCTTACTCTGCTATACTTTCACCTTCCCCCCAGCATTTACCACCATCTCACATCCTGAAAAATGTGCTTGTGTGTGTATAGTTCTTATTTATTGTCTATTATTCCTTTCTAAAATATAAGCACCATTTGGACAGGAATCTTTGTCTGTTTTGTTTGAAGCTGTATCCCATCCCCCTAGAACGATGCCTAGCACACAAACAATACTCAGTCAAACACTTGCTGAATGAAAGAAATGGATACTTGGTGCTGTGAGCTTTATGCATATATTATTACATGTAATTCTTCTAACAAAACCCCGAGCCGAAACCGGTTTGGCTCAGTGGATAGAGTGTCAGTCTGCGGATTGAAGGGTCCCCGGTTCGATTCTGGTCAGGGGCATGTATCTTGGTTGCGGGCGCATCTCCAGTGGGGGGTGTGCAAGAGGCGGCTGATCGATGTCTCTCTCTCTCATCGATGTTTCCAACTCTCTATCCCTCTCCCTTCCTCTCTGTAAAAAATCAATAAAATAAAAAAAACCCCTGCCCCCCCAGGTGTAGATGTTATCACCATCATTTAATACATGAAGAAAGCAAATACTAGAGAGATGTGGTCGTTTGCCAGAAGACACATAGTTTAGCTGGTACGTCTCCAAAGCAGACTCCTGTAGGCATAGCCTGGCATAGGGAGGAGCCCTAGGACAGATGTGACGATTCCGGCATTACTGCCCGGCTCTAGGAACCCACAAGCCATTTGTGTGTTTACGCACATTGGGTTTTAGATCCACTGGCCTGTGCCAAGCCAGTTTCTTCTCCCTGCCTGCCACATTTCAAAATACAGTGGCACCTCGAGATACGAGTTTAATTCGTTCCGTCACCTTGAGGCGTGGGAAACTATGAGACACTCGAGTCTCGGTAAACTGGTGGGTCGTGTGCCGCCAGCAGATCCGCGCGATGACTCCTATCTCAACTGTTGCTCGTGTTTCAAAGCAAAAATCGCGCGCTCGACGGCTCGTATCTCAAAAATCTCGTATGTTAGGGCACTCGTATCTCGAGGTGCCGCTGTACTGGAGTGGGCAAGAGGCAGAGGCATGTTTCTGAAGGGTGACCTCATCCCCTGGCCTGCCGCCTCGCCGCAGTCTTCACTGGCTCCATGGGTAGAAGGTTGGACTCCATCACGCTTCGGATTATCTTGCTTTATTACAACGAGGACCTTAGTCGAATCAAGATTTGAATCACCATGGTAACTCTGCGAATCCAGAATAATCCTCTTAGAGGAGATCATTTGTTTTCATACCACCATGTTTAATGTATGACTTCCTTCCATTTTTAAGATCATGTCTACACTTCGCAAAGCAAAGATGGCAGTTATGGACGCTGAAAATTCCGCAGGAGTTTCTTTCTTTCCTCTAGCTTGCCATGGGTTTTCCCAAACCTGAGAGTGGGGATTGAGCGCAGGTACTGTATTTTCCGGCGTATAAGATGACCCCCAACTTTTCCAGTTAAAATACAGAGTTTGGCATATACTTGTCCTATAAGACGACCCCCAGCGTATAAGATGACCCCCGACCTTGGAGAAGATTTTCCTGTTAAAAAGTCTTTCACACTGGAAAATACGGTAGTTTGTTTATTTATCTGATCCCAGGAGCACAGTGAGAAAGTAAGGAGGTGACATGGGGGGGAGACAGGTGGGGGGAGAGGAAGGAAACCAATAAATAACGTGTTAATGAGCTGATTACTGCTGTGAGAATCTGGGGCTCCATGCTAAGAGGCTGTCCAAAACACACCTCAGCAATGTCCCAGGGCATGTTCTTTTGGGGCCCTCAGCCCCGCTGCACTTTCAGGGTGTCCTGCTCAGGTGACCCAGCACCCTCCCATGGCTGGAGACTGTCCTGAGGCAGACACAGGGCACCATCTGGATGCACGGAACTGTCTGCAGGTGACCTGTGTTGAAAGACCATGCCTACATGCCTCTCTCATTTCATATACAGTGGTACCTCGAGATACGAGTGCCCTAACATACGAGATTTTTGAGATACGAGCCGTCGAGCGAGCGATTTTTGCTTCGAAATACGAGCAACAGTTGAGATGGGAGTCATCGCGCGGATCAGCCGGCTGCACATGACCCACCAGTTTACCGCGACTCAAGCGTCTCATAGTTTCCCACACCCCAAGGTGACGGAACGAATTAAACTCCTATCTCGAGGTACCCCTGTATTTTGTAAGCAAGAGCAAAACCCCTTTGTTTTGGACTATCTGTTCAAAAACATGTACAGAGTGAACATTCTGAGGAGATAAAGATCACGTCTTCCTCCAGAGGGACGCTGTATTTTGGCTGTTCAGTGTGTTAAAGATGGGGTGTCTGTCTCTGGACAAAGTGTCCACAGGCTTACTGGCCACTATAAAAAATTAGGTTCCCTAGACTGAGGGTTCCCCTCGTGTAAGGCAGTCCATCATGTGTGCGGTATCAGCTGACTCTCTTGAGGTCACCTCGAGGGATCCGGGCCTCAGAAGACTGGAGCAGATCCTGATATTCTGGCTACTCCTATTGCTGGGACCCCTAAACGATCCTTTGTCTCTGACTCCCATGTCTCCCGTCTTCTGCGGCATCCATGAAAGCGCAGCAGAAAGATTTCTCAGCTTGCAAGCAGGGCCAAATCTCAGACTTCCGATGATTCTTGAGGATCTGCAAGGTGGATCCAGGGTATGCGGACAGGGTTCTAATGGTGACGACTTCATGCGGTACTTCTCTTCATTGGTAGAGGCATGGCCAGTAACCGGAAGTACTAAATCTCTTTTCCATTTTATATGTTGAACTGAGCCTCAGAGCTAAGTGTCATCTTCCTCTGTTCAGTACTGGCCTCGTTTTAGGGATGACAAGAAAAAACAGTAACCTTGGTAGAAATCGATGAACATGTCAAAATATATTGTCTATCGAATCCTCCTCATGTTTTATTTTTTCAAGGCAAGATACCTTTCCTCTTTTTGGAGAGAATAACTTCACTAATTAGTGAACACCATAATTACTCATTTTTCGAAATGGTGTTGATGATATTAGAAAATTACCAGGAGTGTCGTTTGTAACCAAGGTTCTATATTGTTCGCATTCTCAAGGAGGGCTCTCACGCTCTGTAATGTGCAAAGAAGGATCATCTTCAGTTGGGTCCTAGGATACAGCAGAGGGCTTGCTCCACCTAACCCATGGTCGGCAAACTGCGGCTCGCGAGCCACAAGTGGCTCTTTGGCCCCTTGAGTGTGGCTCTTCCACAAAATCCCACGGCCTGGGCGAGTCTATTTTGAAGAAGTGGCATTAGAAGAAATTGAAGTTTAAAAATTTTGGCTCTCCAAAGACATTTCAATCGTTGTCTTGTTGCTATTTGGCTCTGTTGACTAATGAGTTTGCCGACCACTGCCTTCACCACGGCCATTGGTCAAATTGAATGGGTAACTGAAGTTTTTCACCCCAAGATTCCAGGTCCTCATATATCAAACTTCTAGAAATAGGAAAGTCCGGAGCTAAATTGTGTTTCAGAGTTTTCTCTATTCTGTCACCTTTGCTATATCCTCTGAATGCCATTCGGTAGGACACGGCTCTCTCCATTTTTCCCTTAAAGAAAATTCTACTTATTTTTGAGCCTCTTCTTATCAACTCCTCTAAGAAATAGTCAGTTGGGATTCTGATTGGAATCATATCAAATCCATCAAATCCTGGGGGAAAATTGACATCTTTACTGACATTGAGTCTCTATATTCATGAACATAGTACTTATTCCTATTGACTTTGGAGTTCTTTAGGGGCTTTCAGTAATTATAATGTATAATTTCCTACATAACGGTCTTGCATATGTTGATAGTGTTTCTTGAGTACGTAATATATATTTTGCAATTAAAATGGCACCGTTTATGACTGCTGGCTGCAAATTTATGAAAACGTAATTTTTTGTATTGAAATGACTGCAGCCACCTTGCTAAGCCTTTTGTTCATTCTAAACATTTGTCTGTAGATGTTTTTCAGTTACCTCTGTAGGCAGCTATGTCGTCTGTGGATTATGAGCACAGGCTAGAATTTTTCAAATACTTCTGCACGTAGCAAGTATTCTTATATCCACCTTGGAAATGTGGAAAAGACCCAAAGATTTCAAGTGACCTGCCATTGATCCCAAGGGACTGAAGTGGAAGAATCTACTCTCTTGTCCTCTAATTTCAACCTGACACGATGCCTCCTGAACTCACTCTCCAGGAAAATGAGCTGAAAATTGCCATCGGAGTGAAGTCACAGATAGCGAAGGCAGATGGAAACGAGGAAAATGATTCCAATTACCATGTGAACGGCAAAATAGCATGAAGTCGCCAGCCAAGTCTTTCTCTTTCTCTGCGGTTCGCGGAGTTTAATATCATTGCTGTGTTGATCAATGTCAGCATCATTCTGTTTTGTCCCCAGACTGCTGAGGTCATGACGGCCTTGGCTGCATTCACACAGGCCGGGAAGACCGGTCGCCCCCAGTTTCTGATGCTCGCCTCCTAAGAGGTAGGCGCCGGTGTCACTAACCGGTCTGCCTCCCGGAATGCTTTGGAGACTAACGAAGATGTCACCAGCAGGTCTCGCCATGTTTATGTCATCCTACCCGTCATTCCAAGTGCAGTGTCACAATTTCTTCTTTTGTCTTCGGTCTGCGGAATCTGCAAAAGTACTTTAGGGTCTGGGTTCCGTAAGAGTATATCCCATTTTATTTTTTTCTCCCGGTGGTTATTTTCAAGAGGCCGGGAAAGCTGCTGGAGGAATTTCCACTTGGGAAGTATAGGAATTTCTTCCACTGCCCTGGAGAATATGTCTCCTCTTCCGTGACAAGGAGATATATGTATTGGAATCTGCCCATCGCATACTAAGGAATGAGAGTCCAGAAAACCTCGTGAAAGATCAGGTGTTGGTTTCCATGTTTATAATAAAGATCTGGCATCAGTCCAAGTTGTGCTTTAAAAAAAAATGTTTTGTTATGAAGCCAAATAGCTCCTCTTCTAAGGTAGGGCAATATTGGTCCACGGTCTGCGGTCATTCCAGTCATGCGCCAAACTGGGCGGAGGTCTGCGTACTGAATAAGAACAGGTATTTTGTATAAGAGGTGGCCTGTGTCGTGAAGCCCCTCCCACACCAAATACTCTCTAAAATGCCCGGTGTGGCTGAAACCGGTTTGGCTCAGTGGATAGAGCATCTGCCTGCGGACCGGAAGGTCCCGGGTTCGATTCTGGTCAAGGGCCTGTACCTTGGTTGCGGGCACATCCCCAGTGGGGGGCGTGTAGGAGGCGGCTGGTCGATGTCTCTCATCGATGTTTCTAACTCTCTCTCCCTCTCCCTCTCTGTAAGAAATCAATAATCAATAATATATATATACATATATATACATATATATACACATATATATGTGTGTATGTATATATATGCACATATATAAAATTAAAAAAAATAACACACCCCGTGTGGACCGAGGACCTCTTATGTCCCGATGGCACCGTCTGCTTCAGTGGAAGTGGGGGCTGACAGTTTGGAAGCAGGTCCCGCAGCTGTGACTCCTGTGAGGCAGGGCTGGGCGGCTGAAGGGTCAGTAAGCGGAGCACAGCATGACCCTGAGCAGCTCCGAGACCCCAACACCACGCCCCTCGAGTCTTGCCCGGGTGGCCCCATGTGGAAACGAACCATGGGAAATAGCCCAGTGAATTCTAACGCCTCTGGAAGATCCTGCAAATCCCTCTCATTCAGACAGCGCCTCTCTTTGAAACTATTGCCTTTCTTTCAGGGGCTGCAAATAAAGCATCTGTTCTCTTTTTCTGTGCTCTGAAAGGCTTCGAGGAAACGATTTGAGTGTTTATATTTTAATAACTTTTTATGGATGTCAGAGAGGAAGGGAGAGGGAGAGAGAGAGAAACATCCATGAGGAGAGAGAATCATGGATCGGCCGCCTCCTGCACGCCCCCTCCTGGGGATCAAGCTTGCAACCCAGGCCTGTGCCCTGACCGGGAATCGAACCGGGACCTCCTGGTTCCTAGGCGGACACTCAGCCACTGAGTCACGCCGGCGGGGTTGGAGTTTATATTTCGGAATGTGAGTTCATCGAAAAGGAGCTTCATTATGGAAGGGCCCCGGAGAGCGCCCCCAGTTCGGAAATGAGCCTTCATGAGGCAGCGCGCCTGGCACACCGACCCTTCTTTTGGTCTCTGAGTCCCAGGGCTCCAAGCCGAGGAGAGCTGGCAACGCCCACCCGCCGTGCAAAGCCGTGAGGGAACCCAGGAAGGTGTACCACACGAGCAGGCTGGCATGCGATCATCACCCAGCACACGAGTTGCTCTACATGCCTCCAGGCTACTCTGCTTGCTCTTCTTCGGGAAATACTGAAATAAAAATGCGATTGACAGGCTCTAATGAGCCCTGATGAGTAATCATTTGCCTTCAGAGGGCTGGGTCATAGAATTCATACGTGTCTTCGTTTTGGAAGGCTCAAGAGAAGACTGTTAGCACAACTGGAAGTAATTTGTAAAATTTTATTTATTTTTTTTAAAAGAATATATTTTATTGATTTTTTTTTTACAGAGAGGAAGGGAGAGGGATAGAGAGTGAGAAACATTGATGAGAGAGAGACATTGATCAGCCGCCTCCTGCACGCCTCCTACTGGGGATTTCCCTGCATCTAAGGTACGTGCCCTTGACCGGAATGGAACCTGAGACCTCTCAGTCCACAGGCTGATGCTCTATCCACTGAGCCAAACCGGTAAAATTTCGGCTAAAATTTTATTTTTCTATTGTAGTTCCCATTTAGTACTATTTCATATTAGTTTCAGGTGTACAGCACTTAGTGGTTAGGAAATCATATATTCTACAAAGCGATCCCCTGATATTGCCAGTAACCGCCTGGCACCGTACCTGGTTATTACAGTATTACTGAGTGTATTCCTCATGCTGTGCCTTACCTCCCTGCTAGTACAGTGGTACCTCGAGATACGAGTGCCCTAACATACAAGATTTTTGAGATACGAGCCGTTGAGTGAGCGGTTTTTGCTTTGAAATACGAGCAACAGTTGAGATAGGGGTCATTTCGCGGATCGGCCGGCTGCACACGACCCACCAGTTTACCGCGACTCGAGCGTCTCATAGTTTCCCACGCCTCAAGGTGACGGAACAAATTAAACTCGTATCTCGAGGTACCACTGTACTGAAAACCCATTGATGGGAAATTTGGAATTTCCGATTGCATCCAGAGTAACTCTAAATCTCCCGCCAGAAGGCCGGGGTGGGTCTTGGTTCCTAATTGTACTTTTACTTGTTTTTCTGAATCCTTGTATGAGTCTCTTTTGTCATCCTCTTCAGTGTCAAACAAAAAAGGGACGTCTCCTTCTGCAGAAATGTATTAAACTTATTACATGCCAGGGAAGACATCGCCTCGACCCTCCGCGAGTCTCCAGTGTAGCAGCGAATTCCGACAGGAGACCAGTGTTACTGCGCAGGACCGATCATGACCAGGCGCACTGGAGCCATCGAATAGGGGCACCAGCTTACCCTGGGGCAGCGCAGAAGGCACAGGGGGCAGAGGTACCAACGAGGTCAGAGATGAGAGTCCAGACGAGGGTGGTTGTGAGTCCCCGGAATTTTGCTCTTCATAACGCGTACTCGAGTCCCCAGATTCTGAAGTGGAGTTCGCCATCTCCAGAGGGCCACCTCGGTTGGCATTTCCCCCGGAAATGTTCCCCCGATATAAAACCTCCTTTCCCCTAGAGGAGCCCCATATTCAAATGCTCATCGCCCCTCGGAACAAGCTTCACTTCTTGAATTGGAATGCGGGAGTGCCCTCTGGGAAAGCAATTAGGAACCCCAGCCAGCTGCCCCCTGAGCCTGCGCTGTGAACTCAGAGGTGACAGGAAACGCACCCTGGCTTTGTTGGCATGGCAACAAGCGGGCCTCCTGCTTTGTGGTTCAGCGTAGGCCACAGTGATAACATTTCCTCTTGAGGTCACTGGGAAAAAATGAGAAAGAAACAAAGGCCATATCTTCGTGTCTGTACCGCCTTTAACAGCTAAGTTATATCTTAAAACTACTAAAGTTAGCAGAATGGACGCCGGGAAGGGGCCACTATGGTTGAGAACTCTTCTCTGAGTGTCTCTGTGACATCAGCTTTAGGAAGACTTTAAAAACATGTTTATTGTTCAAAGTATTACGTAATTCCCCTCTTTCCCCCTTAACCTCTCACCTTTCCCATCCTGTCTCCCCCTGCAACCCTCCCCCCAGGCCTTCACCACCCTATGGTCTGTGCCCACGTGTTATGTATACACGCACATGAGTTCTTTGGTTGATCTCTCCCCTCCCCTGCCTCCCTCTGAGGTTTGACAGTCTGTTCGATGCTTCTGTGTCTCTGGGTCTATTTCTGTTCATCGGTTTATTTGGTTCATTAGATTCCACATGAGTGAGATCATGTGACACGTCTCTTTCTCTGTCTGGCTTATTTCGCTTCGCACGGTGTTCTCTAGGTCCACCCATGCTGTTGCGGACGGTAAGAGTTCTTTCTTTTTTACGGCAGCGTAGTATTCCGTTGCATAGCCGTACCACAGTTTTCTAATCCACTCACCCGCCGTCTCCGCCCCTCCAGTAGAGGGTGCACTCTTGGGAGCGGCTTTGGTAGCCAGTTGCTTTGCTGTGCGTTACCTCTGGTGGATTTGGAGAGCAGTCTGCTCTGGATGAGCCACGGTGTACCCCCTTCTCCTTTGGCCTTCAGGGAGACCTGATGCATGGAGGGGGCAAGAAGTAGGAGGCAGTCATTGGTGGGGATCCTCCCGTGCGGATGTGTGAGTCTCTCATCCGGGAGCTACACTAACAGCCCCTCTGCTGATCCACAGGAAGCTGGCTTCCTTTAAACCAGGGGTCCTCAACCTTCCTAACGCCGCGGCCCTTTAATACAGCTCCTCCTGTGGTGGTGACCCCTAATCATAACATTATTTAAGTTGCTACTGCATAACTGTCATTTCGCCACTGTTATGAATCGTCATGTGAATATCTGTGTTTTCCCATGGTCTTAGGCGACCCTGCTAGCGGTTCTCAACCTGTGGGTTGCTGCTGTAGAGCCTAAGACCATCGGAAAACATAGATATTTATGTGACGATTCATAACAGGAACAAAATGACAGTTTTGCAGTAGCCATGGAAATAATGTTATGGTTGGGGTCACCACCACCACATGAGGAGCTGTGTTAAAGGGCCACGGCATTAGGAAGGTTGAGAACCGCTGCTTTAAACCAATGGTTCTCAGTGGTAGACATTTAGCAACATCTAGAGGCATTTTTTTTATTGTTGCAACTAGTGTGTGTGTGTGTGTGAGTGTGTGTGTGTGTGTGTGAGTGTGTGTGTTATTGTGTGTGTGAGTGTATGAGTGTGTGTGTGTGATTGTGTGTGTGTGTGAGTGAGTGTGTGTGATTGTGAGTGTGTGTTATTGTGTGTGAGTGTGTGTGTGTATGAGTGTGATTGTGTGTGATTGTGTGAGTGTGTGTGTGTGATTGTGTGAGTGTGAGTGTGTGTGTCTGTGAGTGTTACTGTGTGTGTGTGTGAGTGTGTGTGAGTGTGTGTGTGTGAGTGATTGTGTGAGTGAGTGTGTGTGAGTGTGTGTGTGTTAGTATGTATATGTGCGTGTGCATGGCATGTAGCGGGCAGAAGCCAGGGACGCTGTGAAACACCGTGCAGTGCACAGGGCTGCCTCAGCCGCCCAGCCTCATGCCAGGCTGAGGAAGCCCGCTCCAGACCGCAGATCGCCTGCCTGTGGAGTGGCTCGCATTCAGGAAATAACGAAAAGGTCAGTGTGTGCATCTGCGGCCTCGGAATGGATTTTTGCAGGTGCGCTTTCCGTGCCTTCTCAGGGGACTGTCAGCGACACCTCGCCGGGGACTGATGCATGCCGCCTCTGACAGCCTCGGGAGGGCCTCCCAGCGCCGGGTTCACCCCAGAGCCCCCGTGACTCAGAAGCTGGGAGGCTCAGGTGTTCAATCCTGGAAATAAATCCCCCTTCGACTCCCATTGCATTAGTTGTTCAGTTTCACATGCCTGCATTTTCCGGCACATTAGACAGCTGGGCGTATCAGACAACCTCCAACTTTTCCAGTTAAAACAGAGAGTTTGGCATATACCCGCCCTATAAGATGTCACCAGGCGTACAAGACGACCCCCGACTTTTGAGGAGATTTTCCTGGGTTAAAAAGTCGTCGTATACGCCGGAAAATGTGGTAGGTAGCAGAGCATATGGAAATGACATGTTGGCTGTGCTTTGAACACCATATGTTGAAATGGTTGCAAGAGCAGCGAGCTGTTTTCCTTTCATATATTTTGATTGATTTCAGAGAGGGAGGGAGAGAGAGAGAGAAACAATCCATGGTGAGAGAATCATTGATCAGCTGTCTCCTGCACACCTCATACTGGGGATTGAGCCCGTAACCTAGGCATGTGTCCTTGACTGGAGTTGAACCCAGGACCCTTCAGTACAGGCAAGGCTTCTCAGGGAAACGGAGACTTTATGGAGGGTAAGGGATGTGGAAGTGTTGGCTATTTTTCATGGTCAATGTGAGCAGGGTGCAGGGAGTTTTTCGGTAGGTCACGTGCTGCTCAGGAGAGAGGCCCAGCATGAACGTGTCACCTTGGAGGCATTAAGGTCTAGGTCAGTGTTCCCAGCCATGATTGTATCAGATGCAGAGCCTTTAAGATTCCAGATGCAGCCTAGCCGGTGTTGCTCAGTGGTGAGCTTTAACCGATGAACCAGGAGGTCTCTGGTTCCATTCCCAGTCAGGACACATGCCTGGGTTGTGGGCTTGATACCCAGTGCGGGGTGGGCAGGAGGCAGCCGATCAATGGCTCTCTGTATCTGTGAGCTGGGCTGTTACTGTCTTTTAAGGTTTCACATGTAAGTGAGACCATACAGTATCAGTCTTTTTCCCTCTGACGTATTTCACTTAGCATAACGCAGTCTTCACGTGTGTAGGGAAAGCCCTGACAGTTGAGTGTTTTGTGTTTTTGGTTTTTGCAGTGCAATGCCTGACTTAAACTTGGGTTCCGGAGGCATCCACTTCGAAGAAGCTTGTCTCAGAAAGCACATTGGCGGCCACACGGCCAGATACAGAACCAGGCTGCCTCACCCCGCCGAGGTCTTTGTGTCAGATCTCGGTGGATGTCAGGACCTGCCCATTTGGGCTACTCACGTGTTTTATCTCCCTTTGCTTTACATTTCGGCTCTGTTGTTGGAAACCCATCAATAAAGACTGAGCCCATGAAACCCTGAGACCCCATCCTCTATCCCAGCCTAGGCCTGTACTCTCCTTTTCTCCCTCTCTCTTCTTCACCCTCCCCCTCCCCTTCGCCCTTACCCACAACAGCCAACCCTTGCAAATCTGGAACTTCCCAAATGCCCTCCCCTGCTGGCCATCTTGTGGTGGCCATCTTGTGTCCACATGGGGGCAGCCATCTTGTGTGTTGAAGTGATGGTCAATCTGCATATTACTCTTTTCTTAGATAGGATAGGGGCCTGGTGCATGGGTGGGGGCCAGCTGGTTTGCCCTGAAGGGTGTCCCAGATCAGGGTGGGGGTTCCCTTGGGGTGTGGGGCGGCCTGGGCAAGGGCCTGTGGTGGTTTGCAGGCCGGCCATGCCCCCTGGCGACCCAAGCGGAGGCCCTAGTATCTGGGATTAATTTATCTTCTACAATTGAAACTTTGTAGCCTGGAGTGGAGCCAAGCCTCCTGCTTGCTCCAAGGCTCAGCCATTTTTGTTGGGATTTGTTTATCTTCTGTAATTGAAACTCTGTAGCCTGGAGTGGAGGCCTGGGCCGGCCAGGGTGTGCAGAAAGCTTGGCTTCCTCCATCGCCAGGGAAACCCAAGCCTCCTTTTGCTCCGTGCCCACAGCCATCTTGGTTGGGTTAATTTGCATACCTGCTCCTGATTGGCTGGTGGGTGTGGCTCGTGGGTGTAGTGGAGGCGCGGTCACTTTGCATGTTACTCTTTTATTAGATAGGGTATGCATGAATACCCATCTGGAGAAGTGTCCACTGGGAAGCAGCCAGGGATCCAAGGCAGAGGTCAGCAAACTGTATCTGTATTGGGCCAGAGAGCAAATACTTTTGACTTTGCAGGCCAGAAAGTCTCCACAATAGCCACTTGACCTTGCCTTTGTGGGTCCAAAGCAGACGTAGATAATACATGAATGAATTGTGGCCATCTTCTGATAAAACTTTACAAAAGCACAGGCTGTAGTTTGCTGATGCCTGCTCTAACTTATAAAACACACACACACACACACAAAAAAAAAAACTCCTGTCCTAGCTTGTTTGGCTCAGTGGATAGAGCGTTGGCTTGCAGAGTAAAGGGTCCTGAATTTGATTCTAGTCAAGGGCACATGCCTGGGTTGTGGGCTTGATCCCCAGTAGGGGGCATGCATGAGACAGCCGATTAACGATTCTCATCCTGGATGTTTTTCTCTCTCTCTCTCCTTCTCCCTTCCTCTCTGAAATTAATAAAAATATATTTTAATAAAAGACTCCAGTATGTTGTATAATCTTGTAGGAAAGTCTCCACAAGTTCATATTCTAATTTTGACTTGGAAAAAATAGTTATTTATACCAGAGTTTGTTATGATCACGTAGAAATGACATAACTTGTAAATGATAATGACACGTGGAAGGTTCTAACTACAGAGGGGTTGATGGAAACCTGATACGTCGGGATGGTACAATGTACATGTGATGGTTGTCATCATAACTTCCTTGGACTTGCAAGCATGGCCTCTGAGTCTTGAGGAAGGGTCATATCGGTCATTGTAGTGTCCCTCCTTTCAGCCCGGTCATCCATAGGCAAAAGTGAAAGAGTGATTCTGTGTCTGTTGTACTGCTGCTTGTATTCTAAAATCCTTCCTTGTGCAAAGTCAGTGTATTTTAGGAAAACTAACATTGCACTGAAAATCTGTTCCAAGCTTTCAGAGACTATTAATTAGTATACACCTTTTTTCAATAGCAAAATATGGCTTGATTAAAAAAAAAAACCTGACAAAATGTCAAGATTCAATGTTGCTATTGTGTTTTATTTTAATTTTTTAACATTTTTTATTGATTTCAGACAGGAAGGAAGAGGGACAGAGAGATAGAAACATCAATGATGAGAGAGAATCATGGATCGGCTGCCTCCTGCACACCCCCTACGGGGGATCAATCCCGCAACCCAAGCATGTGCCCTTGACCAGAATCGAACCTGGGACCCTTCAGTCTGCAGGCCGATGCTTTATCCACTGAGCCAAACTGGCGAGGGCTCAATATTGCTCTTATGATTGAGAAGACAGGCTTAAATGGGAGGATACTTTTCTCCCAGAAAATGACTATTCCTTAAAATGTCAATCAGAATTATGCTGCTTGTCTCCATAAAGTATTTAAATACTCACTATTGAGCTTTATTAAATATTTACTATGGAGGTTGCCAGTCTCTGATGTGGTGTGATGTTTCAATCAGGGCCCAGCAGAGCTATTTTTGACCAGTTATTCTTTGGAGTTAAATGTGTGTACGTTGGTAAGACAGGAAAGGAATGGAATGTCAACTTTTTGCCAATGGCTCTTTTGGCTGAAAAGAAGTTTCTCAGTTCTTTCTCTTCAGCATGAGTCACATGGAGAATTTATCTGAGAGGGGCATTGAGAGAAGTGAAAAGCAATTACGGAGGAAAAAACGGCTTACATCCACCTTGGTCCAATTTCCATTGGAAAATCCTTCCTGGTGGCATCACTGGTTACCAGTTTTTGGGTTTTAAAGCATAAGGACTGAAGTGTTCATTTGGAGCATGCCCAAATGGAATGGGTCTTCTTTAGACCTCATTCGGAAAGACGATCCCAGAGAACACGATCTGCTTTTCTCACTATGGACACAAGAATTCTCATCAGAGTGGTCAGTTGGGACAGCTTCAGGAAATACAATCTGAAGGGATGCTTTTATTCCAGATGGTAGAGAAAAACAATGGATGATGATGATTAACCTCTGGATGGAATAAATTATATTTAAAGTTTATTTAGAAGTGCAACTTGAATATCCTATATAGAAAGAGGCAATATGCAAATTAACCATCACACCATCACAAGATGGCTGTGCCCACAGCGGAGGCAGGGTTCTCATAATGAGCAGTCAGCAGGCACCTGAGGCTGCATGGAGCCGGGCCGGGGTGGGGGACCTGAGGCTGTGCCCCCCGCCCTCCGGGGATTGATGGAGGGCCTCAAAGTATGCTCCTTGCCTGGCCCGGGCTGGGGGACCTCAGGCCATGCCCTTGGCCCTGGCGCCAGGCTGGGGACCTCAGGCTGCACCCCTAAGACCATGCCCCCTGCCCAGTGGGGCTTTACAGGGGACCTCAGACCATTCCCCCTTGCCTAGAGGGGCTTGATGGGGGACCTTAAGGCATAGCCCCTGCCCTGGTGCCAGGCTGGGGGATGTCAGGCTGCACTCTTCTCCCCAGGACCAGGGACCTGAGACCACTCCCCCTGCCCTGGTGCCAGCCCAGAGGACCTGAGGGTGTGCTGGGGGGACTGAGGCTGCACCCCTCACCCGGCAGGGCTTGACAGGGGTGGGGCCGGCTGGGTCTAGATCTTGCCCAATGGGGGTGGAGCCGGCGGGGTCTGGGTCTCGTGCCATTTTGAGGAGCAAGTGCAGGTGGGCAGAGACTTGACTCTGGGTCCCATGGTGCGCCCAAAACTCTGACAGGAGGGAGATTTTCATATACATTTTACTAATTGTCTTTCATCTCTGACACTTCTATTATAGAGAAAGGGCAAATAGCAATATTAAAATATTTTCACCAATTAATCCCCTTTTAATGTGCACAAATTTTGTGCACCGGACCATTTGTGGCCAGCTGAGTGTTCACTGTGAGGGCTGTCCTTGGCAATGGAGGATGCTTGGCAGCATCCCTGGCTTGCCCCCACTGGGTGCCAGTTGTACCACTTTTCTCACCCTACACCCTCCCCGTTGTGACAACCCCAATGTCCCCAGACATTACCCAATGTCCCCTGCGAGGCAGAGCACTTGGGCTGAAAACCACCGCTGTGGTTTGATACTCACAGCCCTGGGTTCGGCATCATTTAACTGATGTTCTAAAGAGCATGGCTGCCCTAGCCGGTTTGGCTCAGTGGATAGAGCGTCAGCCTATGGACTGAAGGCTCCCAGGTTTGATTCCGGTCAAGGGCACATGCCTTGGTTGCAGGCTTCTCCCGGCCTAGGCCCTGGCCAGGGCTTGTACAGGGGTCAGCCAATCAATATGTCTCTCACATCGATGTTCCTCTCTGTCTTTCACTCTCTCTTCCACTCTCTCTAAAAATCAGTGGAAAAATATCCTCGGATGAGGATTAAAAAAAGAGAGAAAGTAGAAAAAAAGAACGTTGCCTACACCCCCATATACCCTGGGCTTCTGTCTGCACATCTGAGCCCAGGTTTGCATGGTGTGGAGAGAGAAGGGGCCATGTGGGTAGGCTGTCCTAGATTTTTATAGGCTAATCATGTCTTTGTCTGTTCCCCGGATGTAATTATTAAGTGGCACCACTCCAAAGAGCGTCCACGTAGATGTCAAAGTGATGCAGCTTCCTAGCGGTGTTGCCATTTGGGCTCTCAAGCATGGGTACGTTTGAAGGGCCCCTAAAACCCCACAAGGCATTTCTCTTCTGCAGAGGACTCTGAATCCTTTCTGTCCCATTTTAGAAGCCCAGAAGTTTAACCACTTCATGCCCATCTGGCCTACAGACTGAATTTTTGGCAGATTCGGGGTTTTTGTTGTTGCTTTCCCCCCCAAAATATATTTTGATTGATTTCAGAGAGGAAGGGAGAGGGAGAGAGAGAGATAGAAACATCCATGATGAGAGAGAATCATTGATTGCCTCCCTCTTGCACGCCCCCTACGGGGGATGGAGCCCACAACGGCAACCCAGGCCAGTGCCCTGAGTAGAATCAAACCGGTGACCTCCTGGCTCTGCTCAACTGCCGAGCCTCACCTGGCTGGGCACCAATTCAGTGTTTGACCAAGTAGGCAAAGTGAACTCAGACAACGGCGAAAAGAACGGTGCTCTTAAAAGGATGTTCTTTTTGCAACAGGAACAGCGTTTAAAGTTCTAAGTAATAAGGAGTTGCTACTGAGTTCATAATGGCTTTTATATTGGTTTTTACAATCACACTATTACCGCGACCAGGCACCCTGCCTGGAAAAGTGCTTCGCAGTAAATACTTCAGACAGAGGAGAACCGGTTTATCACGGCCTGGGCTACAATCGGAGGGAGTGGAAGAAATCAGAGGTGGTTTCCAAAGCAATCTTCCCTCTGGTCTTCAGAATAAGAAAAAAAAAATGTTTTTTTTCTTCTTCAATAAATCCTGTCGCATGTAGAAAAGACTGATTGTTAAAGCCTCGAGTGGACATTTGGATTGTGTAGTTCCCGGCGTGAACCTTTGCAAAGAGAAAACACGCACAAAAGACCTCCAGGTAGTAATGCGCACTCCCGCCTGCAATCAGAAGCAGCCTCCCACCTGCAGATGTGAAGGCTGGATTTGCAGCCCCTAACGGATGCCAAGCAACTAACTGTGTGCGACCACTGCATGGCAAAGTCACATTCATTGGCTGAGCTGCGCCGCAATCCCAGCTGCTGTTAGATTCTGAAAGTCGTACACATTCAGGGAAACTATTTGAGATGCCGGATAAAAATCTCTCTTCTTCTTTCTACTTTTCTTTTCTGTCATCCTTGTAGAGCCTTTCTCTTCCCCTTGCCTCAGAGAAAACCCTCGAGGTCAAACTCCGGAGAGCAAAGTTGCAGCCCTGACAGAAACACCGAAGGCAGGCGATGACTTTATTCACAACACATTTCTTCTGCCAGTCTCTCTCTCTCTCCACACGGAGCGTTTCTCCCTGAGCACATCCGGCATCAAAATCCTCAGGGATTTTGTCTTTAGCGCTTTAATGAAGGTTGTCTTTTTATCTGCAGTTGGATTTCCGGAGACTTTATTTGTTAATCCTCACCCGAGGATATTTTGCCATTGATGTTCGAAGAGAGCGGAAGAGGGGAAGACAGAGAAACATTGATGTGAGAGAGAGACATCACATCGAACCCAGGACCAAAGGAATCGAACCTGGGACCCTTTGGGTCGCAGGCTGGCGCTCTATCCATCGAGCCCAAACCAGCTGGGACAATTTTCGTAGACTTTTGAGGTATTTCCTGGATCTTGTTGATCTTCCATGTTGGCTGTGAACAATGAGTTGGCAAACAGGCCCTATCTCCCTGTGGGTCTCAGTCCAGTAACCCCCACTGGAGCAATCAACTCCAAAACAGTCTTAACCCGAAATACAGCCCTGTGCGAATTAAGTGAAACTGACTATAGTTTCAAATTATATACAACACTGCTGAAAAAACCGGTGTGGCTCAGTGGATGGAGCGTCGGCCTGTGGACTGAAAGGTCCCAAGTTCGATTCTGGTCAAGGGCATGTGTCTTGGTTGCGGGCACATCCTCAATGGGAGGCATGCAGAAGGCGGCTGATCGATGTCTCTCTCTCATCGATGTTTCTAACTCTCTATCCCTCTTCCTTCCTCTCTTTGAAAAATCAATGAAATATATTTTTAAAAAACTACATACAACACTATCTTAGGATGTAGTGTTTGAGGAGGGGGTGAGCGTGGCAGTATGCACAGTATGCAGCAGGCCAGGAGATGTGACCCCTTAACCCTGCTTGGTAAGGGAACATTCTACTGTCACCCAAGTCTCAGCTGAATGGAACAGATTGCCCTCTCAGAGGGGAGGGGAGTGCCAGGGACAGGAAGAAATTAATCAAAGGACATACCTGCTTACTACAGGCCTGGTGCACGGATTCGTGCACCGGTGGGGTCCCTCAGCCTGGCCTGTGCCCTCTCATAATCCAGGACCTCTTGGGGGATGTTGGAGGCCTGGTGCGTGGGTTCGGCCTGTACCTGCAGGCCAGGCCAAGGGACCCCACAGGTGCAGGAATCCATGCACCGGGCCTCTAGGATGCATATAAGATCTTTGGTTAATCTCTTCCCACCCACCCCTCTCCCCTTCCCTCTGAGATTCATCAGTCTGTTCCGTGTTTCCATGCCTGTGTGTTGAGCGTCTGTCCCCTGGTGGTCAGTGCACGTCATAGCTACTGTCAAACGGTCGAAAGATCACTTAGGCTTTTATAGAGAGAGATGTGCGTAGCCCATGGACGCACACAATAGGGTGATGAAGGCCTGGGGTCGGTTGGTGGAGGGGGGAAGATGGGGGTGGGGTGGGGAACATCTATAATGTCAGCAATAAAAAAAGAACGACAGAAGCAAACAGCTGGGCAATCCATCTCCTGTTAGTGTTCTGAAAGACTGAAAAGTGCCCTAAAGAGCATTCTTTTGAGTTTCCTGGGTGTAGAGAATTGGTATACAGAACTGTATGCCTATCAAGAGGCTACCCATCCCTGCCCTTGTCCACAGACCCCCAAAGTTTCCTTTCTTTACTGTCTTCCTGGAGAAAAAACGTACTATCATTTTGCCCAAAGAAGGATGTTCTTCACTATCTTTAACATAAACATTACCGTATTTCCCGGCGTATAAGACGACTTTTTAACCCAGGAAAATCTTCTCAAAAGTCGGGGCTCGTCTTATATGCCGGGTGTCGTCTTATAGGGCGGGTAGATCCCAAACTCTCTATTTTAACTGGAAAAGTTGCGGGTCGTCTTATATGCCAGTCGTCTTATATGCCGGAAAATACGGTATTGCAATAAGGAGTCCTCCCCCCATGAAGTAGATGGAAACGCAGCAGTGGCGTTCTCAGCCAGTTTTCTCTGGAGATGCTCTTCCTGTGAGACAGCCACGCGAGGCTGCACAACCAGCCTGGCCCTTGGTCGGGGTCTGTGTGCGTCTGCTGGTCTCGGTGACAGATGGAATACAGTTGCTGTTTCCAGCTTTGCTCCGTAGCCCGGGTGGCCATCCTGGTGGCCCCAGCCCCAAGCATCCCTGGGGAGGAGGAGAAGGCTGTGTCTGCGCGGCAGTGCGCTAACCACTGAGCTTTCTGGCTGCAAAGCGAAGGCTGCAAGGTCGGCGAATGTGCATTTGATGGGTCCTGCAAAGGCCGTTTGGGAGGGAGTCGGTTCCTTTTCCATTTCTGTGTAGTGTTAACTCTGGGGAGTTGGAAAGAGGTGCTGGAGGCCGGGGGCGCCGTCTGTGTGCCGTGTTGTCTGCCTCGATTGCACGCTTGAAGTCTGGCTGGCCGCCCAGTGGTATGTGGGGGGCTGGCTGAGAGGTGAGCACTCTAACACACCCACTTTCAATGTTCAGAACGATTCACGTTGTAGTCTGCAAAGCCGGGAATTGAGGCAGGTTTTAAATGAGAAGGTCAGAAAAAGTAGCCAGGGCATTTTTAAAAAAAATATATTTTAATTGATTTCAGAGAGGAAGGAAGAGGGAGAGAGAGAGATAGAAACATCCATGATGAGAGAGAATCATGGATCGGCTGCCTCCTGCACAACCCACACTGGGGATTGAGCCTGCAACCTGAGCACACACTCTGACCAGGAATCCAACCATGACCTCCTGGTTCCTAGGTCGACACTCAACCACTGAGCCACACCGGCCAGGCCAGTAGCCAGGTCTTTTAAAGGAATCTCCCAAATTCTTGGCTAATATATTGAGTTAAATCTGCTCCTTCACGTGGATGCAAAGGAGGAGTTATAAAAGAAAGAATAATATCAACTGCTAAAAATGAATAAAAAGAATGTACTAAGCCAAGTATTACAGTAACTGATGGCCAGACTTTAAAAAAAGGCACTGCTAAAAACTAAATTTGGAAATTGAACATTTATAAATAAATCTGAATATTCAACCCAAAAGTTCTGATACATACATAAGATATACTTCTTTCATATTTCCATCATTATCCAAAATGTATAATTTAAAACGGTGACATCGTTTTTATGTGTCTGAGAGGAAGGAAGAAGGATAGAGAGTTAGAAACATCGATGAGAGAGAAACATCGACCAGCTGCCTCCTGCACACCCCCTACTGGAGATGTGCCCGCAACCAAGGTACATGCCCTTGACCAGAATCGAACCTGGGACCCTTCAGTCTGCAAGCCGACGCTCTATCCACTGAGCCACACCGGTTTCGGCTATTTTATTGGTTTTTTTAAAGAGAGGAAGGTAGAGGGATAGAAAGTTAGAAACATCGATCAACTGCCTCCTACACACTCCCCACTGGGTATGTGCCCGCAACCCAGGTACATGCCCTTGACCGGAATCGAACCTGGGACCCTTGAGACTGCAGGCCGATGATGCTCCAGCCACTGAGCCACACCGCTCAGGGCCCTCACACATCCTTTTGATGGGGAGGGGGTCTCTAGGGTCCAGGAAACCCAGAGAGGCTGGTGGGAGTCACACAGGCAAAGACAACAGGGACGGGGTGGGGGGGAGGGAGGTGATGGATGTAAGGGGGGAAGGAGGAGTTACGGACGGAGGGACGGAGGGAGTTTAGCACAAACTTGAAAACACAAACTCACACTGGATTTGTGGCCTAGCGGGCCAGAGGGCACCTCCCCTGCCAAGGAGCAGGAGGCGCGGGTGGCTGCGCCGTGGAATGCTCAGAATGTGGAGGATGCGCCGAGCGTCGTGCGAGTCGTGGAAAACGGGCTGGATTTGGGGAGACCTTCCAGAATTCTGATGGGTCTGAGCATTTGGCATCCACATGCATTTGTCCATACAGCCTAGCCACAGCTAGTGAAAGTTTGTGCCCTAAAAAGAAATGAACCGCCAAAACCGGTGTGGCTCAGTGGATAGAGCGTCGGCCTGTGGACTGAAGGGTCCCAGGTTCGATTCTGGTCAAGGGCATGTACCTTGGTTGTGGGCACATCCCCAGTAGGGGGCGTACAGGAGGCGGCTGATCGATGTCTCTCATTGATGTTTCTAACTCTCCCTCTCCCTTCCTCTCTGTAAAAAATCAATAATATATATATTTATAAAAATAAATGAACCGCTGAGACTGGTGTGGCTCAGTGGATGGAGCGTTGGCCTGCGGACTGAAAGGTCCCGGGTTTGATTCCGGTCGGGGGCATGTACCTTGCTTGCAGGCACATCTCCAGTGTGGGGCGTGCAGTAGGCGGCTGATCCATGTCACTCTCTCATCGATGTTTCTGACTTTCTATCCCTCTCCCTTCCTCTCTGTGAAAAATCAATAAAATATATTAAATTGCTGGCAGGCATCAAAGGAATCAGTCTGCAGTAAGTTTCTAAAAATAAACAAATAAATAAATGAACCATTAGCAGCTCAAGTTCACTTCCTGAGTGGCCTAGAGTTTGGAAGATAAGATAACATTTTCAGACGCCGAGGGCCACATATAGATAGAGATGCTCTAGAATCTTCTGGTGTTGTGGGGCCAGGGCATACGGTATGGCATGGCATGAGAGTGACTTTGGTGCAGATGGGTGCAAACCGGCCAAGTCTGGGGTCAGGGGTACCAAGGAACAGCATGTGTCCGAAAAGCAGGATTCAGCCTTCGGGGTGAAGTCACGGGAAAGGCTTTTAATTCGATAAAACCTAGAGAACAGTGAGGGGAGATACTTTGAACAAGTGCTCCGAGAATAAATACAGACACAACAGGGCAGTGCTTGCCATGGTTCCGATGATATTGCTCCAGAAGTGCGGGTGCACCCCTTCTACGGACCGAAGGAACCCCAAGTGGACTGACCCGAGCCGGCCAGGAGTAACACAGCCGTGTCTCTGAAGCTCGGATCTCTGGGGCAGCCCAGTGCAATTTGGGTTCTGGTTTATCTGTTGTTTCCACACCGTAAATGCAGCTAAATATTGAGATGTGGATAGAACTGAGTCTCTGGAGGATACAGCTCTCCTCTGCACTTGTAAAACTCCACGAGGGAGAAGAGGCAAACCGAAAGGAGGCAGAATCGAACGAAATGAAGTGCTGTTACCGTTTTCTAAACCGGCGGCAGCGAGTATTTTCTGTCAAAGACCAGATATATCAGGTTTTTGAAAGGAGCCATAAACAGCCCCGGCTGGGGTGGCTCAGTGGATGGAGCACCAGTCTGTGGACTGAAGGGTCCAGGGTTCTATTCCAGTCGAGGGCACATGGCCTGGGGCGGGGCCTCAATCCCCCAGTGGAGGGCATGCAGGATTTTACCCTTATAGACGTGTATGCACTGCAAATATTCAGTCAATGATTCTCTCTCATCATGGGTGTTTCTATCTCTCCCTCTTCCTTCCACAAATCAATACAAATATATTTTTTAAAATTTCTTTAGAACAAAAAGGCCAAAACCTGTTTGGTTCAGTGGCTGGAGCGTCGGCCTGCAGACTGAAAGGTCCCAGGTTCGATTCCGGTCAAGGGCATGTACCTTAGTTGTGGGCACATCCCCAGTGGGGGGCGTGCAAGAGGCAGCTGGTGCATGTTTCTCTCTCATCGATGTTTCTAACTCTCTATCCCTCTCCCTTCCTCTCTGTGAAAAATCAATAATATATATATATATATTTTAAAAGTAGCCATCCACAAATGCATGCATGTGGCCAGAGTGGTGCTCCAATAAGACTGTATCTGTGAATCTCAGGATGTGAATTTCGGATCATTTGCACTTGTCATGAAACATCATTCTCCTCTGCCTTTTGCTTTCAGCCGGCTAGAAATGTAGAAACCACTCTTACCCAGCCCGGTGCCAGATCCGAGGAAAACATCGCCCGCATGTGTTCCTTCAGAGTAGACAAAACAAAAAACATTGGAGCGCAACGTGGCCTTTTTTCTCTTCTCCAGGTTTCTGTAAATGACTTAAATGGTCATTTTTCACCCGTGCTAGGTCCCTGGATCTGTCCACGATGCTTCGCGTCCCTGTAACATTTCTACCATCCATCACCGCGGCGCTTATTAATCACTAACCCTGCCCTCAAACGCGGGGGACCGACGTCAGAGCAAAGGAAAACATTAGCAGCAGAAAGTGGCACAGAAGCTCCTCTATTTCTGGAATTTCGGCCTGTGCGCTTCCGAAGACACAAACAAAGCCGGGCCGCCGTCACGCCCTCCGCACTCCTCGCCTCCAGAGCATGTGAAGAGGCTCAGGGCGCTTTCTGTCTCTGACCCCCCCCCCCCGGCCCTGTCCCCCATGAACCTAATATGCACTGCCTTTCTGCTCGCTGCAGAGGGCTTTTGCCATCAACTCCATCTTGTAGGATGTCCTCAGAGGAAATGGAAGAGCTTGCCGGAGGAACTAAAATAAATCCCCAAGCTTTTCGAAGGGGAAATCGGTCAGGAAAATTGTGGCAAGTCCTGTGGCAGGAAGAACAGTTTTGAGGACAGAAACCTATTCTGCAACTGGAGAGAGTTCTGTACCTGAGTTATAAGAACGAGTAAGCATTAGCCCAGCCGGCGTGGCTCAGTGGGTGAGTGTCCACCTAGGAACCAGGAGGTCACGGTTCGATTCCCGGTCAGGGCACAGGCCCGGGTTTCTGGCTTGATCTGCAGTGGGGGGCCTGCAGGAGGCAGCTGATCCATGATTCACTCTCATCACTGATGCTTCTTTCTTCCCTCCCTTCCTCTGTGAAATCAATAAAAATAGTTTTTAGGAAAATAAATAGTGAGCATTACTTGGGAGCTTATAGAGGCCAAGCATTCTTCTAACTGCCACACACACACACACACACACACACACACACACACACGTCATTCTCACAGCGAAGATGGTCCTCAGCACATGATGTCAGAGGATGATGGATGAAGCAGACAGTTTTGCTGTGTGGTGGGCTTGGCCTCTCAGACCGAACTGTGATGACCCGGGCGGAGGGCGGAGTCAGAGAGCCCAGTCACCAAGTCAGACATGGTTCCGTGAGTTTGCAGCGTGTGGAAGCTGCCCAATCTTATAAGTGCCTGGGCCTAGCCGGTGTGGCTCAGTGGATAGAGCGTCAGCCTGCGGACGGTAGGGTCCTGGGTTAGATTCCGGTCAAGGGCACAGGCCCGGGTTGCGGGCTTGATCCCCAGTAGGGGGTGTGCAGGAGGCAGCTAATCCATTCTCTCTCATCATTGATGTTTCGATCGATCTCTCTCTCCCTCTCCCTTCCTCTCTGAGATTATATATATGTGTGTGTGTATATATATGTATATGTTTATGTGTATATACACACACACACACACACACACACACACACACACACACACATATATATATATATATATATAAATTAAAGTAAGTGGCTAAATGACAATTGGTGATCTGGCCAAGACGAGACGTAGCCAGAAACCACACGGTTACTTGACTTTCTCCACTTTCCTACGTCATCGGCTTCTGCCTGACCAGTCTCTCCCGGCAACAAGTCCGGAACAGACCACTTGCCCCCGAATCCTTGTCTTAGTGTCTGCTCCTCGGTCACTGTCCCTAAGGCAGGAAGCAACCTGTTACTAAGAGAGCTTTGCCTTCAGTCATCACTGAATGAATGAATGAATTAATGAATTAATGAATGAAAGAACGGGCTGACTGAGTTCCCAGAAGCCAGTCATTGTCAGCCTGGAGTTGCTCGTGTTATAACCAGGGACACGGGAAAGGGAGCAGGCATTGCCTCGGACCCTTTAGAGTGGCAGATGGTCCAGTGTCACTTCCCACAGCGCAGCCAGGCCGACTGACGCTCCTCGGGCTCCGCCTCACCCAGGCTCGCCCTGAGCGTCTGCAGACCAAGTAACGGACCCCCCCCCCCCACGTCTATGAAATAACGCTTGTTCCCTAAGAGGCAGCCCTGGCCAACGTTAACATCATTTCTCGGGAGGATTTTTAGCGGGAAATATTGAAGAACACCTGAATGGGGAGCACTGTGTCTGTTTTATAATATGCATTGCAAACTGATTTTTAAAATTTAATTCCAAATATTGTGGCGTGTGGGGATGGTTTCCATTTTGGATGCGCAGCAGTTAACTGGTTAAATATTTCCAGGAAGAGGAATTCACCACCTCCCTGGATAGCGGCCTTCCTTCTCTTGCTCCTTCCTTCCTTTCTTCCTTCCTTCACCCTCCCTCCTCCCTTCCTCCTTCCTCCCTTCCTCCTTCTCTTGCTCCTCCCTCCCTCCCTCCCTCTCCTTACACGCGCATCCCTCCAGTGGCTCCTGCTTCCTCAGGTCCCTGCTCCACTTTCCCGGGCGGATTTGCTTCGTCCCCGTCGTTCGCCGGTGGAAATGGGCTTCTAGAAATGCCACCGACAGCCCGCAAGCCGCACCTCGTGTGCTGGGATGTCCAGAGGCTCTCTGTTCCGGGCCGCAGACTCCCCATCAGCAGCAGGGGGCCAGGGGCTGGGGGCTTCCTTTTGCCGGGAAGGAGACAGAGTTAGTTTATAAATGGGCAAGGCTTTTCCATCGACTCGGAAGGGTTCTCCTCTTTGCGAAATCTGAAAGGACTAATAATCATTTGGGTAATTTAAACTCCTGGGTCGTTGCTTGCCAGGTCAGTGCGAGGAAAGGAACCCCGGGTTTGGGGAAGTAAAGGTTAATGCGGACCAGTGGTCCTGAGAGCGGTGAGAGGAGTGACGTGCAGCGGGGAGACGGGGAGACACCCACCACCAGGAGAGAATGTAGCAAGTCCCTTCCCCGAGTCTGGGTTGCGGTGACCTGGGACAAGTGTTATCTGCACTTCTTCTCCGACAGCGCCAAAGGAATCCAGTTCTTGCTGGCTAGTCAGAAACGTAGGGCGAGTTTTCATGCTTGGTTAATGGTGGCCTTTATTTCTTTATTCTTCCACTTATTGGGGTGACATCGGTTTGCCAAACGATATGGGTTTCAAGTGTGCCACTCAAGAAAACATCCTCTTCCCGCTGCATTGTGCACCCGCCCCAAGCAAGGTCATTTCCACCCCTTTGACCTCCTCCACCTCCCCCCACCCTGTGTCTGTGTGTTTTACACACACACACACACACACACACACACACACACACAGATGCTATCATCAGAGAAGCCGGAAAGGGATAAAACATGGACTGTGACATTGTAGAGCTGCTTAATGCCTTCACCTTCGTCTTCTAGCCCCCTAACTCCCGTCCCTCTGCCAGCGGTCAGTCTGTCCCAAGGACCCACGCCTCTGTTTCATTTTTGTACATCAGTCGATTTTGTTCATTAGATTCATTAGTAAGTGACAGTCTATGGCGATTGTCTCTCTCTGACCGGCTCATTTCACTGAGCATAACAATCCTCAGGTCCATCCTTGCTGTTGCAAAAGGTGAGATCTCCCTTTTTCTTCTTCTTCTTTTTTTTTTTTTATAGCTGGGTAGAATTCCATTGTGTAAATATATCACAGCTTTTTTTAAAAAATTGATTTTTTATAGAAAGGAAACGAGAGGGATAGAGAGTCAGAAACATCGATGAGAGAGAAACATCGATCAGCTGCCTCCTACACGCCCCCTACTGGGGATATGCCCACAACCAAGGTACATGCCCTTGACCGGAATCCAACCTGGGACCCTTCAATCCGCAGGCCGATGGTCGATCCACTGAGCCAAACCAGTTTCAGCTATACCACAGCTTTTTTACCCACTCATTTACTGATGGGCACTTGGCCTGTTTCCAAATCTTGGCTATTTTAAATATCACTGACATGAGCATGGGGGTGGTTATGTTCTTTGGAATTGGTGATTTGGGTTTCTTCAGATATATTCCCAGAAGTGGGGTCACTGGGTCAGATGGGAGTCCCTTATTTAATTTTTGAGGAAACGCCACACTGTTCTCCACAGTGGCCGCACCAGTCTGCATTCCCCCCAACAGTGCACGAGGGTTCCCTTTTCTCCGCATCCTCGCCAGCACTTGTTGTTGATTGATTTATTAACGATAGCCATTCTGACAGGTGTGAAGTGATGTCTCATCGTGGTTTGGATTTTGGCCATCTGCATGTCCTCTTTGGAAAAGTGTCTATTCAGGTCCTTGGCCCATTTTTTTCATCGGAATGTTGGTTTTTGGTGTGGAGTTGTGTGAGTTCTTTGTAAATTTTGGATATTAAACCTTATTGAATGTATCGTTGACAGATATGTTCTCCCATTCAATGAGTTCCCTTTTCATTTTGTTGATGGGTTCTTTTGCTGTGAGAAAAAAGCCTTTTAGCTTGATGTGGTCCCATTTGTTTATTTTGTTTCTCTGGCCTGAAGAGATCTACCTGGAAAAATATTGCTATGAGAAATATTTGAGATTTTCTGCCTATGTGTTCTTCTAGGATTTTTATGGTTTCATAACTTACATTTAAGTCGTTAATCATTTTGAGTTGATTCTTGTGTACGGTGTAAGCTGGTGGTCTAGTTTCATTTTTTGCATGAGTGGGTAAAAAAGCTGTGGTATAGCCGAAACCGGTTTGGCTTGGTGGATAGAGCGTCGGCCTGCAGACTGAAGGGTCCCAGGCTTGTATTTCTGTGTGAACAGAATGTTCAAAGTACCGGATCACCTTACAAGTGATTTCGGATATTGACAGCATTTGAGTTTCTGGCGCTTAGAGTAGAAAATTGGTAGGTGACAGAGCACCTGCAGACGAAAATTACAAGAAAGATTCCCGCTCACTTGAATTGGCTCTCTGAGGCTGCATCCTGATGCAAGTAGAGGAAGTGGCAACATGTATAAAAGGAAACGGAAACAGAGCATGCGCTGGGTCGGGTTTGGTTTTATTTGTTTTTCAATTTTATTTTGTACCTGTCCAATTTCCCAGCAGCATTTATTAGAACGACTGTCTTTACTCCTTTTTCAAATATTAATTGAGTTAGGAGTGGATTCTGCCATTGTCTCACGCTGTCTGCGTGACCTTGAACGAGTCACTCAACCGTCCTCAGCATCAGTTTCTGCATTTTAGTCTCACCACGGCAATGGCCGTCAAACTGTGCTGCACATTACAGTGGTACCTCGAGATACGAGTTTAATTCGTCCCGTAACCTTGAGGCGTGGGAAACTATGAGACGCTCGAGTCGCGGTAAACGGGTGGGTCGTGTGCAGCCGGCCGATCCGCGCGATGACTCCTATCTCAACTGCTGCTCGCATTTCAAAGCAAAAATCGCTCGCTCGACGGCTCGTATCTCAAAAATCTCCTATGTTAGGGCACTCGTATCTCGAGGTGCCACTGTATATGAAGGGCTCTAGCTAAAAATGTTAACTGTGAGTTGAAGCTCCAAGAGGCCTGTCTCAGTATGTTTGGGGAGGTCCCCACAGTCTGCTTTTAAAAAGCTCACCCCAAGTGGCACTGATGTTCCCGGTCCTGGAGACCATCCGTTCAGACACCGGTATTAGCCATTTCTTTCTGCTCCGTTTTCATTTTGCGTTTGTGTGCTCTGTTATTCCTCACCTGAGGATATTTTTTCCATTGCTTTTCAGGGAGAGTGGAACGGAGGGGGAGAGACACGCAGAGAGCGAAACATCGGTGTGAGAGAGATACAGCAACTGTTGCCTCCTGCACAGCCCGACTGGAGCTGGGTATTGAGCCTGGCACCGAGGGATGTGCCCTTGACTGGAATCAAACCCTCAACCCTTCAGTCCTTGGGCCAGTGCTCTAACCACTGAGCAACCCAGCTGAAGTTGGTCTGTTTTCTTCTTGTCCTATCTTCTGCTGAAAGGGAGAAGACATCTTCTAATCTCTCCATGGAATGTATCTCCATACGTGCTACATGTATGAACATGAACAAAATGGCAAGCAAATTTGAAATCATGAACACGTCCTAGTCTGATGCTTAGATGCTAATGTGTTGGAATTATTTTGATCGGAGCAATTTTATGTGTAGAGCAGGGTTTTGGCATCGTAGTAGGAGTGCCACTTACGGCCAGATCTTGGTTCTGTGTGTGTCTGGAGGTGGTGGAATTGGCCTGTTCATTGGGGGACGTTTAGTACCATCCCTGGCTAAATACCACCCACTAAATACCAGGAGCACGGCCCACCCCCCAAGTTGTGCCAATTAAAAATATCCTCCTTCTTTCTTATCTTCTTGAAGGCCTTTTATTTAAATCTTTCCCATCCATCGAACTGTTACCATTGCCTTTTTCTGTTGAGAAAGTGCCTCAGAAAAAGTGCTAATTTTAGGCTTGTATTTCTGTGTGAACAGAATGTTCAAAGTACCGGATCACCTTACAAGTGATTTCGGATATTGACAGCATTTGAGTTTCTGGCGCTTAGAGTAGAAAATTGGTAGGTGACAGAGCACCTGCAGACGAAAATTACAAGAAAGATTCCCGCTCACTTGAATTGGCTCTCCGAGGCTGCATCCTGATGCAAGTAGAGGAAGTGGCAACATGTATAAAAGGAAACGGAAACAGAGCATGCACTGGGTCGGGTTTGGTTTTATTTGTTTTTCAATTTTATTTTCTTGTGTAAAGTATTACACATAGTAGTCCATCCGTCTCCCTCTTTCCCCACTGACCTTCCCCCAGCCTCCCCAGCCGCCCCCCGCCCCCCAGCGCAGCTGCTTTCATGCTGGAGTGCGCACCAACCTTCTTTTCACCTGAAGAAGTCCAGGAAGTAGGTCTGCGTTCTGTTGTGTTTTTAATCTGTGAAAAGACCGCACATGCTTGCTTTTCCATTTGAAAGGAAGAGACACACGCGAAGTACCTGAGAGCAAGCGCAGAGTGTGCACCAAATGCATTTTGGCTTTGATTAAAAAACATTTTCCAGCCGAAACCGGTTTGGCTCAGTGGATAGAGCGTCGGTCTGGGGGCTGAAAGGTCCCAGGTTCGATTCCGGTCAAGGGCATGTTACCTGGGTGGCGGGCACATCCCCAGTAGGGGGTGTGCAGGAGGCGGCTGATGGATGTCTCTCTCTCTCATTGATGTTTCTGGCTTTCTATTCCTTTCCCTTCCTCTCTGTGAAAAATCAATAAAATATATCTTTAAAAAAATTTTTTTTCCAATCTTGCCAAATGTGCCCTGAGGGACGAAATGGCACCTGGCTAAGAGCTGCTTTCATAAAGCCTGGGCCACTGAAAAAGCAGCCGGAAAGAAGAAATTGGGGTGGGCCAAAACCGGTTTGGCTCAGTGGCTAGAGCATCAGCCTGCGGACTGAAGGGTCCCAGGTTCGATTCCCGTCAAGGGCATGTACCTTGGTTGCGGACACATCCCCAGTAGGATGTGCAGGAGGCGGCTGATGGATGTCTCTCTCTCATCGATGTTTCTAGCTCTCCATCCCTCTCCCTTCCTCTCTGTAAAAAACCAGTAAAATATATTTTAAAAAAAGAACCGGGGTTGGGAGCGGTTCTCTCCGGTTGGCTGACACGCACAGCCAGGCCGGGTGGCCCGTCCACTTGCCGGTGTGACCACTTTATGGCGGAGCGTTCCTCGGGACCCGCGGCTCTGCTCCGGCTCCGGCGGGGGTTAACGACACGCAGACAGGTTAAGTGACTTGGCACGCGCAGGACACTGTGTTTCCTTCTCCCCTTTTATTACGCCCCTGACAGCAAATTCCTCATTTTGCCTGGAATGTTCTGTTCCCGGGCAAAGGAGATCAGAGCCGCAGACAGAGGACTCGGAGGAGGGGGCGACCGAGACGTGGGTGGGACGGCGCGGACCCGAGCCAGGCAGGTGCGAGCATCGCTCCTGGGCCGCCGAGCTCGCTCACAGCAGTTTCTCGGGGTGACCAGCCAAGGGCTCCGGAGGACCCCGTTAGCTTCCAGCCTGGAGCGCACCGGCCGCCAGTTCGGACCGGTTAGCCTCTGACAGGCGGTGCTGGCCCGAGGAGGCCCCGAGCCCAGCCCTGCTCTCCTGCTCCGGGCAAGGCGCCCCTCGTTTCCTGGGGCTCACTCCGCGGGAAGAAGAACTGCTGGGGGAGATTTCTGCCGAAGGGCGGGCTGTGAAAGCGTGCATTTCTGCCCGAGCCGGTGTGGCTCAGTGGATGGAGCGTCGGCCTGCGGACTGAACGGTCCCAGGTTCCATTCTAGTTGGGGGCATGGACCTTGGTTGCGGGCACATCCCCAGTAGGGGGCGTGCAGGAGGCGGCTGATCGATGTTTCTCTCTCATCAATGTTTCTAACTCTCTATCCCTCTCCCTTCCTCTCTGTAAAAAAATCAATTAAGCCGAGACCGGTGTGGCTCAGTGGATAGAGCGTCGGCCTGCGGACTGAACGGTTCCAGGTTCGATTCCACTTGGGGGCTTGGACCTTGGTTGTGGGCACATCCCCAGTAGGAGGTGTGCAGGAGGAGGCTGATCGATGTTTGTCTCTCATCCATGTTTCTAACTATCCCTCTCCCTTCCTCTCTGTAAAAAAAATCAGTTAAGAAATATATCTTTAAAGCATGCATATCGTCTGTGAAGGGTTTGTCAAAATCGGCGCCAGACATTTGGGGCAGGATGGCATGGAGTATAATACCATCATGAATAATAATAATATACAAGAATGAACTGCGTTTCACGTACTCACAACTGTAAACCTCCTTTGGCCACACCTTGTATAGCTTCCTCATATTCTGGGTCATCGTGATTCAGGCCGAGGGCTCTATTAGAGGCGATTCCAGTGCGTTTTTCTCTCTCTTCACTGTTCTATGTCACAACACCCCCCTGGGGTGCCATTCTGGGGGGGCCCCCAGGAGTTCCCCATTCCCTGGACTTGGGACCCAGTGTGTCTGCGGAATGGGAGCTGTCTCTTTCTAGCTGAGCTGGAGGAAGGAATGAAGATTTCCTTCTGATTCTTCCATCTCCACGGCCCCGCAGGGTCACTGTGAATGGGAGGGTTAGGGCTGCGGAGCAGAACGCAGTTCCTTGGGGGCCAGTCCTTTCTGTTTACAGCCGGGTTGCTACGATCCCGCCCCCCACCGCGTGCTGAGTGTCTGCCCATCCAGGTCCTCCCTCCCTGGCGTCAGCACAGTGTCCCCTGCTTCCACCTGCCGGCTGGCCGGTCAGCCTGGCCTCCCGATCCCTCGCAGGCCTGCCTGGGCCTCCTCCCCTCACGAGGGCTGTGATCTTGAACGTGGAAGATCGCAGGCCCCTGCCCCATCTCCCCTTCCCGATCCTGGCGTTTGATTTCCTGGATTTTGTCTCGGAGCCCCATGAGAAAACCTCGGGGAGAGAGAGACAACTCTAAACTCTGTTCCGCCTTTATATAAACTGTGCTCGGTCTATTTATACTGTCGTGTAAATAAAGGCTCTAATTGGTACAATCGGTTTGGACAACTGTGGGGGGCAGGATCCAGTGACCTTGAAGCTCTGCCTGCTCATGACCCAGCAATTCCGCTTCCAGGTTTGCGCCCCGTACAAAGGCACACGCATGTGCGCCAGGACATGTGTGTCGCGATGTTGGAGCGGCGTGGTTTCCAGTAGCTCCACGCTGGTGAGGACACAGCTGTCGCTCAGCACTTGAAAAGATAAACAGTGCTAAGCACACACAGCGGACGGGAAGGCAGTGGGAGCGAACCAGCGACAGCCACACAGACCCGCAGGGATGAACCTTCCAGGCATCGTGTTGAGTTAAAGGAGCCAGAGGTAATAAACACGTGCTCACGATTGATTCCTTTGCAGAAAGCTGGAAGGCAGGCCGCAGTAAGCGCTAAGATTTCTGGATGCTTCTCAGTCAGGGAAGATCCTTCCCCTGCCCCTGCCCCAGGGGACACTTTGCGGTGCCCTAGGTGGGGGAGGGGATAAAGGTCCATCTCACAGGTGGGTGCCAGGGGCGTTGTGAACATCCCAGGACGCTGGGACAGCAAAGAATTATTGTCCAACCCCAAACCTTCAAGCCGTAAAAGCAAAAAGAAACAAGCAGGACACATACAACTAAAAACTTTCTGCCCAGCCAAAACCGGTGTGGCTCAGTGGATAGAGCGTCGGCCTGCGGACTGAAGGGTCCCAGGTTTGATTCCGGTCAAGGGCACGTACATTGGTTGCGGCTGCATCCCCAGTAGGGGGCGTGCAGGAGGCGGCTGATCGATGTCTCTCTCTCATCGATGTTTCTAACTTTCTATCCCTCTCCCTTCCTCTCTGTGAAAAATCAATAAAATATATAAAACAGTTAAAATGGTAAATTAAAAAAAAACAAAAACAACTTTCTGTCCAGCCAAAGACTCAATCATCAAAATGCAAAGGCAACCTGCAGAACTGGAAAGAGATTTGCAAATCATATATGTACTAAGGGGTTAATAAACAAAAACATAACTCATACAGCTCAATAGAAAATAGAAAAAATTCATTAAGACGTTTTTGTGGTTGCTAATCCTCACCTGAGGATATTTTTCCACTGGTTGGTTTGCAGACAGAGTTGGAGAGAGAGAGAGAGAGAGAGAGAGAGAGAGAGAGAGAGAGAGAGATGGGAGACACACGCCCAGTGGTTGCCTCTGCAGGAGCCCCAACCAGGGCCGGGGCTGGGGGAGGAGCCTGCCACCAGGGACCCTTCCATCCGTAGGCCACCGCTCTATCCACTGAGCCACACCAACCAGCGCCAGTTGTTTCGGATTTCACAGCCCTCAGGGTTCTGCGCCGCCCAGGTCCCTTCTCGAGTCTTGAACAAACGCGCCTCGAGCTAGAGAGGCAGGCGATTCACCTCGAGGGGAATTCACCTCGCAGCACGCACTGATCAGTTCTTAAATGTCCCGTCACCCCATCCTTTCCCACACCCACAAACAGCTGTGCGGCACTTGAGGCTGGAACTCCAGCGCAGCAAAGGCGATCTAGCCAGAAAGCGGCGCCAGGCAGTCAGGCCTGAAATGGAAATAAAGCGGCCGGTGATGCTGTGTTGCGCGCTGGCGCTTCGTCTTGTTCGAAGGGCGATGAGAAAACAGATTGATTCCCTTCCCGCGGGGACCGCTGTCTGCGTGCAGTTCGCAGTCTCCCCGCGTCTGCCTGTGCGGGTTGCCTCCCCGCTCCCAGAGGTGTGTGGACTGTCTCTGTCTTTGTGGGTGCGGGTGAGGGTGTGAGCGGTGCGGAGATGGAGGGGGAACCTGTCCAGGCTGGGTCCCCCCTGGCGCCTGAGCTGCAGGGAGAGGTTCCGGCCGTCTCAACCTTGAACTGGCATCTGCAGGTTGGAAAACCATTCTTCTACTTGTTTTTATTATTAAAGATAGATAGATAGATAGATTGATTGATTGATTGATTTCAGAGAGGAAGGGAGAAGGAAAGAGGGAGAGAAACATCCATGGTGAGAGAGAATCATGGATCGGCCGCCTCCTGCACACCCTACAGGGGATGGAGCCTGCAACCCGGGCCTGTGCTCTGACCAGAATCGAACCGTGACCGCCTGGTTCATAGGTGGACACTCAACCACTGAGCCACACCGGCCGGGCTCTGCACCCGTTCCTTTAGACTGTTTCCATGTTTGTGACCCTGCCGGAAAATATTACGAACAGTCCTTCACGCGGAAGGCCATCGGCCCATTTTTTTTTTGTCATCTCGGGGTGAAATTGCTGGGGCAGAGGACAGGCGTGATGAGATGGGCTTCAGTGGACCGAAGCGTGGCTTTCTGGCAGGGGAACCGTCCTGGGGTTGCCCAGGAGAGTCTGCAGGTCCCCTGCACCCCTGGCTCCCCATAACCGGCGCTCCTCCCGGTCATGCCACCCCCTGTTCTACAAAATTCGACTCCAGGGGGGGTCGGTCTGATCACATGATCAGCCCTCCGGGGCCCTGTCCTATCCCACCCCTACCACCACACTGCCACAGGGCAGGCAGAGGGCCCCTCGGGGCGTTCAGTACAGGGGGAACCTCAAAAATGGACACGAGCCCCCCACAAATCCCTCTTCCACTGGTAGCCACCCCTTCACGGCCGGGCTGGGTGGATTTCACTGCCTCTGGATCGTCCACTCTGGCTGACTCTCTGCCTTGTCTGCACTCAGCGGGCTGGGAGCGCAGAAACCACAGTGGCTCAGGGGCTCAGCATCCACCTAGGGACCCGGCGGTCACAGTGGGAGTGCGGTCCAGGGCACCTGCTGGGGTTACAGGCTCCGTCCCCAGCGTGGGGTGTCCAAGAAGCAGCCAGTGCATGATGCTCTCATCATGGATGTTTCTCTCTCTCCTCCCTCCTTCCTCTCAAAAGTCAGCACAAATCTATTTAAAATAACGAAGCTCAAGCTGCCACGAGGGGCTGAGAGCAGAGGCCACTTGCAGGCGGCGCTGGCAGCCTCGGGGTGCGCCCACAAGGATTAGGGGGGCCAGCAGCCTAGGCAGTGCCTGTGTTTCTTCTCAGGCCAAATTCTGGCCGCGTGCTTTCCTGCTTCGCCCCTCAGAACTGAGACACTGAAAGCCTTTTGAGGAGGGCACCACCCCTTGGGCCCAGCGTGGCCCCCAGGCCAGCCCTCCTGTCCCCCACACTTTCCGGGACCCCCCTTTCCAGGGCGGTCCCCAGAGGAGCCCAGGTCCGAAGCCTTTGGGACTCCCTCTGCGCACAGGGTGCGGCCGCCCTCCAGCCAGGCCTCCCTGCCGGGATCCGCCCCCCAAATCCCCGGGGGGCGGCGTTCCTGGCTCCCTGCCCGCCAGCCCCTCCCCGGCTCCCACGGGGGAGACTCCCAAAGGAGAGCCTTTGGACCGGGAAAGCCCGCCCTCCGAGTGCTCCCAAGTTCTGCGAGTCTCTGGGCAGCCCCCGGCTCTGGCTGGGGTTGCGGCTTTTGGGGGGCGGGGTGGCAGGAGGCAGGAGCCGGCTGCCCTGACACCTGTCCTGGGCGCGCTGGGTCGCTGTCGCCTTCCACAGCGGGTGGCAGCAGCGTGACGGGGCCGCTGGGCGCGGCCGGATTCAGCGCCCGCCCCTCGGCCCTGACTTGGCGGCTCCCTCCTCCCCCCTTACCCGCCCCGTCCTCCTCCTCCCTCCTCCCCGCCAACTCCTCCCTCCAACTTCTCCTCCCTCTCCCCCCCCCTGCGCTCCTCCCGCCCTGGGCTCCTCCCTGTCCCCAGCTCCGCGGGACCGGGCCGGCACTTGGCACTGCGCTCGCCGGGCTGGGAGCGCGCTCGCTGGCGTCCGGGGTGCGCCCGGGATGGCGGTGGAATAAGGGGACCTCGGAGAGGCGTCGTCACCCCAGGCTGTGCCGGGGACCCCGATCTCTTCCCCGCCTGCGCTCGCGACATGGGGGACCCGGCGGACCGCGAGAAACCGCAGCTGCACTACGCGGTGAGTGTCCCCCGCGGACGGGCGACAGGGGGCGCCACTGGGCCGGCCCGGGAGGGACAGCCGGTCTGCGGGGGGAACCCCTGGCTCCCCTGAGGAGGTCCCGGGCGGGAGAGTGAGCAGCGTGGCGGGTGCTGCGTGCCGTGCCCCCCCGGTGCCCACTGCCCTGGAGAAGGGGCGCCCCCACGCTGGAGCCCGCGGTGTGGGAGTTGCACCCCGCCACCGCCTCTGGGCCTGGGCTGGGGAATGGCTGGGTTTCCCGCTCCCCCGAGTCAGAGGAGCCGGGGGACTGGATGGAGCGGGATGGGCGCTCCCAGCGCGGCCGGGGGACTCGCAGGGAAACGTGCGTCTGTGCAGCCGCTTTGCTCCTTAGAAAGAGGGGGTACGTTTCCCGCTGCACCCCGAGCGGGAAGCATGTTGCACACTCACTGAGCATGCACCAGGCGCCGGGGGTCTTCTGTCCGCGGTCTCTGCTCTCCTCGTTGACTCGGATGTCCCATAAACATTTCCTGCGGACCTACTGTGTGCCCGCACCGGGTCACGCAGGACACAGCGCGCAACCAGCGCAGGGGTTTGTGCCCTTTAAGAAAGGAGCAGATTTCCAGGTTGAGGAGGGCTCCCCTAAATCCAGATTCTAGACCGAGCTGATGTTTGAGAGGGAGAAGAAGGCAGCAGAGAGGGGTTTCTGCGGGCTGAGCCCTGAAGGTTCGGGGTGCGCCCAGGCAGCTCGCTAGCTGGGGATCTCTGCATGGTCCTCCCGGCCAGACGCACTGGGCGAGGCGGGGCACTGCAGTGGTTCTGCCCCTGCCACTTGCCTGAGTTTTCCTTGACGTGATGGTCGCTGTCGAGGTCGGCTGCCCACGCTGAATGCCAGCTTTCAGCGTTGGACAGGAGCGTGCTGCGAGTGAGGACCAGAATCCTTACTACCCGTGTGTAGAACTTGAGACGATCACAGAAGAGAATCCTGGGTACTTACAATAAAGACAGCATGCGTCTGAAATCCACGTCCTCCAAAACGCACCCTGCACATTAAAAGAGGTTTTTTCAAGAAAGGAGTGAGACTGGGCAGGAGTGCTGGGGACAGAGGTCTCGGGGAGGCCCCAGCAGGTGCCGGGGGCAGCTTGGGGGGGTGCCTGGGCTCACTGGGGGTGTCTGCCGCTTCCCTGTGCTGGGCTGGAGGAAAGAGGGTCTGAGCTGGACAATGGCGAGCGACGTAGGAGCCTGCGATGGTTCTTTCTGCCGTTTGGCCAGTGACGTGTCTTGAAATGGCAGGCGAGACGCTAGTAAATGCCTGACACTTGTTCATTTGGTGGAGACGGTGGGGGCCTCGCAATGGGGTGTTCAGGGTCAGGTTTCCTTGCACAGAAGGATCTAGAGGCTGTGCTTGTTCCTCCCAGTTAGCCTCTCCCCCTGCCACCTCCCCCAGACGTTGAGCTGTGAGCCGGGGCCCTGGAATTTGTAAGGTCTCTGTGCCCCGGGTCTAAGGACCGGGCGGAGAGGCGGGACCTGCCTCCTTCATGGAAACGGGCGCCTTGGTCCTGCTCATCCTGCGAACGCTCACTGCCTGGGCCGTGCACATGGATCCAGGGCGTCCCTCAGCTGTCTGATTCTCCTCAGAGCGTTAACTTAGAGACGCGCCTCGCTCCGGCCCCCTCTTAGGCTCTGCAGGTTTGCTGATGGAATGGTCCTTCACTGGCGCGCAGATCAGCACATGCAGATTTTCTGAGAGCAGGCTGTGGAAAGGAAGGCGGCCCAGGGAATTCGTGGTCCCCTGAACGGCCTGTACATCCTTTAGGATGACAAAGCAGCAGCGTTTGGCAGCTCGGTGTCACTCACAAGTCAAGAGAATGTTCTTCATGAAGTGGGACCCATTGCTTTTCATCTTCACACGGCCCGGCGGGGTTCGGTGTCTATGCTAACACTACACTCGTCTGTGCTACTCCCACGTTGGTTCAGGTTCTTTCAAAAGCCGCTTTTGCATTTTAGCACAAATATCCCCCTTACTTTGCTCAACGGGGTTTTGCTCCTGGGGTCCTGGAGGCTTTATTTGTATTTTATTTTTGGTCTGTGTCGTCCTGGGAAGGAATCCCCCCTCATGTGTTGTTAGTACCCCTGTTTGCTCTGAAATATGTATGATCTGGGAGGCACGTATGGATGTTCTTCCTTCAGTGTTTTGTTTTCTTTGTTCAAGATGAGACAGCATGTCAGAAATCAGTGGCCCTAGCCAGTTTGGCTCAATGGATAGAGCGTCGGTCTGTGGACTGAAGGGTCCTGGGTTCAATTCTGGTCAGGGGCACATGCTGGGGATGCAGGTGTGATCCCCAGTAGGGGGCATGCAGGAGGCCACCAATCAATGATTCTCTCTCATCATTGATGTTTCTCTCTCTCCCTCTCTCTCTCTCTCTCTCTCTCTCTCTCTCTCTCTCTCTCTCTGTGTCTCTCCTGTCCTCTTTGAAATCAATACAAATACATTACAAAAATAAAATAATTTTACTTAAAAAAAAAGAAATCAGAGGACACATTTGCTTTATTCATGAAACATTTGTTGAATGCCGATGGTGACAGCTGACTGGTCAATTTTCCAGAGAGATGAGTAAATCATGAAAATGTTAAGAGTTGCTGTGAACTCTTCCTCCATCTTTTTAAATGCTCATAAGGGCGACAAAGAGGGAAACACAAATCCTCAGGCAGATAAGAGCTTCCTGTGTTTATACAGTCGGTTACACTCCAAAGCATAGCATGGCCGTCTGGCTTTATCATAACAAGGATGGGTGTCAGCGCTGATGGTCGCCTCTCAACCTTCCCTCCCCCCCGTTTTCCCACATCGAGTTTATGGGGACTCCTTCCTTCCAGCTGGGTGTCGTCCTGGACAGCCTTTTGGGGACTTGATCGTGTTTACATTGGGAGCAGATGGCTGTGGTCCCAGGATGGGGTCAAGGGTGAGCAGGAGCCAGAGAGCATGCTGGCATGCAGGCCAGGGAGAGAGGAGACGGCCTGCACCGGGAGGGCCGCTGGGCTGGCGGTGGGGAGCGGTCGGTGTGCCTGAGGGATGCCGGGACCTCAAACCAGCCGGCCTTCCTTCATTGGGGGGCAGGGGGGACAGAGAGGGGCTGAGGGTGAGGGCCGCTGCTGATGTCCCAGAATCAGTGATTTCCTGGAGGCGCTTCTGGAGTAACTGCGGATCATAGCATTCCGTTTCTGTTTATTGTCATATGCGAGCTGCAAAGTGTTTGGCCACAGTCTGTGCCCGCTTCAGCCTCACCACCAGCCTGGGGTTAGAGACGTTTTCTATTTCGTGGCTGCAGAAATCCACGCCTGGAGCAGTCGAGTCCAAGGTGGCCCAGGGGACAGAACGGCGAGCTTTATTCCGGTGCCCTGCGTCCACAGTGGACTCCGGAGGATGACCACCATGGATGAGCCGAATTATCCTTCCCCCTCCCCCCTTTGTCACCGTAACAAACCAACGACCAAATATTGTGCCTTCAGTGACGTACTGTGGCCCACCGCGTTGCGGGATTGCGTGGCCAAATAGCTGTCTGAGTGGATTGGTGGAGACAAAGCCACATTTTCAAAGATCCTCTGTGTTCTGGGCCACGTGTGTCTGTCTCCCTCAGGATTCCTCAGCCTCAGCAAGAGGAGCGTTTGGGCAGGAGAGTTCTCAGGTGGAGCTGCCCTGTGCCACCAGAGGATGTTAGCGGCATCCTTGGCCCCTAGAGGCCCCCCGGAAGCCAGTGGCATAGTGTCCCCCACTTCCCCCGGTGTGACACCCACAAATGAAGCCGCACAGCCCTGGCCGGGGTGGCTCCGTTGGTTGAGTGTTGTACCCTCCGCCGAAAGGCTAGCTGTTTCATTCCGGGTCAGGGCTGTGGGAAGTAGTCCATCAGTGTTTCTCTCTCACATAGATGTTTTTTTCTCTCTCCCTTCCTCTCTCTCTCTAAAATGTCAATAAAAACATATTAAAAAAAAAAACTTCAGAGGGAAGGCAGGGTAAGGGGGGAGGGAGAGATCAACTACCGTATTTTTGGGCGTATAAGACGACTTTTTAACCCAGGAAAATCTTCTCAAAAGTCAGGGGTCGTCTTATCCATTGGGTGTCCTCTTATAGGGCAAGTATATCCCAAATTCTATATTTTAACTGGAAAAGTTGGAGGTTGTCTTATACGCCCAGTCGTCTTATACACCGGAAAATATGGAAATGAACTCATATGCGTATATGCATAATCCATAGACAGACAATAGGGTAGTGAAGGCGGGGGGTGTGGGAGGTGGGGCAGGAGAGGTCAATGAGGAAAAAGGGGACATATAATACTTTCTACAATAAAGACTTAAAAAATGTGCGCACACATTGCCAAGTATCCCCCCGGGGACAAAATCCCCGCCACCGGGAAGTCACTGGCCTATTTGATTGTCATGCGTGTGTCTAAGCCAGCAGTTCTCAACCTTCCTAAGGCCTTGCCTACAGCTCCTCATGTGGTGGTGACCCCCAACCATGACATTGCTACTGTTATGCATCATCATGTAAATATCTGCATTTTCCGATTGTCTTAGGCGACCCCTGTGAAAGGGTCGTTCGACCCCCAAAGGGGTCAAGACCCACAGGTTGAGAACCGCTGGTCTAAGATGTGACAGTTGCTGTGTGGTAGGGTCTGAAAGAGAAGACATGTAAATGTTCTGTGTGTTACATCTACTCGTCAATGAACATGCAAGACCTCAGAGAGAGGCCGGCGCTGCAGTCCCAGGCGAGCCTCCCACCAGCACAAGTGTCAGGGCGGGAATAAGGGGCGATCAGGACTTGGCCCACATTCTCCTGCTTCTGGTGACCCCCAAGCCAGGCCACTTCGCCGGGGTTACACACATGACGCTACCCTGCCTCCCCCAACAGCCTTCAGAGTGCTTTCTTCCATTAACCGCAAACAAAACACTACAGACCTTGACCGTGTGCCAAGATCCTGCGATGTATGTCCGATTTCATGACAAGCCTCGCAATGCAGAGTGGCAATTCCTTCCGTGGGGTCACCGCCGCGCCTTAGCTTTCGAACTAACGGCCGGCGGAGGAGCTGCTGATGCTGTTCGCCTAGGCAGCTCCCTGGAGGGTCCCCCGGATTTCCATCCCCCTCCCCGGGAGACAGACAGTAAGAGGGTTTGTGATGCCGCTGCAGAGAGGAAGCTGGGGGGGTGATGCCTGCGGGCCGCTGAGGGTGGCAGGCGGCAGGTGGCTGAGACTCGGCCTTGGTCTCCGCGGGGTCCAGCTGGCAAGACGCAGGCTCGCTGCCCCCGGGACCGTCCACCTCTGAGCTCCCCTGGCGCTGACCTCACTTCCTGTCCGCTGCATGCCCTCCGCCACCCGCGCTCTGGCCCACGGCCTCCTCACTGGATGGTTCCCTGGCGCTGCATCGCCCCCTCCCTGAGGAGTCCCTCCGAAGGGCTCAGCTGCTGCTTTCAGGGGGCCTCTCTTCGCCCCAAACGGTTAAGGTTTCGATCTGCAAGTTTCCCAGTTTCTTCTCGATGCGCATCGGGTTTCCAAAGCCTTTGAAGTCATGACGTTCAGCGGTGGTGACACGGGGGTGTTCTTTGTGATCCCGAGACACGGGGACGGGGCGCCGCTGCCGGACTGGGCTGGTGTGGGTCAGTTGTCGTCCATCAGCGCTGCCCGTGTAGACGTCTGAGGACATCGCGCAGCAGGCCTGGGTCCACTCCTACCCTCTGCGTCCTCTTTGTTTGTCTCCTCGCAGAAGCAAGAATTTTGCAAGTTACAAGTAAATAGCTTATTTCTTTATTAAATCCCATATATATATATATACAGTGGTACCTTGAGATACGAGTGCCCTAACATATGAGATGTTTGAGATACGAGCCGTCGAGCGAGCGATTTTTGCTTTGAAAGACGAGCCACATTTGAGATAGGAGTCATCGCGCGGATCGGCCGGCTGCACACAACCCACCAGTTTACCGCGACTCGAGCGTCTCATAGTTTCCCACGCCTCAAGGTTACGGAACGAATTAAACTCGTATCTCGAGGTACCACTGTGTGTGTGTGTGTGTGTGTGTGTGTGTGTGTGTGTGTATGTATATATATATTTAACCCTCACCCCAGGATCTTTTCCCCTGGATTTTTAGAGAGAGCGGGAGAGAGCGGGAAGACAGAGAGAAACCTGTTCAGGGTTATCATGGCCACGGTCCTCGAAGCTGCAGGACAGAATGCCACCCCGGACTGCTCTGTGCGAAGTGCTTCTGCCTCCGCTGAGACACACTGAGCGCCCCACTGGGAGGCTTATGCTGTCTGTGCCACTGCGTGGCATGGCACTGGGTGGGGCAAGGGCAAGCTTTCAGTTGTGAGTCCACAAAACAGCTTATTCTTATGTTATTGTGTGTATATGATTACAGTTATTATCATTGTTAACCTACTTTTGCCCACCCCTGTGTAGACATTCACCGTTTGTCTGTCTGTCCCTGTTGGCATGCAAGCTTATGCGGGGCAGAGACCCAATTACAGTGGCACCTCGAGATCCCAGTTTAATTCGTTCCGTAACCTTGAGGCGTGGGAAACGATGAGACGCTCGAGTCGCGGTAAACTGGTGGGTCGTGTGCAGCCAGCCCATCCTCGCGATGACTCCTATCTCAGCTGTTGCTCATATTTCAAAGCAAAAACCGCTCGCTCGATGGCTCGTATCTCAAACATCTCGTATCTCGAGGTACCACTGTATGATTTTCCTATCGTAGCCCACTGCCTGTGTAGGCCCAGGCACAGGCAGGCAGCCCACAAATACCCACGAGTGGATGGATCTGGCTGCCTGGGGGCGTTTACCTCGTGCCACCAGGGGCTGGAAAGTTCACTCACCATTAGTCCGTGTTTGAAAAGCACACACTGGCTCCAGGGTTTCTCCCAATCCCCCTTCAACCAGAATCTCCATGCCTGGGCTTGGAAGCGATACTTTGAAAACGCTTCGGAGGTCATTCTGCTATCGCCACGTTTGGAGACCACCGACTCACTTACATGGCGACCCCCTTACCCTTCCAGAAGCTCCCAGGAAGTTGAGGATTCAGTGGCCAAGCGGATCCAAAGAGTGGGGTCCAGAGAGCGAGAGAGAAACGCTGATTGGTTGCCTCCCGAGTGCACCCTGACAAGGAATCAAACCCGCAACCTGGAAATGTGCTCTGACTGGGAATCAAACCGGCCACCGTGTGGCATACGGGATGACACTCCCACCCACTGAGCCACCCTGGCCAGGGATTTAGCTCACTTCTCGATTGATGCCCGTCTAACAGTCTTGTCTGATTCTCTGCCTTTCTTCTGATTCAGCCGGAATAGTGGTTTATTAGAAGTGTTAGTCCTGGTCTAAAACGAGCAGTCATAATGTCCAACCCAGGCTGTGCGGGGTTCTCAGAAAGCCGTCCTGTGCGGACCTCGGATCTGCGACCGTATGTGCGTGAGGCACTCACCGAGGATCTCACACGGGCTGGCCTGTGAGGGAAAGACACTGAGAGAAAAGCACAGGAAGAAGGCATGACCAGCTTCACCCGCCTCTCTCTCTCAATCTCATTAGGTTGAATGTCTCTCGAATGGCCCGGCGTGCCAGATGTGGGGGCGATCTGTCCAATCTGTCATTGACTGGGATCTTAGGTCCTTAAGTGCTGGCCACTTCACAGACTTAATTAAGCACAGCCTGCTTTGCATTGTAAGCTCAAGGGATGGGGAGTAAGTACCGTATTTTCCGGTGTATAAGCCGACTGGGCGTATAAGACGACTCCCAACTTTTCCAGTTAAAATATAGAGTTCGGGATATCCTCGCCCTATAAGACGACACCCGGCTTTTGAGAAGATTTTCCTGGGTGTAAAAGTCGCCTTATACGCCGGAAAATACGGTATATGGAAAGGTCTTAGGTACTTGCAAAAATCTGAACTAACATCACCAACATTTACAAATGAATATAATGAATCTATTTTAATGTACTTTTCAGATTTTCTGCTTTTGACCTTAGTTTCAAAAGGTCAACTTTTCAGATTCCTTTTATTCTTAAATACAGTCTGGATACTTACAAACTTAACGGGAGTTTACATGAAACAATAGGGACTCCCATCAGTAATTATCTGGTCCTGCTTTCTTTATTGCCATGGCGACTATTTGGATGCGGCTACGGGATACTTCTCAGTTTGGGGAAGTTAGACACACAGTATAAGGCTGATTTGTCCATTTATATATGGTCATCGTTGCGAAGGGCTTTTTTGAAATCTGTCATGAACCTGTGAAATGAAAACCGGTCAGGATTGTCTCCCCTCCTGTTTGGCTATTTGGCACATTCTTAAACCCCTTCCAACTTTAAAAAATTGTATAGTGAAATTTGAGTGCGTGGAGCGTCGGCTAAACTAGATTTCTGTGAGGAAGTTTTCCGAAGGGCTGGCATGGTGGCTGAGAGGAAATGTGCCATGGAAACAGCAAGAGACTTTAAGATGAATCAACTTTTAAAATAGTTTGTGAATGACCCCTTTCTGCAGCTGACTGTAATATCCTTAAAGAAATGTTTAAGTCTGTCCAAGGAAAACAAAGAGGCTAAAAACTTCTTGCCCGCATGGGGGGCACCTCTCCTCTGCGTTTGCTGGGCTCCCCTGTGCCAGGCGGGTGCCTTTGAACTCCCCATGCTAGAAGGGTGCCACTCCACATGGGCAAAATCCCCCACCGTTGCTCTGGCTTCCTCACTTGGCGATGCCACTTTAATGAGATCCACAGAGTCGTAACAGTTTAGCAAGAAAATGGAATGTTGCGTTTGCTGGCGGAATTTGAAAATGGTGACACGTAATATTATTTTGTAAGTATTTATGCACGTAACCTTTAACAGTGCCATTATGATGTCACTTGGATGGTATGAGCAAAATGTGTAACATAGTCTTCAACCTCAAAATATAAGGGGTTCTCCCACCTTAGCTACTGACTCACAGATCCCAGGAGGAAGCAGACTGGCACACTCAACAAGGCTTAACTTGCCCTAGCCAGTTTGGCTTAGTGGACTGAGCATTGGCCTGCCGACTGAAGAGTCCTGGGTTCGATTCCAGTCAAGGCCACATGTCCGGTTGCAGGCTCAATCCCCAGTAGGGGATGTGCAGGAGGCAGCCGATCACTGACTCTCTCTCATCATTTATGTTCTATCTCTCTCTCCCTCTCCTTTCCTCTCTGGAATCAATAAAGATATATACACTGAGTGGCCACATTATTGTGATCTCTGAATGCATAGTAATCTGGCCACTCGAGGCCCGGTGCATGAATTCGTGCATGGGTGGGGTCCGGCCAGCTTTGCCAGGTGGGAGGGGACATGGGCCGTTGGCCGGCCTGCCTGCTGGTCGAACTCCTGGTCGAGGAAACAATTTGCATATTAGCCTTTTATTCTATAGGATAGACACTGAGTGGCCAGATTATCATGTGTTCAGAGTTCATAATAACCTGGCCACTCAGTGTGTGTGTGTGCGTGTGCGTGTGCGTGTGTGTGTGTGTGTGTGTTTAAAGAAAAGATGTTACTAGGAGGACACAGGGAAGGACAGTGTTATTGAAACCTGGCGACCTCTAACCTGGGCTGGAAGAGACCTTGGATGTGCACCCAGGGAAAATTGCAGCGAGAGCAGAACCGGAAGAAGCAGAGATGGAGTGGGAAGATGAATACCCTGACACCCTGACCTTGTGACCTTCCTGCTCTCACACCTTCCTTTCTCGCCAAAGCCTACCAGTCCATTGAGATGCAGCCCATGGAGGTCCATCTCACAAGCTCCTGCCTGTGCGGAGAGGTGCAAACCTTTTTGTTTCGTGGGTCGGGGGTGGGGAGAAGTTTGACATCATCACATGCATGTCCAGTCCTGTGTGGTTTCACTTATATTATGAAAGACCCTAATTCCTAAGTACCGTATTTTCTGGCGTATAAACAACCCCCAACTTTTCCAGTTAAAATATAGAGTTTGGGATATACCCGCCCTATAAGATGACACCCAGCTTATAAGACGACCCCTGACTTTTGAGATTTTCCTGGGTTAAAAAGTCACCTTATTCGCTGGAAAATACGGTAGATAGAGGGCTCCCCACTTTCTTGGGATCCCTCTTTCCTCTTCCCCGTGGGTTATTTTTCTTACTATGTTTAAAGTAGCAGTGAGTCATGCCTAATCCATTCATATGTGATGTGCATGTATAAGAATATCGACATCACAAGCCGGTTAAGGTACTTCCTCTTCACTCATGGCACAGGGACACAATGAACGTACCTGATATAATTTATTAAATATTCAGAAGCTCCATCCGTAATTCAAAAACGACCTGGTCTAAATTCATTGATGGAAATTTGAGCTCTAATAGACTTTTCCTCCTCCAAGCCTATTAGGGTAGCGTAATCTAATTTATTTTCCAAACAATAAAAAGGGAAGAATTGATTTCACTCGTTTTGCTGGTTGATGGGGAAAGAGCTTTAACCTTTAAAGTCACACAGCAGCTCAGAAGGGTTAAGCCGTGTTTGAGTGAAACGCGATTCTCAGTTGTGTCAGGTTAAGGAGTTGGTTGAGGCAGTTTTGGGGGCTGAGGACTGCAGTTTAGCCATCCTAGGCTCCAGCTCACTTAGCAGAGAAAAAAAAAACACACCCCTTTCACCCCTGAATGCAGAAAATGCCTCTTCTCTGAGCTAGTTCCTCCTGGAGGACCCCGTGAATCCACTGTCATAACAGCCATCTCTGTTGTCGTAATTCCTTTAAAGACCACATTCACTACAGAACCGACCCATCCAAAGAAGCAGAGGCCCGAGCCAGGGACCATATCTGGACTGCATACCCTGTGTCTCATGCGCAGTCTGTTTTTGAATGTCAGCGCTGAGTTAGAGCTCTTAGAAATATTTCCCTGACTCACAGTCATAATAATAGTAGCCAATGCGTAACTGCCTGCTCTTTCTGCTGGTCCTGGACGTTCTACACATATTCTCTCATTGGATACTCCCAAGTACCCTCCCTGTCAAGCAGGTCCCAGCATCTCCCCATTTAAAAGACGAGGAAACCAAAGCACTGGGTTGAAGTTTGTTTCGGGGTCACACAGCTCGGTGGTACCGAGACTCAGATCCTTGTCTGTTTGCCGAATCGAATGCTGATCCACTGCACAGTGGCTGCCCATTAGAATGGCATGGGGTGGAGCTGATACCTTTGAAATGATACTCCAAAAAACTTTTCATTTGTTAATAATTATAAACTCATAGGAGGTTGCAAAAATAGTACTGAGAGATTCTTGGATCCCTTTCCACAGCTTTCCTCAATGATAGCATTTGACTCGAATGTAACTAGTGCAATATCAAAAGCAGGAAGTAGACATTAGCACAGTGCTATTAACTTGAATACAGAGAGACCTGGTTTACATTTCACCGTTTTTTTTTTTACATGCACTCATGTGTGCGAGTGTGTGTGTATAAGAGCTAGAGAAAGAGGGAGGGAGGGAGGAAGAGAAGGGGAAAAGGGAGAGAGAGAGAGAGAGAGAGAAGTGAGAAGTTCCATGCAATTTTATCACATGCACAGATCGCCATACCCACCATACATTCAAAATACAGAACTGTTCCATCACACAAAAGACTGCTCTCATACTGCCCCTGTGTAGTCACACACATGTTGCTTTCTACCTCTCTCTCTAATCTGGGCAACCGTTGACCGGTTTCCATTAACATGCCACCTTTTAACTTACTCCCTTACAATAGGAACATATCTGTCTCCATCGATCACTGATGTGAAAAATGTCCAGACAGCTAACAGAAGAAAGCAAGGTGAACCGATAGTGAGATTAGGGAGGATTGGGGTGTCCTTGTGAGTAACATATAGACCCACAAATAAAGGACCTCCCGTGTGGTATTTTTTAGTTGGTAATTTGGTAACCCCAATTTTTGTGTTTTCCCCAGCAAAGCGCTTTTCACGGCAATGCCACCGAGTTTAGCTCCTGCACGAAGGCTCCATGCTCCCTCTCCGCATGGCTGTTCGCGTGAAACATCCATTTCAGGAATGACAACCATGTGGCTGCGCTGGCAGCCGCCTGGAACAGGTACATGAGAGCTGGCAGGCTGCCCTCCAGAGTGCTTATGAGCAAGGATGCACACGAGCCCCTGGTGTGTGTGTGTGTGGTGGCCGCAACCCGGTTTGCTCTGGACAGCACAGGGGTTATGTAAACCCTGGCCTTCGTGGTTCACATGCGTTTTTATTCATTCATTTGGGAGGGAGGGGGAGTTCAGAGACCTCTCTCGGGGGAAGCTTGAACCTTATCAAGATCAGCTGGTTCAAAAAAACCCTCTAATGGCTGTTTTTATTCAGGATGACTGCAAGGGAAGCCTTATCATGGGGACACAGTCATATAGACTTCCTGCATTTCTTTGGTTCCCACTATTTTAAAACAGGGTAGAAAGTGCTGATGCTGCCTGATTCTGCAAACACAGGCGCACTCTCACCGGATACTTTCATTATGACAGTGTTACTCGGCAATTTTCCTGGATCTTTATATGAGAAATACAGAATGTTTTTCAAAACCTAGAGATTCTTGGACCAGCCCGTCGCTTCCATTTTATTTTAGTCTATTTTATTAATTTAATTGTAATACTCGTTCGCCAAGCCGGGGTCTTACTCAGCAACTAGAAGGGCCCAGGAATCTGGAAAGAGGGCTGTGCAAAAATGGATTAAAGGGACCAGACAAGACATATTAATTGGAAGGCATTTTGGAGGGCCAGGCGGAAACTTATTTCTCGTGACTAAGCTCCCCTGAATCTCCCCACACAGGGCTTTTTATTCAAGCACCTTGCCGTCTAGCATAGCAGATATACATATCAAATGTAAGGTCTGGTAAAAAGCAAAAAGATTGTCAGGTTGGGGGACTTTCCTGGGCTGTTCCAGCAGCAGGTGATAATGGATGCATCTTTTCAGCCCGACTCAAGCTGTCCACCAGCCTTCTGATGAACTCCTCACATGCATTATGCTACCTACTGAAATTTGCTTCCAGCAACCTCAGGATGTTTTTCCATTGATTTTTTTTTTTTAGGAAGAGGGGAAGAGAGAAGGAAAGACTGACGGAAACATGGATGTGAGAGAGACACATTGATTGGTTGCCTCCTGCATGCTCCCTGACCATGCCCGATCCAGGGAGGAGCCTGCAACCGCAGTGCGTGCCCTTGACCAGAATCACACCCAGGACCCTTCAATCCACAGGCCAATGCTCTAGCCGCTGAACCAAACAGGGTAGGGCCCAACCCTTTTTAAAAAAATATATATTTTATTGATTTTTTACAGAGAGGAAGGGAGAGAGATAGAAAGTCAGAAACATCGATCAGCCGCCTCCTGCATGCCCCACAGTGGAGATGTGCCCGCAAGCAAGGTACATGCCCCCAACCGGAATCGAACCTGGGACCTTTCAGTCCGCAAGCTGACGCTCTATCCACTGAGCCAAACCGGTCTCGGCAGGGCCCAACCTTTTGTTTTTAATTAGGTGGGCAGGTAGTGCTATCACTTATTACTGTGCAGTACCTCATTTCACCCAGGGCACGGAGTCTAAAGAAAACTTGGATTTGAAAAACCACGGGGCCGTCCATGAGATTTCTACATTGGAGAATATTTCTTTGTTTTAGATATCACTAAAAAGGAATGAAATCTAGAACCCCTGGTGTGCATACATATATGCATAGAGACACACAAAATGGTGCTTTATTTTATAGCAGTATTGTCTAAAATGTAGAACTGTGTATCAGTCAGCTATGGCTGCACTAATGGCGTGTAACAAATGACTTTGAAATTCCGTGGCTTAAAACAACCATCAGTTCTTCTCATGGATCTGGGCAGAGCTCAGTGTTTTGACCCAGGGTCAGGCTCCCAGTCCTGTAGGGCGAAGCTCCTTGGTCAATTCTGCTCCATGTGTGTTCTGGGTTTGTGGGATAGCATTTACCAAGGGGGTTGCAGAGGTAAAATATGAAAAGTGGAACTAAGGATTCTTTTTAAAAAAATATATTTTACTGATTTTTTACAGAGAGGAAGGGAGAGGGATAGAGAGTTAGAAACATCAATGAGAGAGACATTGATCAGCTGCCTTCTGCACGCCCCCTACTGGTGTTGTGCCTGCAAGCAACGTACATGCCCTTGACCGGAATCGAACCTGGGACCCTTCAGTCCGCAGGCCGACGCTCTATCTACTGAGCCAAACCGGTTTCGGTTGACTAAGGATTTTAATGTATCTGCCCACCTGCCATTGGCCAGGGAAAGTCACATGTCCAAACTTGACATCAGTGGGTGAGGAATTACATGAGTGTATCAGGGGGTGAAGGAATGGGCAAATCAGTTGCTTTCCCACAGCATGTACTCAAATTCTCATAAAAACACTGATGTATTCGAGCAGGCCACATCTATCTCAAGTCCCCCCCTATTTCTTTCTGACATGGATATCAATACATATTTCCCGATGACCTTCTTAAACAACAAAAGCAGGAGGATGGGGTCATCCCACTGATCCCCGCTAATCCCCATTGATCGGATGTAGACTGACTACATGTCAGTGAAATGGCAGGAGAATGGACTGAATGACGTTCATGGTTAAGCAGAATAGTCACCGCCTTTCTCTGTTTCCTCGTGCTTAGCAGCTCTGTTTCCTCAATGCGGCAAAAGCAAAACAAAACCCTCAGAACCCCCTCCCAGGAGATGTTTTCAAATTTGTTTTGATGGGTAGTGTCCCTTTAAAAGATTCGTAAAAAAAAAAAAAAGATCCATAAATTTAGCTCCTGTTCTAAAACCTAGAAGAAATTGTGTATGTGGTCATTTACAATAGGAAGAAAAAGATATTAATTCTTTAGTCCAAATCAGAGCCACCATTTGTAAATTGTTGTTTTGATCAATCCTGACATGTAAATATAAGCTAAATTAAAAATAGTGCACGCATACAAAATCTTCTTTCGGAAGTTGGAAACCTTGGCCCTGTCTCCCTCCATGGTATCAACTGATTGGACAGTTGCCTAATCCTGTCTCTCCCCCCCCTCTCCCTCCCTCCAGAGTGCTCTGAGGTGCTCAGACGAGTGGAGCACTTGCCATCAAGCAGTCACTCAGTTGTCTGAATCAGAGGTCAGCAAACTATGGCCCGCCGGCCCAAATCTGGACCATGGCCTGCTTTGTTTATAGCTCAGGAACTAAGAATAAGTATCACAATTTTAACCAGCAGGAAAAAACCAGAAGGAGACTAGCTCCTGATGTGAAAAATGCATGCAATGCAGGGTGTCCATACAGCGAGTTTATTGAGAACAGCTATGCCCGCCTATTGACTGTGGCTGCTTTCATGTTGCAACAGCAGAGCTGGATGGTTGCCACAGACCGTCTGGCGTGCGAACCCCAAAATATGTACAGTCTGGCCCTTTGTGACAAAGTTTGCAGATCTCTGGTCTAACGCTCCGCCTCAAATGACCACAGATGCTGTAGATACCGTGTTTTCTGGTGTATAAGATGAGTTTTTAACCCAGGAAAATCTTCTCAAAAGTCGGGGGTTGTCTTATACGCCAGGTGTCATCTTATAGGGCGAGTGTATCCCAAACTCTATATTTTAACTGAAAAGGTTGGGGGCCATCTTATATGCTAGAAAATACAGTAGGTCTGTTATTATGTAATACAGGGATGAGGGCAAACGAAAGGAAAAAGACATCTTTTGTGTGTAGGGGGATGCGGGGACATTCAGATACAGATAAATATTATTGGACATTCGTTTGTTCACCAGTGCGAGTGCAGAACTGGGTATGTGTCCAGCACTGAAGGGAAAAGTAAAAAAAGGAGAATACAGTGGTACCTCAAGATACGAGTTTAATTCATTCCGTAACCTTGAGGCGTGGGAAACTATGAGACGCTCGAGTCGCGGTAAACTGGTGGGTCGTGTGCAGCCGGCCGATCCGCGCGATGACTCGTATCTCAAATGTTGCTCGTATTTCGAAGCAAAAATCGCTCGCTCGACGGCTCATATCTCAAAAATCTCATATGTTAGGGCACTCGTATCTCGAGGTACCACTGTACCTAGTTTTTACTCCAAAGTTTCCCCTTGCAAACAAAGTAAAATGCATCCACATAAAGGTTATAGCATCTGAAACCTATTTGCCTTGTCTAATTCTCTAAAGCACCAGAACACTCTTTGGAATTTTTAAGGTAAAATAGTATTTTTATAGCCCGGCCAGCATGGCTCAGTGGTTGTCAACCTATGAACTGTGAGTTCAAGGTTCAATTCCCAGTCAGGGCACATACCCAGGTGGTGGGCTTGATCCCCTGGGTGGGGTGTGCAGGAGGCAGCCGATCAGTGATTCTCTCTCATATAACTGATGTTTCTATCTCTCTCTCCCTCTCCCTTCCTCTCTGGAAGCAATAAAATACTTAAAAATAGTATTTTTATAGCTTATTCTGTAAATATTCCAGGCAGAATCATTTTCACGAGCACTGCAGTTCTTACCAGTTCAAAGTGGAGAACCGAACTCTGACAAAATGGAATTCCTCGTGGGGTAAAACACTGGCTTTGCATTTGAGAGTTTTACATTAGTGTCTCCAGAAGGCCATCGGAGGGAAGAAGGTCAAGGCTGACCCTAGAAACACCACTGCCCTGTGCCTTAAACTGTCCAGCTCACTGAGCCCAAGGCCACAGGGGCTGGGCAGGGAGAGACTCTTGGTCCTGCCCATGCGGTAAGGGATGGGGCCCGTTTTAAGCTTGGCGATGGTTCTTTTGCTGACTCTCCCCCATTCTCATGACCCTCTGAGTGGAGATCTCTTTACAGCTTTAGCCTTACGACATGGCCTCCGCTATCATTTCCGGCAGTTCTTGTCTTATGTCTCGGGAGCTTCCTGAGTCAATGTCATCGTGGTGTCTCCCAGAGGAGCCGTGGAGGCTCACAAAACCTGGTTCCCAGCAGATAGAAAGCACCGTGTCCCTGAGTCTCCTCCTCATTGGATTTTGAAGGAGGATGAGCCTGAAATTCTCTTGGGTTCCAAAGCCAGGGGCAAGGTGGGGCCCTGAACAGAGAATGGGGGGGGGAGGATGGAGGGGAAAGGCCCCTGAGGGTGGGGATCAAATAACCCCAGGAGAGGAAATTCCAGTTCAAAATAGAAACCAGGTCAGCACCGTGGTGAGAGCCAGGGAGTGGAACTTGAAAACCAGCAGCCGGTGACCTGTGAAGAAATCCGCGGGTTGGCCTCCATAAGGGTGCTGTGTTTTAAGGCCGGAATGGCATTGCTCGAGCCCCTAATGAAACACGATTTATCTACTTGCCCAGCTGTGCTGGGCTAGGGAGTTAGGCGGCAATGACTCAGTTTCCTATATTTGTCCTGTTGGCCAAGGGTCAGCTCTTTAATAGAGGAAGATACTCTGGGAATACGATTTTCTTGAGAACTGAGGACTGTATAGTATGTATATCCACCCTGTGGGGTATATGTGTCCCAGAGGCAATTCCCAACCGAGCATGGTAAGAATTTTCTCCACTGGTTGCTAAAGGGCAAAGGGTTATTCTGTCGAAATTATATAATACCGTCATGTCAATTACAATAAAGATATCAATTAATGATTGTTCCTTAAAATGACAGCTCTATAATTATCTGGGAAGCGCTCACAACATTCCGTGGTTGCTAAGAAAGACTGCAGCTTTTTGTCTAGTCTGACGAATTTGCAGAATATCGTTCAAAAGGATTTAATGTCTAGAAACTTTATAATAGTCCTTTAAAAAGCTTTTGGAATAAATGTCATTTGGGGGAGTTTTGTTTGCTTGATTCAGCCTGAGATCCCAATTTAGAGGAGGCTCAACCTCTCCAAGGTTTTGTCTGCAAATATCATGAAGAATATGCGCGATAGCCCTAGCTGGTGTGGCTCAGTGGAGAGAGCATTGGCCTGCAGACCGAAGAGTGCCAGGTTGGATTCCAGTCAAGGGCACATGCCCGGGTTGCAGGCTTGATCCCCAATAGGAGGTGTGCAGGAGGCAGTTGATCTATGATTCACTCTCATCATGGATGTTTCTATCTCTCCCTCTCCCTTCCTTTTTGAAATTAATAAAAATATATATTTAAAAAAAGAATATGTACTACAAACTGTTTTGACCTATTTGAGGTATTTGGAGGGGGGTGCTGGAAGAGGATAAAATGGACACTTTGGCTTTAATGAGGAAAATATTGCATTGTGGAAAAATGCTGTCTATTGGTTGTGAGACATTTTAATATAGCATTTTACAGCGGGGTCATGTTTTTAGGACTCTCTTCAGAGGTTTCTTTGCAACCTTTAATTTGTTTGTTACTTAACATTTTTGAACGTCGCAGACACCAGATTCTGGGTATAAAAGTAGTATTTTCTTAAAGATGTATTTTTCATCTGTATTGTGTGTGTGTGTGTTAGAATGCCTTCGGCAATCCTGCAGAGACAGAAAGTAGCTAAGTGATTGCCTGGGGCTGGGGGTGGGGAAGGGGAGGGACCGCCCTCTGGCACCAAGTATGTTGTCAAGGTGATAAGAAGGTTCTAACACTGAATTATGGCGGCCTTGCACAACTGGAAACATACAGGTGCATTTTATGGTATGTAACTTACATTGAAATAAAAGGTTTTTAAAGAATGTGCATTAATAAATGGAACCAAAAAGGGACTTACCGTGTTTTCCGGCATATAAGACGACCCCCAACGTTTCCAGTTAAAATATAGAGTTTGGGATATACTCACCCTATAAGATGACACCCAGTGTATAAGACAACCCCCAACTTTTGAGAAGATCTTCCTGGGTTAAAAAGTCGTCTTATACGCCGGAAAATACAGTATTTGGAAGTGAAAGATTTCAATTAACCTTATACAACCAAAGTTCAAGTACCTTAGTAACAATATAATATATCTCATCCCCTTTCGGGCCACTATCCTAGAAAAACAAATAAATGCGAGAAAATCCCATTTTGTCCTACTTATTCGGGATTTATAGTAGTCTGACCAAGCATACATTGTGGTTAACACAGAAACATCCCCATGCATCAGACGCCAGACGTGTAAGCAATTCACGTTTCTCAAATCGAAAGCAAATAAGGCATCTGAGTAACCACTGGGTTTTCCTACACAATTTGGTGAAAATATTCTCAAACTGGATTATAGTCTTGTTTGTACAGTTTGGTAAATTTATAAAAAATTATTGAATTGTACATGGACAGTGGTTGAATTTTATGATGTCTAAGTTATATATACTGTGATAAAGTATATATTAACTTTAAGTATAAATGTAAATATAAAACATAAACATAAAATACCTTCTGGTGACACAGGCCTAATGCCTGTATTCCATACAATGAAGTCACAGTAGTCTTGTCCTCATCGTCTTATTTGGGACATTTTGACCTTGACTGTGCGACAGAAGTTTGCCTGGGGGTGTAGAAATTATTCCTTTTTTTAAAAGAGGTTCTACTGAAAACAGTTCTTCACCCATCGGTTTCGTGCCACTTTCCTTTCTTTTCTCATAGAGTGGAAATACCCCATTCCAGTGTTAACTGGGATTTCTCTTTATCATTCCCTTGCCCTTATGGGCAAGATCATTCAGACCTTGTGGCTTCGCTCATGGGCTTTTAGTTCCATAGACCAGGAAGACCGCCTTTCCATGGCTGCAACTGTGTTCATGAACTGGAGGGGCTGCATGCTGCTGGTCTCCATGCGTCTTCCTTTCTCTTGGGGAAATACAAAGTTATGTAGCGACAACTTGCTCTGTAAACAGGTATAGTGTCATTTTTTAATGCCTCTATTGAGACATAATTCACACATTTAAGGTGTGCAATTCAGTGGGTTTCAGTATAATATTCACAGATTGGGCAGCCGTCGTCAATGATTAATTTTAAAATATTTTTCCTCCAAAAGGAAACTCCATACCCTTTCGCAGTCACATTCCACTCACTTCCATGATTCTAGCCCAGCGGTTCTCAACCTGTGGGTCGAGACCCCTTTGGGGGTCGAACAACCCTTTGATGGGGGTCGCCTAAGACCATCAGAAAACACCTATTTCCCATGGTCTTAGGAACCAACACACCGCTCCTCGGTGTAGCAAAGTGTAGCAATGTAGTTTACTGTTGTCATAGGAAGACTGTTACCCATGCTACACCACGGTTCAAGACAGAATTTCATTTATTTGTCATTAGAAATAAATATTTCACAATATATAATTACATATTGTTTTTGTGATTAAGCACTATGCTTTAATTATGTTCCATTTGTAACAACGAAAATACATCCTGCATATCAGATATTTACATTACAGTTCATAACAGTAGCAAGATTACAGTTATGAAGTAGCAACAAAAATAATTTTATGATTTTATAGTTGGGGGTCACCACAATGTGAGCAACTGTATTAAAGGGTCACGGCATTAGAAAGGTTGAGAACCACTGCTCTAGCCCCTGACTGCCTCAGATCTGTTTTGTCTCTATGGATTTGCTTCTTTGGGATCTCTCTCTCTCTCTCTCTCTCTCTCTCTCTCTCTCTATATATATATATATATATATAGCCAGTGACCAGAATGCCTGTATGACCGAAAAGACTGGTCACTATGACCCCCTCTGCAGCCAGCGAAACAGGCCCAATGGGAGGGGGGCGCCAGCTGGCCAACCTCTCTTGGCCCCTCCCCCAAGCAGGCCTCATCCCTGATAGACCCCCCCACCCCAATAGGGGGGGGGGCTAGCTGGTCAACCTCATGCAGCCCCTCCCCCTAGCTGGCCCTGCCCCCGATGGGCCCCCACCACCTCGACTGGCACACAGCCCCTCCCCCCAGCGGGACCCACCCCTGATTTCCCCCCCCACCCCAACATGGGGTGTGGCTGGCCAACCAACCTCCCATGGCCCCTCCCTCAGCCACTGACCCCTGACTGACCCTTCAACACCATTTGGAGGAGGGTACGGCTGGCCCGCAGCACCTCCCCATGGCCAGACCCACCCCCAATAAGTCCCCCCACCCGAATTGAGGGTGGGGCTCACTGGCCAATCGCCCACATTCCTTCCCCCCAGCCGGCCTGGCCCTGATCTGCCCTGATTGGAGCCAGGTCCACTGGACCCCACCCATGCACGAATTCATGCACTGGGCCTCTAGTCTTATATAAATGGAGTCATTTGTGGTCCTTTGTGATAATCTCCTTTCACTTAACATAATGTGCTCAACGTTCATCTGTGTTGTAGGATGTATCAGCACTTCATTACTCTTCATTGCCCTCTGATATGGAAACACATTTTGTTTATACATTCGTGAGCCGATGGACATTTGGGTCATTTTCATTGTTTTACTAGTACGAATAACACTGCTGGGAACATTCGTGTGTGATTTTTGCATGGAGGTTTGCTTTCATTTCTCCTGGGCATAGACCTAGGAGTGAGATTTATGGGTGATCACAGTAACTCTATGTTTTACCATTTGAGGAGCTGTTTTCCAACATGACAATACCATTTCCCAATCCCACCAGCAGTGCATGAAGTGTACAGTTTCTCCATATCCTTGTCAACACTTACTATTTTCTGTCTTTTTTATCTTAGCCATCCTGGTAGGTGTGAAGTACTTAGTTTTGTTATAGTTTTTTTCATTTAAACAAAGGCATATGAAAAGGTGATTAATTGCTTTAGAACACTGTTTCCTTTAGTGCTTTTTTTAAAAGAAAAATCACAAAACCATGTATGTATTTAAAAAATATGCATGTATTCACTACAGTCTGCACATTCCAGCAGTACCCATTACAAAAAGCACAGTGCACACAAAGCCCCCTCCTCCTCTCCTTGCCTCAGACCATGTGTCTGCCTGAGTATGGAGGCCCTGTGCTACCTTTGCAGTTCTCCTGGGACAGTGGTCAGCAAACTGCGGCTCGAGAGCCACGGTTTGCCCCTCTGTTAACTAATGAGTTTGCCGACCACTGCATAAGGCATTACCCTTACCCAGAAGTTTTGACTTCAGGTTAAAGATATCAGTACATTATTCAAATGTTTTTTAAGTGTTTTCCCCTAAGGTAGTGTGGTCAGCAAACTCATTAGTCAACAGAGCGGCAAATCACAGCTCATGACCACATGTGGCTCTTGAGCTGCAGTTTGCCGACCACTGTCTGAGGAAGACGTGCGAGACATCCCCCAGTTCAAGAGCTCTTTAGCCCTTGCACTTGGCAACAAGACTCCGAGAAGCCCAGGGGGCATGTGGCCACAGTCCCTGCTTGTGTTTCTGCGTGAACTTGACATAAAATACCTAGTGAATCATGGAGTGCAATTCAGAAACTCCTCCCCCTTCCCTGAGGGCCGTGGATCCAGATCCACCTGGCTGGGGCCTTTGTTGAATCTGTTATGCCTGAGGAGTGATGTTTAGGCCAAGGTATCCGGGTTGAGAGGAATTAGGTTGGTGAGGAGAAGGAGAAAACACTCCAGAAAGAAGGACTAACCTTGTGCAGTGACCTTGAAGAACTAAGAGGCATATCAGGTTCAAGTCACTGGATAGAGGAAGTCCAGGGTGAGTGAGGTGTAGAGTGGCTTAAGAGGCATTTGCAGAGATGAGGAGTGAGCAAGAAGAATTCCAGGTTCTTGGAGGCCACAGAGTAAGGATATTAGACTGTAACGTAGAAACAAGAGGAAACTATTAAAGGGTGTTAAGCTGTGTGTGTGTGTGTGTGTGTGTGTGTGTGATGATCCTCATCTCTAAAAAAGATATGATGATATTGTGTTATAGTCTTTTGGACACTCAGGAGGGTTTTTATTGCTGGAATTCACATAGGGTCTAGAACCCCGGACATCTCGTCAACCAGGGTCAGAAGAATTTATGGCTAACTACTGTGGGATCCTAACACTTCAAAGGATGCTTGTATCTGTTCCTGACGCCTACTCTGCCGACTGCTGAATGGCAGTTACTACATCTCCCGGCTAACTAGCAACAGAGAGAATCTCATTGACTTAGCTTGGGCAATAGCGTTCGCGCTGGGAAAACCCTCTCCCCATGCTTCCTCGTCAGCCCCTACTGATTGGGTGACTGCTTGATAAGTCTTGCCCCAGGCCAATCAGCTACGGCTAAGGGCGGGCCTATAGTGTTTAAGAAGCCCCTAGTGGCTGCTAACCTTAGCAGAGGTTGACTGTGGGCACGGAAAGGACTTTTTGCTCTTCTCTGTAACAAACAAGCAAATCACGGCGAAGAGCATCGTTTTTTTATAAATCCCCATCTGAGCATATTTTTCCCATTGCTTTTATTTTTTTAATTTAAATTCTTTATTGTTGAAAGGATTACATATGTCTTCTTCTTCCCCAATTGACCTCTCCCCGGCCATTCCCATGCCCTCAGCTCCCTACTATCTGTGTCCATTGACTATGCTTACATGTATGCATATAAGTCCTTTGGTTGATCTCCTACTTCCTCTGCCTTCCTTCTGAGGTTGGGCAGTCTGTTCCATGCTTCTATGTCTTTGGATCTATTTAGGTCATCCATTTATGTTCTTCATTATATTCCACAAATGAGTGAGATCATGTGATATTTATCTTTCTCTGACTGGCTTATTTCGCTTCACATAATGCTCTCCAGGTCCTCCATGCTGTTGCAAATGGTAAAAGTTCTTTCTTTTTTACAGCAGCGTAGTATTCCGTTGTGTGGATGTACCACAGGTTTTTAATGCACTCATCTGCTGAGGGGCACTTAGGGTGTTTTCCAATCTTAGTGATGGTGAATTGTGCTGCTATGAACATCGGGGTGCATATATCCTTTCTGATTGGTGATTATGGTTTCTTGGGATAGATTCCTAGAAGTGGGACCACTGGGTCAAACGGGAGCTCCATTTTTAGTTTTTGAGGAAACGCCATGCTGTTCTCCACAGTGGCCGCACCAGTCTGCATTCCCACCAGCAGTGCACGAGGGTTCCTTTTTCTCCACATCCTCACCAGCACTTGTCCTTTGTTGATTTGTTGATGGTAGCCATTGTGACAGGTGTGAGATGGTACCGCATTGTGGTTTTGGTTTGCATCTCTCTGATGGCCAGTGACTTTGAGCAGGTTTCCACATGTCTCTCACCCTCTGTGTGTCCATGCTGGAGAAGTGCATGTTGAGCTTTCAGGTTGCGAAGAGCGCCGCAGAGGTAAAGGCGAAGAAGCTACCAGTGCAGGCAGGCGGCCCTTCCCCTCACCTCGCCCTCCTGGTGGCCAACAGGGGGTGGGGCGGAGGGGGGGTGTCAATGATCCAGGAAGGCAATGTCCCTGCTGAGTGGGGCCAGTCTGGTTGGATCTGAGCGTGTAGGGGGAAAGTTAGGGTTCAGGGGGCGGGCAGGCATTCCACTTAGAGAAGGGCCACCTTTAAAGGGCCTTCTGCGCAAAAGAAGCCTTCGTTCAGAACCTTGCTGGGATAAAGTCTGAAGAGTAATTTCCCATCCACATGTGATGATCGGAGAATTGGCATGGGATCAATATCTGCAGAAGAAAAAGTTCACACGAATTTTTCAAGAATTTGCATGGGATCAATATCCAGAGGAGGAAAAAAGGGGCTGATCTTAAGAAAGAGTAAGACATTTATTTATAGGATTTTCTTTAGGAAGGCATGTGATAAAGGAACTTAAGAATGAAGTGTGGAGATACTCTTCCAATGTCATGTGTTTTGTTAATGACCAGCTGCTGGGTGAGGCCCTTGAACTTCAGAAATGGGCCCACAAGGTGTGGGACATGATACGGTTGACTCTAAGCCCCCTGCACTCGATGGCGCACTTACTGTGGATGATTCTACTCACTTCTGAAGACGCACGGAGCATGGCTTGGTGCTCTTAGATATTTCTGTTGATGCTTATCCAATCGGAAGGTTGGTTTTGGAGGTGTACTGTGATTCCTGTCCCCCAACATGTGAACATGTTCAGAGCTTGTGCACAGGGAAAGCGGGTCTCACAGTGGCATCAGGCCACAAAGTCGGTTCGATTTTTCATCGAATAACAGAGAATGCCTGGATACAAGGAGGAGTGGCCGCAAGGGGAGAGGGTGGAGAGTCGATTTATGTGCCAACATTTGAGATGAAAGCTTTTCAATTCCTCCTAATAATAGGGAATTTCTTGGAATGGACAACAAAGGCCGGCACAGCGGTGGCTCCACCGCCACCATCGGCTCCCTCGCTAGATAAAAAACATGTGGCCTTTGGGCCATTGATTGAAGGGACCGAAGTTCTTCAACAACGAGAATTGATTGCAACAGAGAATGCAAGACCCATCCGACAATGTACTATTATTGGCAGTGCAAGTTTTTATGCTTGATTTACAGATCAGTATTTCCTGGATTTATTATGTATCTGATCAGCTGTTTCTAGATTTAATTAAACCGTGCTTGATTATAAAAAGAAAAAAGAGAAAGAAAAGTACCTGTTTAGGTCCTTGGCCCATTTTTTTGATTGGGTTGTTTCTCTTCCTTTTGTTAAGTTTTATGAGTTCCTTAGAAATTATGGAGATTAAACCCTTGTCAGATATAAGATTGGCAAATATGTTCTCTCATGCACTGGGCTCGCTTGCTTTTTAGAGTGAGTGGAGGGGAGGGGGGGGAGACAGAGAGAACCGTCAGTGTGAGAGAGACACATTGATTGGTTGCCTTCCACATGCACTCTAACCGGGCTGCGGACCGAGCCTGCAAGCAAGGTAAGTGCCCTTGACCAGAATCAAACCCAGGATCCTCCAGTCCCAGGGTCTACACTCTATCCACTGAGCCAAACCAGCTAAGGCCAAGAGCAACTTTTTAAAAATATCTTAGCCCTGGCTGGTTTGGCTCAGTGAATAGAGCATCAGCCTGTGGACTGAAGGGTCCCAGGTTTGATTCCAGTCAAGGGCACATGCCCAGGTTGCAGGCTCCATCCTCAGTAGGGGTGTGCAGGAGGCAGCCGATCAATGATTCTCTCTCACCATTGATGTTTCGATTCCTCTCTCCCTCTCTCGCTGAAATCAATAAAAATACATTTAAAAAATAAAAAAGTACCTTACGGAGTTGTGGCAAGGATAACAGGTGTTGTAAGTGAGAGGTGTGCAGTGTTTGCCACTGTTTATAGCAAAGCTCGTCCCATGGTGTGCATTGTGAAGTGCGTTGGCATGCTCGTTATTAGCCGTCTGATTCTGCCCACCCTCCACCCTCCGCTCATCACTTCAGTAGAATCCGTTTGGCAGGTTGCCAGGCCTGGGTCTTAATCTCTGGCACAAGATCCAATGATAACACCTTTGCCTGACAGAGGAATGATTTATAGTTCTATTTTCATAGCTTTTTTTTTTTTTAAAAAAAAGTTATGTTATTGGAGTCATTTGCTTTCTTAAATTATTAATCTTACTGCTTCCTCCAACATTTTCTTGACTAGCATTTAATCATGTTTGGGGTAAGTGATTTATAGGAACCTCACAAATTCCAGGCTCGAGATTAAAGTTACTCACAGATTCCTGAAGACATCCATCGTGCTAACAGAAACTTTAAAAAGTATACTATAGGATATAATTTCTGTATCTGATTGCTCCATGCTTTTTTTGAATTCCATCACATACCTCCACCTCATCGCCCCCAAAGGGCCAACAAGCATATATAGCATGCATTTCATTGTCCAAAAATGACATGAAAGCATGCTCAAAATGATTAGCCATCAGACAAATGCACCCTGTAGGATGGTAATAACAAAAATGATAGTAACAAATGTTGGCAAGTATATGGGAAATTGGAACCCTCACACACCGCTAGTAGGAATGTCAAATGATGCAGCCACTGGAAAAAAATCGGACAGTTCCTTAAAAAGTTAAACATAGCCGCAGCTGGTTTGGCTCAGAGGATACTAGTAGAGCTTCAGCCTGTGGACCGAAGGGTCCTGGGTTTGATTCTGGTCAAGGACACGTACCTCAGTTGCGATCTCCTCCCCAGCCTGGGCCCTGGTTGGGACTGGTGTGGGAAGCAACCAACTGATATGTTTCTCTCACCTGGATATTTCCCTCTGTCTTTCCCTCTCTCTAAAAGCCAATGGAAAAATATCCTCGGGTGAGGATTAACAACAAAAAGTTAAACATAGACTCAGCAATTCCACTTTGAGCTATATAGCCAAGAGAAAGGAAATGTGTCCACTCACAAACCTGTACATTAATGGTCATAGCAGCATTATTCATAACAGCCCAATATGGAAACAATGAGGATGTCCATTGACTGATGAATGGGTAAATAAAATGGAGTCTCTCCTTCCAGTGGACTATTATCTATACTAATAAAAGAGAAACATGCAAATTGACCATCACTTTGCAGCACCCACCATCCAATCAGGAGTGAGTATGCAAATTAACCTGACAAAGATGGTAGTGGCTCCCCTCCCCAGTCGCTCCCGGCCTCTGGACAGCAGGCATGCTAGGAGCAGGGGTAGGGGTGGAGGGAACTACAGGAGCGGCACTTTGGCTGCAGCTTAAGACTGAAGACTCCAGCGGGAGTGAAGACTGAAGGCCACGGCCAGAATCAAGGCCTGGTTGCCAGAGGAAAACCAGTGGCAGCAGCCTGGGGAAGGAAGGCCTAGTGCATGAATCTTTGTGCAACAGGCCTCTAGTCTGATAATAAAAAGGAATGAAGTACTGATACATGATTAGCGTGGATGAACCTTGAAAACACAATAGGCAAATCGGGGGGAGAGAGAGAGAAAAAGAGAGAGAGAGAGAGTAATAAAAATTTTCTAGAACTGGAAATGTTCTAGAATTTAGTATATTCAAAAGTCTTTGGCGTTCAGTATATTTAGTATATTTAGTCAATGGTTTTTAGTACATTTAGTATATTCAAAGACTTTTGGGTAAAAGCACGTGCTTAAATGCATGAATTATATAGCATAAAACATGTAGTATATAAATTATATCTCTCAATTTATAAAGTGATAGTAAAGTGATCAATAAAGTGATAAAAAGAGCAAGCAATGCTAGACTTAAACAGTGAATTCCATGGGAAGGCAATTGTCTAGGCGAGGCACGTGTACTTACGAAACAAAAGCTCCCCCATTCTTTATTTGTGTGTTGCTTTGCCATATATATACTTAAGAAACTTCTCTGTGTCCTTCGAATATGGATGTGACAGTCCGTTTATTTTACGTCTTGGGAAACAGAAACAGAAAGAGTAAGGACTGTTTACACGAGCATAGCCTGGCCTTTCACTGGAGACGAGGACATTTTGAATGCTCCAAACCCACTTATTAATCAGGAAGCAAGCATGCCTGCCAACCAGAAGAAATTAGGGTGCATTGAAGTGGACATTCGTAGGCAAATGTGGCAAATCTATTTAACTGGGGCGGTGGTGGTGGTGGTGGTGGTGGTGGTGGTGATGGTGGTGAGTATGTGTGGATAGCAAGCTCAGTCAATGCCTAGGCCAAGCAGAAGATTAATGTCTTTGAAAATGCATTCTTGCATGCTCTTAGTAATTCAGGGATTGCTTTTCCAAGCTCATGCCGTTTCATCTTCTGTCGCCAGAGGATCAGGAATGGGAAAAAGAAGTTTCCTTCCGATATCTACTCTGTATCAAACAGTTTCCTCAATGCTTAATATGTATACTTTCTAATCCTTAGCACAGCTGTTTCATTAGATTTACTTACCGCAGTTCAGATGACAAAACTGAGGCTTACAGAGGCTAAATTTCCCAAGGTCTCAAAGATAGCAAATGGTGGAGTTGGGTTTTGCACCCATGTTAGCTGAGTCAAAAAGTCATATCACACTCCTTTGTGACCAGCTGTTTTTCATCTTCCTAAGGAAAAATTATATCTTTTCCTTTTTTGTTATTGAATTAATGATGTTATTGAATTTCTAAAATAGAAGCAAAAATCGATTATTTGATTAGAAACGGATTATACTGCAATTTTGTATTTAGATTAGGAACCAAGAATTAATCATTTCTTTGCGAGAGCTTAGCCGTTCAAATTCTAAAATTAGTTCTTTTTTCCCTGAGAATATATAAAATCCTCTAATAAACAATTTTTAAAAGTTAGTTAATTTAGGATTAATTTTTTCTTTTCATTGAATAATTTTCAGAATGCCAGGCTACAGAAATGACTAATGATTTAAAAAAAATAATAAAGAAAATAAAGGGAAAAATGCTTCTGAAAAGTAGGGTGAGATCCAGAGCAGGTGCTTTCACCCAGCGATGTCACATTTTCATGGATCCTCGAAGAAGAAAAGAGACGTGCCAACCCATCTGCGAGAGGCGCCTGAGAAGCTCATCTGGCGAACTTGAACGTGTGGAGTGAAAAGCACACAAGGGGAAGGAGAGAAGAGTGGAGTGATGGAGGTCGCCTGGCGGCAGTGTGCTGGTCTCCTGGCAGGGTAGGCAGCCCTGGTCACGTGGTGGTAGAGGAGAGGACAGTGGGGTAGCATTTTGCCCACACTGTTGACAATGGAAAAGAGAGAGAGGGAAGCAGAGGCAGGACTCTAACTGTAACCGTAACCATAACCCTAACTCACTCTCTCTCTCTCTCTCTCCCCCCTCCTTCCTTCTCCCTCCCCCTTCGATTTGCTTATTGTGTTTTCAAGGTTCATTAGCAGCCACTCCCCATTTTCTCCCACCTCCAGCCCCAAGGAATCACCCGCCTTCTCCTTCTCTCTCTCTCTCTCTCTCTATCTCTATCTCTGTCTCTATCTCTATCTCTCTATCTCTCTATCTCTCTATCTCTATCTCTGTCTCTTCCCCCCCGCCTCGATTTGCTTATTGTGTTTAACATTGCAAGAGAAGCAGCCCCTCATCCTTGGCCCACAAAGACACCAAGCGCCACATTGAAAAGACTTTGCGAATCATAACGGATTGTCCGTGTGGCTGGCTGGAGACACGTGCACTTCGCGTGGCAATGCGGTGACATACCCAGTCAGCCCTGCATTTTACCTGCATCGAGGCCTGTAAGACTCACTGGTTCCACGGCGTGAAAAGACAAGGAAACGTCTCCATTAGAAACAAAGGCTCTTCACAGACGATGGTCAGAGCCTCCACTCCGGGCCACGCAGGATGCGTGCTTATCTGCAGTGACTCAGTCCCAGATGGTCCGGGGCTGCCCAGGGGCTGCTATCCAGAGGCCTGAAGAGCCGCGACCTTTTTAAGATTATTTTGGAGCCGTTTTTCCTTCCGGAAGTTACCCACAGCAGCCGCTTCTGATTGCCTTCTCTTTGGGCTCTAGATGAGAAAAAAGCCTAAAGCCACCCACAAGCACAGCATTTCTCAAGACGAGGCTTTTAAGGGCATAAAACTTACGAACTGTGAAGAGAATGAGTTTCCCGTTGGCAGGCGGTGCTACTCGCACTGAGTCTAATTACACGGAATCGATTTTGGATGGATTCAACAAATGCACAGCAAATGACTATTTTCATATTTCCATTTATATGTGGCGTTGAAAAGACTGCAGATCCACTGGAAGACATTAAACACTGAACTGTTCCCGAGTCTCCCGCTCATCCTGGGAACCGTGTTTGGGAGGCTTGCATGGAGTCAGATTGTGAGGCTTCGATGCAGAGATGACCCTGTGTCCAAGCGGAAGACTCCTTGCTACCGGGATAGAGGTTCCCGCGGTGGGCAGTGGGGGGCCCAAGCCAGGCGAGCAGGGAGAAATGCAGAGGAGAGTGGCTCATCGGAGGGATAAGGAAGAGGGCTTTTGCCTCTGATCAGGGGGAGCAGTCAGGTGGTGGTGGAAATGGAGGGGGGATGCAGGAAAGCAGGGGGCAGGGGCGCTCAGCATTGCTAACATTTGCATCCATCTGGTCAACATACTCTCCTCTCCTGCCTCGGTCAGCCTGGCCTTTTGCCTCCACGTGTCCTTCGGAAACATTGCAGGCTACTCGACATTAGCACTAATTCTGAGCCTGATTCCACGTTAGAGCCTGTCTCATCTCTGCTTTCACATGGTTGAAGGAGGACCGAAAGGAAGACCATTTACTTACGTTGTTAACCAGCCCTTTTCACGCCTCCAAAGGGAAGATTCGTTTATCCGGCAGATTTCGCCAAGGAGGCAGTGAATGGAATTTCCGTCTTCAGCTCTGTTGGAAGCGAACGTTTTGCGATAAAGAACCAAGCTACACTCTCCTAGGACAGCATCTTTGAGCCCAACATAGACCGTGCCTCACAGTAACATGCCTTCAGACCAGAGCTGGCCAACAGAAATGTAACCCAAACCACATAGGTAGTGTTCAGTTTTCCATGAGCCACATTTAAAGAAGTAAAAACCCCACAGTAATGTATTTTATCTAAGGTAGCTGAAGTATGATCGTTATGGTAATATATTTTCCATAGAAAAATTACTAAGGAAATACAGTGGTACCTCGAGATACGAGTTTAATTCGTTCCGTAACCTTGAGGCGTGGGAAACTATGAGACGCTCGAGTCGCGGTAAACTGGTGGGTCGTGTGCAGCCAGCCGATCTGCGCGATGACTCCTATCTCAAATGTTGCTCGTATTTCGAAGCAAAAATCGCTCGTATCTCAAAATCTCGTATGTTAGGGCACTCGTATCTCGAGGTACCACTGTACGTGATATATAATTTTTTTCATTTCAAGTATTTGAAATAAGACATGTATCTTATACTCATGCTGCATCTTAGTTACAATTGGCTGCATCTCAAGCGCTCAATAGTCACAATGGCTAGTGGCTACCATGTTTGACATCGAGGCTTCAGAGAACTGAATTAGGAGCTAAGAGATGACAGGTTTGATTCAGTGCTCTGCCCGGAAGTTTTCCTATTCATTAGTGGGGTTCTCCACTGGCCCCCATGCCTGTGTGCCAGCTCTGGGCACCCCGGAACCATATTTCTCTTCTCCCCTGAAATAGTCAGGGTTTCATATCTCCATGTGGTCGGTATGGAGTCACATTTTCTTGTTGCATGGTGAAATCCGACTCTGTTCTCTGCTGGTATGCTCAGTTTTTAAAAAAATATTTTTTATTGATTTCAGAGAAGAAGGAAGAGGAAGAGAGAGAGAAACATCAAGGATGAAAGAGAATCACTGATCGGCTGCCCCCTGCACACACCCTACTGGGGAATGAGACCACAACCTGGGCATGTGCCCTTGACCGGAATCGAACCTGGGACCCTTCAGGCCGCAGGTCGATGCTCTATCCACTGAGCCACACCTGCTAGGGCTCTCCTGGGCTCTGACTTGAAGCTGCTTGCCATGCCCACACCGAACAGCCAACGCGAACTCTTGTTTGCCGCGATCCCGGTTCCTTTCTGAAGAGATAAAGGCATCCGTCTGATGAGCACTGAGTACAGGGTGTGCAAGCGCAATCACCCCCTTGTTTGGCAGCCCCCCTCCACCACTGCCGGGTGTGTCCTCATCAGCTGCATACATAGGCGTTGCCCACCCCCTAAATAAGGTGCGGAATGCGGGAGGTAACCTAGGCATCCTCCCACAGCTGCCACAATTGATGCCCCATTATTCCCCCGAACAGCCGAGCCTTTATGTAAGCGGCCCCGGGAAGAAGCGACGTGGCAGGCAGAAGTGCAATAGATATTTCAACTATCACTCACGGGGGAAACATTGCGATGTGGCCTTTTTGTGTGAGACACTCTGCTGCCAGCTTCAGCGTTGGCTACATCGCAGGCATGGCTGCGTGTTGCCAAGGCAGCATCTTGGATCTGATATTCGTGGGCAGAGAAGGAACGTTCTAGAACCTCTTGGTACAAGCACAGTTAGGGACCAAGCCATCCTAGAAGAGAGGTGACTCCTGTTGGCTGGAGCCCACGTTCTTCTCTTGCAAAATGGAGGTGGCCCTCTTCTGTGTTGTTAACTCTTTGCCTGTTCGGAGCTGGGCTTCAGCTAGGCATCGGCTCCAAGCACGACTCGCTGGCCGTCTATAGTTTTTAGAAATGTTCAGGGGATGGGACCAAAACGAATGGAAAACGTTTTGCATGTTTGAGCTTCTTTTATCTGTTAATACAGTGGTGCCTCGAGATACGAGTGCCCTAACATACGAGGTTTTTGAGATACGAGTGATTTTTGCTTTGAAATACGAACAACAGTTGAGATAGGAGTCATCGCGCGGATCGGCCGGCTGCACACGACCTACCAGTTTATTGAGACTCGAAGCATCTCATAGTTTCCCACGCCTCAAGGTTAGGGAATGAATTAAGCTCGCATCTCGAGGTACCACTGTATTTGTAATTCTTTAAAGGGAGACCAACGTAGAATCTTACGTGCAGTGCAATCATGTCGCGAAGAGGTTGGCCATCAGACCCTACATTTCCGGGCAATGCCATCCTTGGGGTCTGTATTGGGAACTGGGCGTGGTTTTACACCCTGACTCTGGAGCCCACTAGATGGGCAACTTTGAGTTACTTCTTTGTGAGCCTCGGTACTACCATCTCACAACAGGGTCAGCAAAACTATCTCTCAGGGCTGGAGTCGGGATTAAGGAGGAGGATGTACATAAAGTGCCTGGACAGTGATTGGGACAAAGTAAACCCTCAATAAATAACTACGGTATTTTCAGGCGTATAAGACGACTTTTTAACCCAGGAAAATCTTCTCAAAGGTCGGCGGTCGTCTTATATGCCAGGTGTCATCTTATAGTGCGAGTATATCTACTATTTTAACTGGAAAAGTTGGGGGCCGTCTTATACGCCAGAAAATACGGTACTCCATTTTAAAAATTAACATGTTATGTTATGAGATGTCTCTCATATATATAAAACATATAATGTACTAGCTTTGAAACCTAATTATTCTTTCATAACATGAATATAACCAAATACACATTTTTATTCAAGTCACAAAACATTGGATGAGTTTGGATAGTGCCTGCTGTTGAGTGAGGAGGGGGACATTTCATGCTAAGTGTTGAGTATCCTACCATCCTACTCTGTGAATGCCTGTTAGGTCAGAACTTCCTCCCAATAGCTCTTGGAAGGTTATACCTCCAGCCCCGTGGTCCTCAACTGGGGCAATTTTGCCCTCCCTTCTTTCAGGGACAAATGGTTGTCACAACTGGAGGAAGGGTGCCAAGGGTGCCAAGGGCATCTAATAGGTAAGAGTCCAGGGATGCTGCTCACCATCCCACAGTGCACAGGACAGCCCTCCACAGAGAATTGTCACACTCTAAATGCCAATAATGTCAAAGTTAAGAAACCTTGAATCCAGCCTACCCCTTTCTACGCCATTCCTGTTGTATAAAATCACACACTCCAAACTGGTTGTAGGTAAAACACCACTTGATGGCCAAGGAGAGCAAATATTTCAAACAACAAATGCCTTACCGCCTCTCCTCTCCCCTCTTCTTTCTACAACTCACTCTATTCGACTGCAAGTAATTTATTACCTAGCATAACTATCTCACACTCCTCTCCTTCTTCTAAATGTTGGCGAGAAATTGCAAAAATATATGTTTTGGATGGAGACAAAAACTACCTAGATGATAATCAAGGGTATGTTGTGCATGAAACACCATATTAAGACGAACTTCTATCAACTTTTAAGGCCTTAAAATGGTCCCAAGGTTCCTGTGGTCTCATATCTCTTTCTTGATTTTTCTCTTAAATCTGTTCGGTGGCATCAGGTTTCAAGGTAAACAGAGCAGTCTCATTCAATGTTGTTCCACTGGCTTATGTAATTAAATAGTGTCATTGCTTTCTATGGCTCTTCGCTGCCTGAGTAATACATTTCAGAGGAAATGTGGGTTAAATGGACTTTTCAGGTGAAGCTCAGAACGCCGGTAATCTTTTACCACATGGTTTGAAGCGAAAATGTTTATTGAGTTTCTTAAGAATTGATTGAAAAATGAAGTTTGGAAATATTACCCACCACTGGGGGTTGCCTGATTATCATCATCTTATTCATAATGACTCCCCATAGTGTCAGTATTCATGTGTGCAGATGGAATAAAAACATGGTGACATGTAAGGGGGATATATGTACCGTATTTTCCAGTATATAAGACAACTTTTTAATCCAGGAAAATCTTCTGAAAAGTCGGTGGTTGTCTTATACATCAGGTGTCGTCTTACAGGGCAAGTATATCCCAAATTCTATATTTTAACTGGAAAAGTTGGGGTCGTCTTATACGCCCAGTCATCTTATACGCTGGAAAATATGGTAATACTTTCAACAATAAAGATTTGTTTTAAATTCTAAAAACAAACAAACAAACATGATGATAATCCCATCATGTGTAGCTTTAAATGCTCATTGCTTTGCCTTTTTGCAGCCAGAGTAGGCTTTTATAGAAACAGTTTCCTGTTGTGGTCTGAGGGCATCAGTATTTCCTAGTGTGCCAGCCTGTAAAGAAACACCCTGAAAACCCACTACACATGTAAAGGGTCAGAGTGACTTGTTGGCTAGTAATAAAACACGCCTGACAGGTGTGCTCTGGAAAATCTTCTCCCAGCATCCTTCACACTCTGGACCAGTGGTTCTCACCTGGGCACTTTTGCTCCCAGGGGACATTTGGCAAAGTCTGGAGACATTTTTGTTTTTCACAGGTCAGGCCGGCGTGGTGCACTACCAGCATCTAGTGGGTAGAAGCCAGGGATATTGCTCAACATCCTGCAAAGCACAGAATAGCCGCCCCCGCCCCCCCCCACCACCACCACAACATAGAACCATCCAGCCTTAAATTTTAATAGTGTGATATTGAGGAACCTGCTCCAGACATTACATATTTTTCTAGAGTTTATGTTTTCTCTTTATATTTTACTAGAGGCCTGTGTACGAAATTTGTGCATGGAGTGGGGTGGGGGGGTCCCTCAGCCCGGCCCGCACCATCTCCAATCTGGGACCCCTCGGGGGATGTCTGACTGCTGGCTGGCCTGATCACCCCCATCTTGCCCCCCTGCCAGCTGATAGTCCCTAATTTGCTCCCTTGAGGCCTGATTGCCCCTAACTTGCTCCCCTGCCGGCCTGATTGCCCCTTAGCGCCTCTGCCTTCGCCCCAGGCCTAAGCCACAGTCTGGCCTCCCTCTGTGGGAGGTGACCTGGCAGATGAGGGGAAGGCGCTGCCCGCATTACCTGCTGCTGCTGCCACAGCTGCCTGAGCCTCGGCCCTTGCAGCCGCTGTACCTTTGTCTGGAAGGACATCCGGAAGGTTGTCTGGAAGACATCCACTCTAATTAGCATATTATCCCTTTATTAGTATAGATTGATTTCAGAGAGGGAGAGAGAGAAGTAGAAACATCAGTGATGAGAGCGAATCATTGCTCGCCTGCTTCCTGCACACTCCACGCTGCGAATCGAGCCCATGTCCAGGCCAAGTGCCCTGACTGGGAATCAAACCTCAGCCTCCTGGTTCATAGGTCAATGCCCAACGCCCTGCCAACTGGGCTATATTTCTTGCTTCATTTATGGTTTTGTCCAGGCTCTGAGACCATCTATTTAAAAACAGTCTGGGTCATGAACAGCCCTGACATAAAGCTGTGGAAGTGAAAGTCAAGGTGATACCTCTGTCTAAGGGCTGTCAGAGGGCATTTGTTATGGGGTGGGAGGCTGGATTAGCCCCCCTCGGATGGCCTTGTGATCCCCCAAATTCCGAACTCTCTCTCTCTCTTGCCCCCTAGAGCTCTCTTTTAGCAAGAATTTCTCTCCAAGTTGGTGATCATCATGACCAGCCTCTTCTCAGATCCCACCGTCAGAGCCAAGTAGAATATTTTTGGAATGTTGATGAATGTGTTGAGAATGTTATTTTTAAATCGCTTTCTGCTATGCAACACGATGGTACTGCCTCCTGAATGGAGCTCATTCCAAGTGGAGGCACAAGCTCGAATGTCTAATAGTAAAATATCAAAACTCAACGGCTCTAGGAGTTTCCAAACCTGTTCACGTGACCAGGAGCTGCCATTGCTGTTCCCCTAGTGCAGGGGTCGGCAAACTCATGAGTCCACAGAGCCAAGTACCAAGAGTATAGTGATTGAAATTTCCTTTGAAGCCACATTTTTTAAACTTAAACTTCTTCTAACGCCACTTCTTCGAAATAGACTCGCCCAGGCCGTGGGATTTGTGGAAGAGCCACACTCAAGGGACCAAAGAGTCACATGTGGCTTGCGAGCTGCGGTTTGCCGACCACAGCCCTGGACACATAGATATCCCCCTTCTTGAAATTCAGATCCTCAGATATTAGAAAGAAATAGAAAACTGCCCAATTATAGGACAAGTATAATTATACAGTGAAAGGTCAAGTTAGGTTAATGTTAAATATTAATATTGAAATACCATATTTTCTGGCATAGAAGATGACTTTTTAACCCAGGAAAATCTACTCAAAAGTTGGGGGTCGTCTTATACACCAGGTGTCGTCTTATAGGGCAAGTATATCCCAAACTCTGTATTTTTAACTGGAAAAGTTGGGGGTCGTCTTATATGCCCAGTTGTCTTATATGCTAGAAAATATGGTATCTCTGGATGAAATGAAAGGTGTCTGGGATTTCTTTTAATAATCTGCTGGGGTAGAAATCTAAAAGTCAATCTTTGCCCCAGCCAGTTTGGCTCAGTGCATAGAGCGTCAACCTGCGGACCGAAAGGTCCAGGTTCGATTCCAGTTACAGGCATGTACCTTGCTGCAGGCTCCTCCCCAGCCCAGGCCCTCATTGGAGCATGTGCAGGAGGCAACCAATCGATGTGCTTCTCTCATGTCCATATTTCTGTCTTTCCCTCTCTCATTCACTCTCTAAAAATCAATGGGAAAAAATCCTCAGGTGAGGATTAAAATAAATAAGAAAAGAAGCAAAAATAAAAGTTAATCTTTCAAAGCCACAGGTGTGCCACTAGAGGCTTAGATGTCTCGCATTTGGGGTGCCTTCTTTAGCTGAGAGAGCAGAGGCAGACATGGTTTTTGCAGGGGGTGACCCTGAATCACTGCGGAAACCATTGCAATGTGTGTTGGCCGTTCTCCTCATGACAGAGACAGTGACCAGCTTCACCTTGTCATCTGTCTTTCATCCAAAATGCCTGCCCTCCTCAAACCGAAATCCAGTGCGTTCCTCAAGACCTATCTCAAGTCTCACGTTCTCCTGGAGGTCTCTGAAGATCTCCTCAACCTGAGTGACCTCTCTCTCTTTACTGGCCTCCTGCACCCAGGCCTCTTTGGTATCTTTTTTTTTAAATATATGTTTTATTGATTTTTTACAGAGAGGAAGGGAGAGGGATAGAAAGTCAGAAACATCCATGAGAGAGAGACATCGATCAGCCGCCTCCTGCACGCCCCACAGTGGAGATGCGCCCGCAAGCAAGGCACATGCCCCCGACCGGAATCGAACCTGGGACCTTTCAGTCCGCAAGCCGATGCTCTATCCACTGAGCCAAACCGGTCTCGGCCTCTTTGGTATCTTTTAAGAAAATGGAGCTGGAATTCACATGCTATAAAACTCCCCGTTTCAAAGTGTGTAATTCGGTGAATTTCAGAACAGTCACAGACTCGTGCAGTAGCACCACCTGGTTCAGAGCATTTCTCCTCACCTCCAAAGGAGAGGCTCCATGCATTAGCCGCCACCCCCTGGCCATTTCCCTTCAGCACTCTGCCCCAGCTCTGCCCACCGCTACCTGCCTCCTGCCTTTTCTGGATATTTCCTATAAATGGGATCACAGACTATGTGGGTCTTTGGGCCTGGCTTTTTTCACTTAGCACCGTGCTTTCCAGTCCATCCATGTTGTAGCATGCATTAGAACTTCATTGCTTTCCAAGCAAGCATCTACGGCATGAATAGACATTTCGTTTATCTACTCATCAGCTGATGGACATTTGAGTTCCCCCCACTTTTTGTTCTTAGGAGTGATGCTACTATGAACGTTCGTGTGCAAGGTTTTGTGCAGATGCATGTTTTCATTTCTCTCGAAATGAAATACTCCTAGGAGTTAAATTACAGGGTTGTCATGTTTACTCGTTTATGGAGCCGCTAACCTGTTTCCCGAAGTGGCTGAACCATCTTACATGGCCAGGGACAGTGCATGCGGGCTCTGATTTCATCCTCTCTGCCATTTTGATCCGCACAAGTCTGCTGATGTCATCACAGTGGTACCTCGAGATACGAGTGCCCTAACATATGAGAATTTTGAGATACGAGCGATTTCTGGTTTGAAATACGAGCAACATTTGAGATAGGAGTCATCACAAGGATCGGCCAGCTGCACAGGACCCACCAATTTACCGCAACTCGAGCGTCTCATAGTTTCCCACGCCTCAAGGTCATGGAACGAATTAAACTCGTATCTCGAGGCACCACTGTCTTTGTCTTCAGGATGAACTCCCTCCTGGATGTCCGTCTTCCTTCCCAAACTTGACTGCAGGCTATTTAAGACGGCGATCCATTTGTTCGGCCTTTATTCCAGCGAATGTTTCTCAGTTGCCTACTGTGTACCAGGAACTACTAAGTGTCAAGGCTGCGAACACAAAAAAAAGCTCCGTTCAGCGGGGGAGGCACAGTCACATCTGCCAATTTCGGGGTGACAGGTGCGGCAATTACGGCCTGTTCAAGGAACAGCCTCTGCTTCCCGGCATTGATATTGAGTGTCTCCCTCCCACGGTGCCGGTGCCATACTTCCAAACACCACTCCAGCCTCCGATTTAATCTCTTCTATTTTAGAGAAAGAACATATCTCTGTGTGTGTCCACTTTGCAGTCCAAATGTAGCAACTCTGATTTTCCTCTTGGACTGCTGGGTTTCAGGGCCGCTTGGGAAGTCTCTTTAAGGAAATAAATGCCAGCAATATTTCTAGCAGTTAAGTTTGGAAGTACAATGTGAGTTATTTTGAAATGGTGAATCATCGAGGATGTTAATTTGTTGACTTGTAAGTATAAACGCTGCTTGGGAGTCCAGGCTGAGGAGAGAAACGGCACTTTCTCAAATTTTAATTCTAAAAAAAGAAAATGCCCATATGTTGCCTTCACCTTCAGTTAATCCGGTTTTACGTTTGTCTTTCTTCAACTACCAGTTAGTGGTCGATACTTGGAACCCCTAAGCGATGAAATGAAAGACTTGTTATGCCAGGTGAAGGCACAATGATCCGATATAAGGATATGATCATGAAAATACATCTTACATCGTGCCTTTTAGTGATTGAACAGGAGTGTCAAGTTGTTTTCATCTCGGTTCTTATTTACCTAATATAAAAATGTCAATGTCAGTAATTCAAAAGCAGGTGCCTAAAGAATTTCTTATATTTAGAAAGAAAGTTATTGCTATTGATCACCTGATGCATTCCAGGGAAGAGAATGGAACTCGTATTCTAGTTTGTAAATCACAGCAATTTTCACAATGACTTCAAAAGTTCTGTGAGGTGTTTGAACTCTGAAAAGAGGTTTGCTTCTGGCAGAGAAAAACTAAGAACGAGTTGTATGTTTTTATGAGCTAGAGGTGAGCGAAATGCTCATTGACTCCGGGAACACAGAAGAACAATAGTATCTTCCCATGGGCTTGATATTTTATAAGCACTTACTGTTTACCACACACCGGTTTAGAATTTCTATAAATACTAACTTCTTTAACTTCAGTAACAACCTCGGAGAACATGTGTAATTATTCTCCCCAGGTTGCATAGATGAAGAACCGAGTGTTTCAGTAACTTTCATGAAGTCATGAACTTGGCAGCAGAGTACCTGCTCTAAGACTGTTTCTCAGAGAGTGCAGCCATCGGGTTGGTTCCAGTGTGAGGATTCTGTTGGCCTGACACCATTCCAGGATTCAGAGGGCAGTTGGCTGCAGGTTTTGTCATAAAGCCTAGGACAGCAATTAAATTATGTGTGGGAAATAAAACCTATGAGACGTGGTAACCTATATTATATATGGGCTTTATAATGCATTAGCCATACCACATCTGATATACTATATATCGCATATTACTAGAGACCCGGTGCACAAAATTTGTGCATGGGTGTGTATGTGTGTGTGTGTCCCTCAGCCCAGCCTGAACCCTCCCCAATCTGGGACTCCTCGAGGGATGTCCCACTACCTGGATCGGGCCTAAATAGGCAGTCAGACATCCCTCTCACAATCCAGGACTGCTGACTCCCAACTGCTCGCCTGCCTGCCTTCCTGATTGCCCCTAACCACTTTTGCCTGCCAGCTTGATCACCTCCTAACCACTCCCCTATCAGCCTGTTTGTCCCTAACGCCCATCCCCTGCAGGCCTGGTCACTCCTAACTGCCCTTCCCTGCAGGCCTGGTCACCCCTAACTGCCCTCCCTTGCAGGCCTGGTTTCTCCCAACTGCCCTCCCCCACTGGCCTGATCGCCCACAACTGCCCTCCCTTGCAGACCTGATCCCTTCCAACTGCCCTCTCCTGCTGGCCATCTTGTGGTGGCCATCTTGTGTCCACATGGGAGCAGTCATCTTTGATTACATGGGGGAAGCCATCTTGTGTGTTGGAGTGACTGTCAGTTTGCATATTATTTTATTAGATAGGATAGAGACCTGGTGCACAGGTGGGGGCTGGCTGATTTGCCCTGAAGGGTGTCCTGAATCAGGGTGGGGATTCCCTTCAGATGTAGGGTGGCCTGGGTGAGGGGCTGGTGGTGGTTTGCAGGCCAGCCACGCCCCCTCCCCTGCCTCCCCCCTTGGCCCCCCGTGACCCAAGCAGAGGCCTGGGATCTGGGATTTATTTATCTTCTATAATTGAAACTTTGTAGCCTGGAGCGGAATCAAGCTTTCTGCTTGCTTTGTGGTCACAGACATTTTTGTTGGGATTTATTTATCTTCTATAATTAAAACTTTGTAGCACTGAGCAGAGGCCAAGGCAGGTCAGGGCTGTGGAAACTTGGCTTCCTCCATTGCTGGGGAAACCCAGGCCTCCGGCTCTCTACGTGGCTGCAGGCATCTTGGTTGGGTTAATTTGCATACTCACTCCTGATTGGCTGGTGTGCATGGGTTGTGGGTGTAACAGAGGTATGGTCAATTTGCATGTGACTCTTATTAGATAGGAGTACATTTTCATGACAGATATTAATGCTATTGTAGTAAGCACATAGGCACATATTAGCCACATACTCAATGTCATTCCCCTGCAGGCTACCCTTTCCCATGTGTCTCTGTGGCCCAGTGATATGTGGGCTTTCCATCCCACGTGGGCCTCCCTTCTCAGACCTTCAGGAACCACAGTGCTCCTAGTATTCTTGGCGGCTGTTTTCCTCTCTTCTGGGTGGGGAGTATATTGAAAGGTCAACAGTGTCCATCTGTCTCCGTACTCCAAGGACGGGTCATGGCAGAGAGGTCCAAACACCTTGGACATGGCCACCGTGTGGCCTGACCTGACACTTACTTCCATGAGAAGGAGTTTATCTTATTTTATTTTATAAATATATTTTTCTTTTTTCAGAGAGGAAGGGAGAGGGAGAGAGAGAAACATCGGTGATGAGAGAGAAGCATTGATGGGATTGTCTCCTGCATGCCCCAACCTGGGGATCAAGCCCACAACCAGGGCATGTGCCCTGACCGGGAATCGAACTATGAGCTATGACCTCCTGGTTCATAGGTCGATGCTCAACCACGGAGCCACACCAGCTGGCAAGAAGGAGTTTGTTGCAATGGTTTTTTGCTGGGACATCTCATGGCAGCCGCTTGTAATATCATCTCCTTTCAAGAATGCCGAACCTGCGCTCATCCACTGGGCAGAAGCTTCTATAACATGGGCCCCATTTACAATCTGACAGTAGCTCTGCCATGCCCCGTCATTTAGGGGGTGTGTGCATGTGTGTGTGCGTGCGCGTGTATGTGTTTGTGTGTGTGTGTGTGTGTGTGTGTGTGTGTGTGTGTGTGTGAATGGCCTGAAATAATGAGTGCTATCAAACCTGTTTTCCCCTGCTAGCGGATCTCAAATTAAACAGGACATTGCATGTGCGCCTAGCAGGAAGTAATAAGGGCAGAGACGACACTGGATCACAACTAACAATCTCCACACAGGCTCTGAGGTATTTTTCAATAGAGAATTTATGCTAAACAGATGTAAGGAGGATAATCAAAGATGTATAGGCTCCTTTAAATTTTTTTCGAAATCAGTTTTATTTTGAATCTTTATTGTTGAAAGTATTACATGCGTCCTCCCCTTCCCCCATTGACCTCTCCCAGCCCCACTTCCCCCTCCCCCCAGGCCTTCACCGCCCTATTGCCTGTGTCCATGGGTGATGCATATATGCACACAAGTTCATTGATTCATCTCTTCCCGCCCATTTATCCCCCCCCCCCCCTTTGCGCTGAGGTTTGATAGTCTGTTCGATGCTTCTCTTTGTCTCCGGACCTGATTTATTAATTTGAGTCAGTGTTTCTTTCTCCTCTTGGCATTCACTCCAGAATTGACTTTTAAGTGGGCCGCTGTGTGCATAGTACTTGCCTTCGGAGTACTGTGTCAGGATCTGGGCCAGTACCTAACAGGAATAACGAACTTATGAGCTGCAGGACACTGTTCATATACACAGTGGTACCTCGAGATACGAGTGCCCTAACATACGAGATATTTGAGATAGAAGTCATCGCGTGGATCGGCCGGCTGCACACGACCCACCAGTTTACCTTGACTCGAGCGTCTCATAGTTTCCCACGCCTCAAGGTTACGGAACGAATTAAACTCGTATCTCGAGGTACCACTGTGATAAGCACTCAATCAATACTTTTCCGAACTAAGCGGGCTGACCGCAGTTCAGCAGGTAGTAGAACAAGACAACTGTGACCCCGGCTCCCTTTGGGGGAGGGAGCAGCTGCTGTGAGGGAGGTGATAACCCCAGACTTCCCTCTGTTGCCTCCAGATAAAAGAAGGACACTGGTTTTGTGGGGGGAGGGAGAGATTGCCCAGGGAATTTATACGCATAGATTAGCCTGTGGACCCAGACACTAATGTGGTGAAGGTCTGGGTCGGGTGGCTGTGGGTGGAGGGCGTCAATGAGGAAAAACAGAGGGGACATTTGTGAGACTGTTAACAACAAAGAGAAATCAAGCCCGAGCTGGTGTGGCTCAGTGGATAGAGCGTGGGCCTGCGGACTGAAAGGTCCCGGGTTCGATTCCCAGTCAAGGCACGTGCCCAGGTGGCGGGCTCCATCCCCAGTGTGGGGTGGGCAGAAGGCAGCCGCTCAATGATTCTCCCTCATCGATGTTTCTCTCTCTCTCTCTCCCTCTCCCTTCCTCCCTAAAATCAATAAAAATATCTTTTAAAAAGCCATATATTTTTTCAAGTCATGTATTTAAAAAAAAAAAAAAGATAAAAGGCCGAAACCGGTTTGGCTCAGTGGATAGAGCATCGGCCTGCAGACTGAAGGGTCCCAGATTCGATTCCAGTCAAGGGCATGTACACTGGTTTCGGGCACATCCCCAGTAGGGGGCGTGCAGGAGGCAGCTGGTCGATGTTTCTCATCGATGCTTCTAACTCTATCTCCCTTCCTCTCTGTAAAAAAATCAATAAAATATATTTAAAAAAATAAAATGAAAAAAGAGAAGAGAAAACAAGGACACTGAAGAGCGGTTGGGGAAACGTGGGCCATCCTAGACATCATACGGGGATTGTCTTGTGGGGGTCATGCCAGGCCGAAGGCGTTGACGGTTGAGCGGTAAGAGGTGCGGAGTTCTGAGGTGGAGCTCTGCCGTGAGTTCGATTCCCAGCAGCTTCTGGGGGTTTGAAATGCTTCCGTTGCCGCAGACCGTGGGCCCTCGTTCTGTGGGAAGCGAGGCCTGATGCTTTTGCTGCAAAGCGTCAAGGTCCCCTGGCACCCCGATGATCGCAGCTCTCCTGCAGGGGGTGAGTCATAGGTCACGGCATTAGAACAGCAAAGAGGAAATATTTGTACTTGGCCACGCCCTCCTTCTGAAAAACAAATATTACTATTTTTTTTTAAAAACCATATCACTGGCACGGTTCTCGGTCCTTCTCACCATTGGTTCGCTCTTTAAGCACACAGTCTGTAACTGTGAAATCACTCAGAAACCCTTATTTTGGGAGAGGAAAACGCCAAGGGGAATAGTTATGTTCCCTTTTCCCTCATCCCTGACGATTCTGCCCCCGGAATTAAAATCTCATTTTAGCAAACAGCCACGGCTCCCTTCCCATCAGTGAACCACCGGGGCAGGGTGTTTTATTAGCAAACAGAGCAACGTTTTCTGTCTGCGTCTGGGCCTCGGGCCTGTCCTGTCTTTCCACCCCCGGGGCTGGCTTGCACTGGATGGGAAACGACTTCGGGTGTCTCTCCCCAACCCCAGGCTCCACTTCCTCACCTGGTGCCTTGATGTTTGTCCCAGTGGCCGTGTTTACACCGGGGAAACTGGTGGAGGCTCCCCCCAGGCTGCTCCGCAGAGTCAGTATTCAGCATTTCTCTACGCACCCCTGCCCGTTCACTTCTCCCCTTTCTGACAAACGCTCTCTAAAAGAGCGGGGAATGGAAGAGGTTACTGTTTCCTGGCCTCATTGCACTCATTCACATCCCCCGGTCTGCCTGTTAGCGTCTCTTTCTTCATCTTTCCCAACAGGAGGCTTCTTCCCTCTGAAAGCTTTCTCTCACTCACTGCTCCTTACCAACTCTGATGGCCCCATCCCGTGATGTAGATAACCAAACCCACCAGGTATGCGTGAGGAAGAACAAAGGAGAGCTTGAAGACAGAATGAAATTTGTAAAGAAGATGGAGGGCTTGCCTGGATGGTGTAGATCCGTGGTTCAGTGTCGACCTATGAACCAGGAGATCACGGTTCAGTTCCCGGTCAGTCAGGGCACATGCCTGGCTTGTGGGCTTAATCCCCAGTGTGGGGCGTGCAGGAGGCAGCCAATCAGTGATTCTCTCTCATCATTGATGTTTCTGTCTCTCCCTCTCCCTTTCTCTCTGAAATCAAGAAAAATATATTTTAAAGCATATGGCCTTGGTTCAGAGCTTTGGTGGTAACTAGTTTGGTTGCCAGGACTTGCTTTTTGGCATTTGACCTGTGTGTATATATATATATGAGACTTTTATATATATATATGTATTTTTATTGATTTTTTTTTTTTACAGAGAGGAAGGGGGCGGGACAGAGAGCTAGAAACATTGATGAGAGAGAAACATCCATCAGCTGCCTCCTGCACTACTGGGGATGTGCCCGCAACCAGAGTACATGCCCTTGACCAGAATCGAACCTGGGACCTTTCAGTCCATAGGCTGAGGCTCTATCTACTGAGCCACACCGGTTTCCACCTCATGACTGGTTTAATGCTCTGCTGTCACCATCTTGAAATTCTGATGCTTTCTGAGCAAGAGGTCCTACATTTTCATTGTGTTTGGGGCCCCTTAAACTCTGTAGGCGATCTTGAGAGTGGTTCAGATGTCTTTTTTGCTTCTGACTTTAGAAAGTTGAGTTTGTTAGGAGTCAGGTGTCTAGATCAGAGGAATGTTTCTGTATTACCCACAGAGAGATGCTTGGTCAGCTCCATGAGCATCCTGGGTAACTAGTAAAAACAAGTGTTTGTTCTCATTAATTATATTTTGATTTTTATAAGAGGGTCACCTAGGAAGAAAAAAGATGTGCGGTAATATTATTAACATATTGTAAGTTTGAGTGTGTAAGATTGATTCCAGTCCTTCATTTGCAAGTAAGCACTTTTTTTTATTCTCTTATTTAATGCATACTTTGAAAGTCATTTTATTGATTCGTTACATATCATAAAATTCAGTGTACAACTGTTTCCGCAATGAATGCCAACTGTTTCAGTGTACAACTCATTGATTTTTAATAAACTTACACATTGATTTTTACACAGATGTCTCCACAATCCAATTTTAGAACATTTTAAGCAGCCAAATGAGATCACTCATTCCCATTTGCAGCCACTCCCTACGCCCATTCTCAGCCCCAGGCAACCACCATTCTATTTCATATCTCAAACGGTTTGCATTTTCTGAACTTTTCATATAAATGGAACCATCCACTATTTGGCCTTTTGTGACTTGCTACACTCACTCAGCATCAATGATATGGCATACACATACATACTTTTAGGCAAAGACTCATAGGATGTATGAGGTTTGTGTAGGAGAAATAGGTCCCCAGAATTTATTCATCTTATAAATCCACTAGAGGCCCAGTGCATGAAATTCGTGCATGGGTAAGGTCCCTAGCAGCTGCCAGCTGCTGGCCCGGGCCTTCCTTCATTCTGCACCACCCCCTGGTGGTCAGTGCACATCATAGCAAGTGATCTAACTCTCCGTCTGTTGAACTACCAGGGGGGTACTTTGCATATCAGAAGATGTATATATATGTCACACACACTAGAGGCCGGTACATGAAATTCGTGAACAGGGAGGGGGTGTCCTTCAGCCCCACCTGCTCCCTCTTCAATCTGGGACCCCTTGAGGGATGTCCAACTGCCTGTTTAGGCCCGTAACTGCCCTACCCTGCAGGCATCGGTCCCCCCCAACTGCCCTTTCCTGCAGGCCCAGTCACCCCCAACTTCCCTCCTCTACCAGCCTGGTCCCTGCCAACTGCCCTCCCCTGCTGGCCTTCTTGTGGTGGCCACCTTGTGTCCACATGGGGACAAGATCTTTTTACCATATGGGAGTAGTCATCTTGTGTGTTGGAGTGATGGTCAATCTGCATATCACTCTTATTAGATAGGATAGAGGCCTGCTGCATGGGTGGAGGCCAGCTGGTTTGCCCTAAAGGGTATCCTGGATCAGGGTGGGTGTTTCCTTAGGGTGTGGGGTGGCCTGGGCGAGGGGCCTGTGGTGGTTTGCAGGCCGGCCATGCCCCCTGGCGACCCAAGCAGAGACCCTGGTATCTGGGATTTATTTATCTTCTACAACTGAAACTTTGTAGCTTGGAGCAGAGTCAAGCCTTCTGCTCGCACAGCCATTGAAACTTTGTTGCCTTAAGCAGAGGCCTGGGCCGGCCAAGGTTTGTGGAAAGCTTGGCTTCCTCCATTGCCAGGGGCAATCTAAGCCTCCCTCCTGCTCTCTCTTTGGCTGTAGCCATCTTGGTTGGGTTAATTTGCATACTTGCACTGTTTGGTTGGTGGGCGTGGCTGGTGGGCATGCCTGGTGGTGTAGCAGAGGTATGGTCAATTTGCATATTACCCTTTTGTTAGATAGGATATATATTGATATCATTATTAGTTACAAAGAATTTCTTTTAAAGTATTTTTTATTAATTTCATAGAAGAAGGGAGAGGAAGAGAGATAAAAACACCAGTGATGAGTGAGAATCATTGACTGGCTGCCTCTTGCACACCCCACATTGGGGATTGAGCCCTGCAACCTGGGCCTGTGCCCTGACCGGAAATGGAACTGTGACCTCCTGATTCAATCACTGAGCCATGACAAGTGGCTACCAAGACTTTTTTTAGGGGATAGAACTATAGGGGATTTTTTTACACTAACTATCTGGTGTGCTTTTTCCCTCTTGTTATTTTCTTATTTTTTGAACTAGCATGTATTATATATTTTTTTGGTTTTTAAATGATTATTTTTCCACGTTTTGCACAGCAGTTTTATTTTTATTTATGTATTTTCATTGTTATTGAATTTATTGGGTTGGTGCAGCCACTGTGAAAAGCAGTATGGTGATACCTCAAAATATTAAAATTGGAACTGCCTTGTGACCCAGCAATTCCACTTCTGGGAATTTTTGCAAAGAAAGCCAAAACACTAATTTGATAGAATGTTTGCAGTCCTCTGTTCATTGCAGCGTTATTTATAATAGCCAAGGTTTGGAAGCAGCCCAAGTGTCTCTCAGTAGATGAGTAGATAAAAAAGCTGTGCTAGATGCATTACTTTTTTAAATAGGAAAAAGTCAATATTTAAAAGACTTAAATTGTTCTCTGATAGACATATAATTATTATCATATCATCTCTTAGATTGCTGTTGTCCAACTTTTATAATTTTTTAAAATAAATGAAAATTAAAGCTTCCATTTCCTTTAAATAAAAATTAATGATTATTTATAAGCCATGAGTAATAGAAGTGAGAACTATTTCCTGTATTTGGCAGTGCCTTTTTCAGAAATTTTATATATTTCAGAGAGGAAAGGAGAGGGAGAGAGAGAGATAGAAACATCAATGATGAGAGAGAATCATTGATTGGCTGCCTCCTGCATGCCCCTCACTGGAGATTGAGCCCACAACCCAGGAATGTGCCCTTGGCGAGAATCGAACCCTGAACCCTTCAATCTGCAGGCAGACACTTTATCCCCGCAGCCCTTTTCAGAAAATTCTGAGTGTTTTCCACCCAGGCAATGAAAAGAGCCTCCATCCCTAATAACAGGGAGTCGGGAGGGTGGAGAGTGGAGATGAACATGCCAATGGGATTAGGTTTGAGGCCTTTTCATTCTAGACAGTGGTCTAGATTTTCTCTGAGTATTCAGCTCAAATGTATGCATATCTTAGAATTGCCTCCTTGGTTTTTAAAATCATGTTGGAGAAACAAGGCAGGTAGGTGAAATTAAGAGATCTAAGAATCAGAATCTTAGGCCTTCAATTCCTGCTTTTGTGCCCTGTGGCCTCTCAAAACCTCAATTTTTCCATCTTGAGAATACGGTAAGTCTTACTCTATATCATGAGTGTTTTTCCTAGGCATCATCAATGAGAGAATGCTCAAAAACACGGAGACGAAAGAGCCATCCATTTGGAGTTTTAAGGCCATTTATTAATTTTTATCTCCTTAGGATTTCTCCCCATCCTCCCCATAGTGACCAATAATCAGGATACCATATTTTCCGGCATATAAGACAACTGGGCTTATAAGATGACCCCCAACTTTTCCAGTTAATATATAGAGTTTGGGATCTACTCGCCCTATAAGATGACATTCAGCATATAAGACGACCCCCGACCTTTGAGAAGATTTTCCTGGGTTAAAAAGTCGTCTTATACGCCGGAAAGTACGGTACATTCATATTTCAGTAGGCTCGGGATGGCTGTAATTTTCTTTGAGTTCACTAGTCATTTATTGTTGATGGATTAATTAGTGAGAAGTTCCTGAAGAAAAGTGGGGTAAGGAAATGAGAGTGATGGGATAGCCATGGAAGTGGTACCTGGGGAGGAGACCTGAGCGAGGAGAAGGAGCTACCCAGTGTAGAACTCTGCGGAAACCAGAGCATCCCCAAAGAGAAAGCAAATGCTAAGGATGGGCATGTTGCTTAATAAACGTGTAATGGGCTGCCCTTCCACAGGAGGAACCAGGATTGTTCTGGTCCGCACTGGAGTTTGACCTTTCCTTTTGCTTTTGAAAGTTAAGACAGAGATATGTCGATTGCATGACAGTGAAAGCTCTGACTTAGGATGGGGTAACTCCTTATTTGAGGAACGCTTCTTTTTTATGAGAAATTTATTTTATTTATTGTTCTTACTATTTTTTATTTTTCAATTAGTGTTGAGGTACAGTACAGTTTCAGGTGCACAGCCCAGTGATCGGACATTTATGTAACTTACAAAGTGATCGGCCTGATAAATCTAGTACTACTTAACACCAGGCATAGTTGTTATAAAATTATTGACTGTATTTCCTCTTTGTAATTTACGTCCCCATGAGGAATGCTTCTCTATATGTTCTATTTCATGTCTATGATCAGATAGCACCCACCTTAAAGCTAGGCGTCAACTATTGATGGTTCTCAGTGTTGGCTTCATATTAGAATCAGCCAGGAAGCTTTTAACTCTCACCATTCAAAGTGTAGCCCTTAGACCAGCACTGTTGGGATCAAGGAATTCACAGTCTCAGATACACCCAGACACACCCAGGCAGAATCTGTGTTTTAGAAAGCTCCCCAGGCAGTCCACATACACATGACATTTTGAGATGTGCTGTATCAAACAATACCAAAGGCCAGGCCCACTCCTGAATATTCTGATTTATTTGGTTTGGAGAGGAGCTTGGGTATCATTAACAACAAAGGCCTCGATCCCCAATTGATCAAAGTTTTTTTTATTATTATTATTCTTTTCCTTTTTCACAAAGAGGAATGGAGAGAGATAGAGAGTTAGAAACATCGATGAGAGAGAAACATTGATCAGCTGCTTTGTGCACACCTCCTACTGGGGATGTGCCCGCAACCAAGGCACGTGCTCTTGACTGGAATCGAACCTGGGACCCTTCAGTCCACAGGCCGAAACTCTATCCACTGAGCCAAACCAGTTAGGGCCAATTGATCAAAGTTTAACAACATCTGGCTTGGTTGGTTCGACTTAAAGGGCCTCAATAACTGATAACTTGGAAATAGGTTACATCAATTACTCTATTTTCTGGCGTATAAGATGACCCCCAACTTTTCCAGTTAAAATATAGAGTTTGGGATATACTCGCCCTATAAGATGACACAGGGCGTATAAGACGACCCCGGACTTTTGAGAAGATTTTCCTGGGTTAAAAAGTCGTCTTATACACTGGAGAATACGGTACTTAAATTGCCTGTTTTTGCACTCATGCTCATGTTCCATTGTTTCTTCATAATTTGTAAATCTTTCTTTAAAGAAGTCCTCAAGTTCCTAGTTCACATTCCTGCTATCACAGATCTGGAATGAGAGATGACTCATTTTTTTCTCTTTAAGCCACTTAAGACTTTCTCCAAGCTATATCCACACCCACTTTCTCATATTTGGGGATTATATTATTTCTCACTCTGTTTACTTGCTTTGTAACCTTAAACAGCATCTTACTATCTCACTTTCCTGTAGATTTCCTTAGAATGAGTAAACTTACGAAGTGGTTGGGTAGCAATGAATGTAACTGTCTACATGGAAACCCCTTTCTTTCTCCTACAAATGCGTGATTCAAGGAGTTTAAACTATAATACTCAGCATGGATATTTTAGGGTATCACTTATTACCTACTGATGGTAAATTAAAGAATGCTCTTTAGACGTCTTCATGGAAAGAACGCTCACTGTGTCCGAATGTGAACTCAACTCCAACAATCAAATTCAAGTTGAAATCCAGTTTTCGCTTCCGCAGATTGGTTGGCCAAGGTTCAGAGTCTCCGGTGCCCGATCTCTCATCGCGGTAAACCCACAACATCATTTCATTAGTGGTTTCATTTCCTGTGAGAAGCCTTTTATTTTTCTTTAACTTGGCGTATAATTTGTACATGTTGAAACTTGTTTTATTTGCATTCCAATAGGAAGGCAGGGAATATTTGTTACTGGAAATGTTAACCGTAGTGTTTAGAGCAGGGTTTCTCAGCCTGGGCACATAGGAACATTTTGAATTGGGCCAATCTTTGTTGTTGTGGGGACTGTCGTGTGGATTGTTAGGCTATTGAGTGGCATCCTTGGATCTATTCACAAGATATGGGTAGCACATTCCCAATTATGACAATAAAAAATGTCTTGCCCGGCTGGTGTGGCTCAGTGGTTCAGCGTCGATCTATGAGCCAGGCGGTCACTGTTTGATACCCGGTTGGGGCACGTGCCTGGGTTGTGGGAGGCAGCCAATCAGTGATTCTCTCTCATCATTGACGTTTCTATCTCTGTCTCCCTCTGCCTTCCTCTGGGAAATCAATAAAAACATACTTTAAAACAGAATTTGTAGATATTTGATGATCTGAATAAGATACTTTTATTTCTCACTGGTTTCTATTTTGTGGCTAGGTGAATTGTTATCAGTGCAAAGAGCATCTGTACATTGGATTTCTACTTCGAGATGTGACGAATACTTAAAATAGTTGAGAAAACTTTCTTCCCTCTGAATGTTAAAGGCCCTTCAGTCAGGTGGAAAATCAAGTCATTTATCGGCCAACCTCCACTAGGGAAATGCTTTGGCTGCGGTTGGAGTGCTGCAGGTGCAGGTGGCTGTTTTGGCCTGCGAATCCAGAATCATGCCTTCGGTCCGAACATACAGAGCAGCTGGTCTCAACACTGGCTGCATGCCGGAGTGACGTGGGAGCTGTAGACATTTATACTCGGGCCTGAGGCCCCAGAGATCCCCACTCAGGTCTTGAGGTGGGGGCCACGTCTCTTCTCCAGCTGCCCGGGTGATTCTAGAGTGCAGACAGGCTGGCACCCACTGATGTAAGCAGATACAGCTTCGCTGCCCTTGTCCTCTACGCGAGGCCTGGTGCATGAATTCGTGCACGGGTGGGGTTCCTCGGCCTGGCCAGCGATCGGGGCTGATGAGGGCCATCTCGCCCAGTCCTGATTGGGGGTAGATCTCAGCCAGCTGGCCGGGGCTGAGGGGGTAGAGGGGAGGGACCACGGGAGGTTGGCCGGCCATGGGAGGTTGGCTGTGGGAGTGCACTGACCGATAGGGGGCAGCTCCTGCATTGAGCATCTGCCCCCTGGTGGTTAGTGCACATCATGTTGACCAGCCGTTCTGCCATCCAGTCAATTTGCATATTAGCCTTTTATTATATAGGAGTTTTCACTTCCCCATGTTTCCCTGTGGCCTGCTTTCTTCTTATGTGGGAAGTGCTGGTCAACCTCTTTTGCCTAGCCTTTATTATTATATTTTTAACGGAATGATTTTAATTTTTTTAAATCCTCACCTGGGGATATTTTTCCATTGCTTTCCAGAGAGAGGGAAAGACAGAGAAATATTGATGTGAGAGAAACACATGGATGGGTTGCCTCCTGCACACGCCCTGACCAGGGCCCAGGCCAGGGAGGATCTTGCAACCGAGGTCCATGCCCTGGACTGGAACTGTAGCCAGGACTCTCCAGTCCGCAGGCCGGTGCTCTCTGCCCTGAGCCGAACCAGCGAGGGCAACCGAATTTTTTTCCCGTATTTTCCTTTGCTCAGACCTGGACTAACAGGGAAACCTCTGGTTAATCCGTGACCTTCTTTTCACTGCTGCCTTCATTGCAACTGTTAAGCTCATTCCACCTGAAAAACCTATTGTTTGTGAAGGGGAATTGTAACCAGCACATAATTACCCCGTGTTTTCCATTTATGTTTTCCGTCCTCACCTGCCTGTATTTCCCCCTCCCTGCTATTTATAGCCGAAGGTTCTTCCCTTTGCTTTGCGCTCGCTGTTACTCACTTTTCCATCTTTAAGTGACCCCCTCTGCTTGTTCGAATCCTCCCGTGGCTTGCAGGATGCTGGGAGCGGGCGCCTCACCTGAGGTGGATCCCTCAGCTTTGTGACCCTCGCTGGCATGTTATTTTTAACTCCAGACCAGCATGTTTTGATGGCGCGCTCGGTGTTTCAAATGCATGCTCCGTGTCCCGGTGAGCCCCACCTGAGCATTAAATGTGCCACCTCATGTCTGCAGGCCTCCTAGGTTCCCATTATGGCTGGTGGCTCTGGGCCAGCTTAAACCAGCCCGGGCTTCAGGCATCTCGTCACGTCTAGATTCACCCCCCCACCACCCACTCCCCCTCCTTCCCACCGATGGGCTCACCTCTTTCTAACCTGCAGCCAACCTCCACGTATACCCTGCTGTCTGTTTCCTAGCAGCCTTTGCGCCTACACATACCATCCAAACGCCTTTCTCCGGGGCCTACATGAAAGCAAGTATTTCTGCTATGTCCCACCAGCAGCTTTCATCTTGCTTCTGGAGAGTTCTTCCGCAATCAGTCATAAACTGCCCCCTGGATAAGACGGATGGCACATGCTTTGAACTGGAGCGCCCGCATCCCTGTGCAAAGTGCCTCTTGGCTGCGAGCCAGCGCTCTGACAGTGGAGGCTCTCGCTGCTCAGAGAGCGTGTCCCGCTCCGGCCTGTGCTGCTCCTCCTTCCACTTCTCAGGAATTGGCTCTTTCTGGTCCGATCACACCGCCGCCCTGTTCCAGAAACATCACACCGGTCGTGGTTTCTGGAAGCCTGCGCTTTGGTTGCGTGTGCGCGTGTACAGTTATATCAACACCCATCCTCTTCCCTTCTTGGTAATGCCCGGAATATCCATATCAGATTATGCTTTAAAAAAACACCTGGGTAAAGCCTTGAAGCTGAACGTCGAAATCTCATTTTATACGTGAATCTTAACATATTTGCCTTAATGGAAAAGAAGGAAATGCTTTTCTGTTGATCCTTTAAATAACAGCTAGTCAGATCTTCAAATCTAACCATTAACGTTTTACTGAGCATCTAAAGATTCCTTATGAAGTCTAGGTTTCCAGATTTAAAAAACATTAGACTTCCTAAACTATTTGAACAGTGATTAGAAACTGAAATTATTTAAATTCTAGGCACTTGAAATAAAATCCTAAGTTTAATATATCAGATTCTCCCAAACAATTCAAAGACCTCAAAGAACAAATAAAACATGTATACCTTAATAGGTTTACTCTAGAAGTATTTATTTACCACAAGTAAAAGTCAGGAATTGTTATCTTTCTTTTAATATATATATATATTTTTTACTTTTGCACTTCATTACTGCTGTGTATGTGCTCCATGTGAATGATGTAGGTGCTTATGTAGATGGGTTCCGACTTATGGCAAAAATCGCGTTATGTCACGTCTTAGGAATGGATCTCCATCATAATCTGAAGACTGTACTACTATTAGGAGTATTGCTAGTAGTTTTAGTGTTTAGTGTTAGTGTTAGTTTTAACACCAATACTAGTTTTTATATTGGTGTTAGTACTAGTATCGGCATTAGCACCAGAATTCATATTAATGCTAATACTAGCACCACCATTACTGTTAATACCGGTACCAGCACCTGCATTAGCACGAGCCTTAGCCTTAGTGTTAGAATACTTCCCAAAGCTGCACGGTTACTGACCCCAGTGAGGAAAATGGAGATTGCGCATAGTTACTGGTTGAGAAGGTGGCTTCAACGTTGCAAACTTACCGTTTTTAGTCAGACATTTTGGATCAAGACACTAAAAACTAGAGTTTGCCAAGCTCGTGCTTCAGCGTCAGTGGGTCTTTGTTGTAGAACAGTCACTTTTATTTTATTTTTTAAAATATATTTTACTGATTCTTTACAGAGAGGAAGGGAGAGGGATAGAGAGTTAGAAACATCGATGAGAGAGAAACATCGATCAGCCGCCCTCCTGCACGCCCCCTACTGGGGATGTGCCCGCAACCAAGGTACATGCCCTTAACGGGAATCGAACCTGGGACCTTTCAGTCCGCAGGCCATTGCTCTATCCACTAAGCCAACTGGTTTCAGCTAGTACAGTCACTTTGAGAGTAGTAGTCTTTTCTAAGCCTCAACCTTTCTAGCGACCTGGTGAATCACAGTCACCTCTGGCCAGTAACTTTACAGTATCTTCTTATCTGATTTTCAGTGAACATTTCTGTCACGACTTTTTGTCACCTGAGGGAGGCGAGTGACCGATCATCCGTGTTTGCTGAGGGTTTCTGGGACATAGGACTTGCAGTGCGATAACCAGGAAAGTCCCCAGGAGAGCTGGTCACCCTCATTCTGGAACCGTGGTGCTCAGTCCCCTCTGGAGTGCTCTGGAAATTTGCCTCTTACCAGGACTCCAGAGATTCTGTGTAGTCTGTGCCCCTGCAGTCATAGTATCAGCAATAAGGATTCCAGCTGGGGCTTCTGAATATGTCAGCTCCAGAGATTCAGATTTCATTGGCCTGGGGACAGTGCCCAGCAGTGATATTTTTAGGGTTCTGCACTCCCTCCCCAGTCTGAAACACCTTCTGCAACGTTTTCTTCTTCACTTTGACAATGACGTTCAACAAGTCTTGCGATTTGGCAAGCGTGTCTTTGGGTTCATCGGTTCGTAGCATTTCCAGTGAATATTCCTGGGGGAAATATTATGTAACATTATGTTACTGTTGTTTTTCAGTTCTCATGCATGTTGGTTCTCATGGACTTTGGCAGAATTGTGTGTTTTTCTTCCTTATTGATGTCTCAATGCTCATACCTTTGTCAATGAGCACTCTTTGAGGCTGGCCTATTTGGCCCTTAGCACCATCCTTGAAAGCATTCATGCTTCCTGGTGACAACAGAGTGTACCTGATCCAGCTTGATTTTTTAAAAATATATATTTTATTGATTTTTTTACAGAGAGGAAGGGAGAAGGATAGAGAGTTAGAAACATCGATGAGAGAGAAACATCGATCAGCTGCCTCCTGCACACCTCCTACTGGGAATGTTCCCACAACCAAGGATCTTTGGTTCTTTGTAGTGGGGAAAGTTTTAGAGACAAAATCTTGTCTTATAGGGACACACATTAGGGTGTTTTATGTTAAGTACTGATAGCAGGTAGATCTTGGACCCGTGACCTTATGTGCAATTAAAATCCTTAATGCTCGCCTATGGTTTTTGTGCATCTCCTTGGCCACCCTGTAATTTTATCTTTATTCTAGTCATATTTTTCTACACACTGGCATTGCAATGTTCTTTGCACCTTTTCTTGAAGCATTAAACATTCCCTTATTCCTTTATTTACCATCTTCCCAAATTCCCACTGTGTTTGGATCAGGAAAAATATGGGAGTAAGCTTCGTGGATCGTCTAGTTGACGCTCAGAGGCGAGGGGAAACAGCCTGTTCTTTTCCCAGCCTGGACTCGATTTCCTGTTACAGTTTGATGATTTCTCCCGTCTACTGTCTTCGCATTTCCTGGAGTTTGTCGCTGCTTACCCCAGTTCTTCATAAGCCACAGTCAACTGAGTTTTATGCACAACATGGAAAGTGGACTTTCCTCTAAAACGAGAGGAAGCAGCTTATTTTGTTACCATCTTTTAAATATATATCTATGTATATTTTTTATTGATTTCAGAGAGGAAGAAAGATGGAGAGAGAGAGAGAGAGAGAGGAACATCAATGGTGAGAATCATTGATTGCAAGCAGAGCATGTGCCCTGACCCGGAATGGAACTGTGACCTCCTGGTTTATAGGTGGATGCTCAACCACGGAGCCACGCCAGCCGGACTTTTGTTACCATTTTAAGAGAGTGGCGATGTCTGAGCAGAACTACCTTCGCAGTCATCATATTGGCTCATAATTTGTATCTGAGGTCACAGATTCAGGATCTGAGTGCAAGATTTGGCATTAGACCAATCCAGCAGCTAATGGCAGGAGCCACAGACCGAGGATAAATAATAAAACCCACATAATGTTACTGCTAATGTTTTATGCTCACCCTGAGTTTTTTTTTTTTTTTTTTTTGTAGAGAAGGCAAAGGAAGAGAGAGGAAACTATCCAAGAAGGCCCTTTAGCAATCTTCTTGACTTGCTTTTAGAATGCCTTCATGTTATAATTTATTCTGAGGAGGCAGGAGGTAAAAACCTCACGATCCAAAGGATTTCCCTAATGCTGAGGTCCGTCAAGTCACTTTAGATCAGCCATCACCCCCCTCCCCCCTTGAGAGTTTCCAGATTTTTCTCCACAGGGAGCCGTGAAGCAGGCTGTTTACTTGTGGAACTCCCAGTTCTGGTTCCTTAGAACTTCTTCCTCTGCTGACCTAAAGATAGCCAGCACAAAAGCTCTTAAAACACATGCCTTATTGACTTTGGAATGTTCTGGTAAATGCTAATCTGGCCGATGCCTTTTACTCAGGGGTGGCTTTGGCTCAAGCCCCAACGTGACTTTAGCCAAGAGGAAATAGAGGATCTAATAAATAATGTAGAGTTTACATATTCAGACATAAAATGATGATTATTGCAAATGATATGACTGCAGATGCTGTGTCCACCTCTCAATGGAGGGCTTTTCTAACAGATAAACGCAAGTGACATTTGATGTATTAGCTTCTTTAGCCTTCTTATTTCTGACTTTTATTACAGGTGCATTCCTTTTGAAAACTTTTAATGTTTTTTTCTGTTGCAGTTTATGTTCAGTATCATTTTGTATTCGTTTCAGGTGTACTGCTTAGTGGTTAGACAATCATATACTTCACAAAATGGTCCCTGGAAATTTCCAGTACCCCCCTGGCACCATACAGGTGCATTCTCATTTGTATCATTTTTTTTTTGTCCGTTTCATTTATACTTTGACTTGTTTGGCAAAGAATCGGAGACTCTGCAGTAGCTTACGAAACAGTTGAATAAATATGTATATCCATGTTTCAGATTCATAAATGCAAGTGGTCATTCGGAGAATATCATTGGAAGCCACATCATCTGTTTGTTCTAAGGTGACAAAGTTGCGTTGGCTTGGGTTGCAGCTAGAACACATGCTCATTGTAAAAATGTCACATCTGAGGAGAAACTTGTAAGAGAGAACTGTAGCGAGAACAAGTTCTGTGTCTCTGGCCAGTAACACATCAGAGCCAGTCTTCAAAATACAGCTCTATGGGGTTTTATCTGAACAAAAAACATTTTCTGCATAATGATCATTAATTTATACTTAGCTAACAATAACCTTTACATTTATCCATTTATTTATTATTTTAAATATATTTTATTGATTTTGTACAGAGAGGAAGGGAGAGGAATAGAGAGCTAGAAACATTGATGAGGGAGAGACATCTATCAGCCACCTTCTGCACACTCCCCACTGGGGATGTGCCCACAACCAAGGTACATGCCCTTGACCAGAATTGAACCTGGGACCTTTCAGCTCCCAGGCCGATGCTCTATCCATTGAGCCACACCGGTTTTGGCTATCTAATTATTTATATTTGTGTTTCGGGCATTGAAAGGTTTCTGGGAATGATACGGATCCCTAACTTGAGAACAAGTGACTAAAGCTATACTTTCCCCAGGGTTGAGGAGAGGGTTTAATTGGCCATTAGTAGAAACTGCTTAGCCCAGTATCTGTTTTGTGGTGATAGGCTTTCAGGAAATTTAGGCAAATCAATCCTCATCCCCTCTGTCACCATTAGCATCGTCTTCTTCATTAGCGCCATCACTACCCCAGCCCACCCGGCCACACAGGAACCATCCGAAAACCACTTCGTCACCTCTACTTCTGTTTGTTGTTATATCTTGGAGGGCTTTTTTTTTTTAATTAATGAAAAGGCCGTACCAGTTACTAGAATATTAAAACGTATTATAAGAATAAGGGTCTTAAGAATTTTGCTCACAGAAGTACCAAGACAGTGATAGCCTGTGTCCACTGCCTGCTGATGAAATCAATAAAAGTGAAAGAACCGAGGAGGATGCAAATGGCATTGCTTTTTATTTTTTATTTTTTTAAATATATTTTATTGATTTTTCACAGACAGGAAGGAATAGGGATAGAGAGTTAGAAACATCGATGAGAGAGAGAAACATCAATCAGCCGCCTCCTGCACGCCCCCTACTGGGGATGTGCCCAAAACCAAGGTACATGCCCTTGACCGGAATCGAACCTGGGACCTTTCAGTCTGCAGGCTGATACTCTATCCACTGAGCCAAACCGGTTTTGGCTGGCATTGTTTTTTAAAGGGACATGCTTAAAGGGATCCACATGGCCATTTCTCTCTACATTCTTTCAACAAAAACCTCCTTCTACCCTCTTCCGCACAATAAGTGAATGGTCGCTGGCATGCACGTTCCTATGTGTGCATCGCAGGACCTTCTTCTGTGAAGTTAAGCTCCACCTGTCATTCCCAGTGCTTCCTCTGAAATGGAAGGAACGAAAGAGACCAGGAACCCGTTAACTGTCACCTCCTACCTCCCAGGACGAAGATCACTGACGCTGCCACAGTGTGTGGCATAGAACAGTTTTAAGGGTCTTACATGCAGAAGTGGTGTGGACAGCCGAAACCGGTGTGGCTCAGTGGATAGAGCGTCGGCCTGCGGACTGAAAGGTCCCAGGTTCGATTCCGGTCAAGGGCATGTACCTTGGTTGCGGGCACATCCCCAATAGGGGGCGTGCAGGAGGCAGCTGATCGATGTCTCTCTTTCATCAATGTTTCTAACTCTCTATCCCTCTCCCTTCCTCTCTGTAAAAAATCAAAAAAATATATTAAAAAAAAAAAAGAAGTGTGGACAGCCTTCTCTGCTGCATTCACGCCAGGAGATATTCTTGTCTTGCTCGGAAGTCACGAAAAGCTTGCTGCAGCTGGTCTGCCAGCCCGGGTGCCCCTCTCCCAGATGCGGGGGCCCCGTGGGAAAGTTGAGGACTCCTCCTGGTGGCCAGAGAAAGCCAGCAAGGGTCGCCTGGGGAGGCTGCAGACCGGATGTGAGCCGGGGACGTGTTTCTTGTGAAACTCTTACCCCAGCCCCTCTGGCTGCTTTTGCTCTTTGGGAAACTGATTTGTCTCTCCCGAGGCTACTTGGAGGAAAGGGATTGGACCAACGGACAATATTTGGCTTTGGAGACAACCGAAGGAACACATTTCTCTCTCAAAGAAAGAGGCTTTCAGAATCACACCAGGAGGTTCCGCATATTAGTCATGAGGGAGCTGTGTCTTCAGCTTCGTGACCACAGAAATAGGTGGTCGGCTCATTTTCTTGTTACTTCCTCTGGGCACCCTGATTTCTCGAACTCGGCAGACAAAAGCTTACCCCCCCGTGGTAAACAGAGTTGGGAGGATATGGACTCATGCAAAGACTATCTTCTTCGTTGAATTTATTTGTTGTTGTTGACAATATTACAGATTCCCCACCCCCATCCCCCTATTTCCCCCCCTCTGCCCAGCCCCAGTCCCACCCCAGGCCTCCACCACACTATGGTCTGTGTCCGTGGGCTACGCATATATACATACAAGTTCTTTGGGTAATCTCTTCCCATCCGCCTCAACTCCCTCCCCTCTGAGATCTGTCAGTCTGTTCCATGCACCCATGTCTCTGGGCCTATTTGTTGGTAAGTTTATTTTGTTCATTAGATTCCACGTGTGAGTGAGATCATGTGATATTTGTCTTTCTCTGACTGGCTTCTTTCACTTAACATAATGCTCTCCAGCTCCCTCCATGCTGTCGCAAAGGGTAAGAGATCCTCCTTTTTCACTGCTGCGTAGTATTCCATGGTGTAGATGTACCAGCGTTTTTTTATCCACTTGTTTACTGATGGGCACTTGGGCTGTGTCCACATCCTAGCAGTTATAATTAATGATGCTGTGAACATAGGGGTGTGTATGTGCTTTCTCATTTGGTTTTCGGGATTCTTAGGACCTATTAGTAGCCCCAGAAGAGGAATCCCTGGGTCAAATGGCAGTTCCATTTTTCATTCCTTGTATCTTCCTCTGTTTCTTTCTTCAACGTCCTATAATTTTTCCAGTGTAGGTCTTTTACCTCCTTGGTGAAGTCTATTATTACTAGTTTGTTGGTGGTGCAATGGTAGATGGGATTGTTTTTGTGGTGTTTTTTAAAAAAATTTCTCTTTCTGAGAGTTCATTATTGGTGTGTAAAAATGTCAATGATTTTTGGATATGATTTATGTATACTGCTATTTTTCCAACTTCATTTATTAATTCTAGTAGATTTTGTGGAGTCGTTAGGGTTTTCTATGTACCATATCATGTTATCTGCAAATGATGACAGTTTTATTTCTTCCTTTCCTATTTGGATGCCTTTTCTTTCTTCTCCTCTGAGTGCTGTGGCTGGGATTTCCAGGACTGTGTTGAATAAGAGTATTGAAAGCAAACATCCCTGTCTTGTTCTTGTTGGTAAGGGAAATATTATTAGTTTTTACCCATTGAGTATGATGTTGGCTATAGCTTTGTCATATATGGCCTTTATTATGTTGAGATATAATTCCCTCTATTCCAACTTTGATTAAAGGTTTTCTCAAAACTGGGTAATGAATTTTGTCAAATTCTTTTTCTGCATCCATTGATATGATCATGGGATTTAAAAAATATATACATATTAATTGATTTCAGAGAGGAAGGGAACGAGTGATAGAAACATCGATGATGAGAGAGAATCATTGATTGGCTGCCTCCTGCATGCCCCTCATTGGGGATTGAGCTCACAACCCAGGCATATGCCCTTGACCAGAATCAAACCTGGGACCCTTCCGTCCACAGGCTGATGCTCTATCCACTGAGCCAAACTGGCTAGGACGATCTTGTGATTTTCATTCTTCATTTTGTTTATGTGCTCTATCACATTTATTGATTTGTGAATATTGTACCAATTTTGATTCACCACAATAAATCCCACTTAGTAATGGTGTAATGCGGGATCCTATTTGCTAGTACTTTTTTGAGGACTTCAGCATCTATGTTCATCAGGAATATTGACCTGTGGTTTTCTTTCTTTGTGGTGTCTTTATTGGGTTTTGGAAAAAGGATAAAGCTGGCCTTGTAAAAAGAGCTTGGTAATCTTCCTCTCGGGTTTTTTTGGAATAGTGTGAGGAGGATAGGTGTTAACTCTTCTTTAAATGTTATTCTGGTCTAGGACTTTTGTTTGCTTGGAGTCTTTAAATTACTGCTTCAGTTTCATTACTTGTGATCAGTCATTCAGGTTTTCTGATTCTTTCGGATTGAGTTTTGGAAGACTGTCTGTTTCTAGGAATTTCACCCTGGTTGTCCAGTATAGTTGGTCATAGTATTTTCTTATAATCCTTCGTATTTCTCTAGTGTCAGCTATTACTTCATCTCTTTCATTTCTGATTTTATTTATGTGGATCCTCTCTTTGTTTCTTGATGAGTCTCGCTAAAAGTTCATCAATCTTGTTTTCAAAGAACCAGCTTTTGTTTTCATTGATTTTACGTATTGTTTTTTAGATTCTATATCATTTATTTCTGCTCTGAGCTTTATTATTTCCTTCCTTCTACTTATGCGGCTCTTTTATTGTTCTTCTCTTTCTAATTCTTTTACATATAGAGTGAAATAGTTTATTGGAGATTTTTCTTGTTTCTTGAGGCAGGCCTGTGTGCTATGAACTCCCCTCTCAGGACTGCTTTTGCTTTATCCCATAGACTTAGGTTGTTGTGTGTTCACTTTCATTTGTTTCCAGGAATTTGTTCTTTCTTCCTTGATCTCATTAGTAAACCATTTGTTTTTAGTAACATGCTGTTTAGCCTCCGTGTGTTTGAATGTTTCTGAGCATTTTTATGGTAGTTGATTTCTAGTTTCATACCATTGTGTTCTGAGAAGATGCTTATTCAAAAAACCATCTTTTAAAAAGCTCACTATCTCTTATTGAGTCCTGCTTGGGGGTCAGGCCCATGCTACGTGGGCAAATACATCCTCGAGTAGTTGGCCCTCACAGCAGCTCTGTGGGAAGGCACATTCACACACGTGGGTGAATTATTCAAACTCTGCTGTCCCGAAACACATGGCTAGTCAAAGAGTTCAGCTAGACTCTAATCCCGGTATTTTTTATTCAGAACCTGTCCTCTAAGTCAGTGGTTCTCAACAAGGACAACGGGGCGCCCTAAGGACATTTGGCGAGGTCTGGAGGACACCTGGGGGGAGACCGGGAGTGGGGCTGAACATTCAAAAGTGCAGGGCACAGCAGCCCCAACAACAAATAAGTACAGTGGTACCTCGAGATAGGAGTTTATTTCGTTCCCTAACCTTGAGGCGTGGGAAACTATGAGACACTCGAGACACGGTAAACTGGTGGGTCGTGTGCAGCCGGCCGATCCGCGCGATGACTCCTATCTCAACTGTTGCTTGTATTTCAAAGCAAAAATCGCTTGCTCGACAGCTCGTATCTCAAAAATCTCGTATGTTAGGGCACTCGTATCTCGAGGTACCACTGTATCTGGCTTCAAATCCCAATGGTGCCAAGGCAGAGAAAACTTGCTCTAAAGCAAAATGTGGCTCCATGGACCAGCACATCCACATCATTTGGAGGCTGGGTAGCAAGGCTCATGGCCATGAGCCTCACCGGACCTGGTGAACAGAAATCTGGTGTGGGGCCCAGGAATGTGTATTTTACTAAGCCCCCCGCCCCAGGTCCTTCTTGTACACTGAAGTGGGAGAAACGTTGCTCTAAAACAGCAGGTCCTCCTGTGTGTTATTGAGCTGGACACAACTGGTTTGCTCCTCTCTTTCTAGTGTCCCCTTGTCAAACAGAATATTCTCTTCAGGCATCCAAAAGAGGAACGTCTGAGAGATACTAGGAAGAGTGTGGCTCCCGGGGAAATCAGTGCAATGGCAAATGCAGGAACCATGTCCAGCTGAAAAAGTAGGGAGTTCCTTTTTTCCTATCTCCTCTGCCCGAGGAGGGAACTCCTGGAGATTCAGTCCAAGTTAAAAAAATGGTCAAGCCCTAACCGGTTTGGCTCAGTGTATCGAATGGGGGCCTGCAAACTGAAGGGTCCCAGGTTCAATTCCTTGGTTGCGGGCACATGCCCAGTAGGGGCTGTGCAGGAAGCAGCTGATGGATGTTTCTCTCTCATCGATGTTTCTAACTCTCTGTCCCTCTTCCTTCCTCTCTGTAAAAAATCAATAAGATATATTTTTTAAAAATTGGTCAACATATGCACTGGTTTGGTTTGGGGTTTGATCATCTAAAATTAAACTTACAATTGAATTTAAGTAAAAGCCATTGAAGAGGACAATAGCCACAGAGGACTAAGTTGCAAATTACATGGAGTCTCTGATTTTCCTCATAGCCCTGAAATAAATCTTTCACTCGGTGTGTGCACTCTTTTGAAAAAAAATATTTTTTTATTGACTTCAGAGAATCAGGGAGAGGGGAGAGAGTGATAGAAACATCAGTGATGAGAAAGAATCATTGATCGGCTGCCTCTTGCACACCCCCCACTGGGGATGGAGGCCGCAATCCGGACATGTGCCCTTGACCAGAATTGAACCCGGGACACTTCAGTCTGCAGGCTCTATCCACTGAGCCATACTGGCTAGGGCGAGAAACCATATTTTTAAAAACAGCCAGGTTTCGGAATCAGCCCTAGAGCATGCATCTCCAGCTTCAGCGATCCCCTGATAGGAAGGAATCAAATTGCTGTATCTTCTGTATCTTATTTATGGCTTCATTATTTTGATGGCAGAATATTCACTGGAAATAATTGATCCTGTTGTTAAGTGGTCAGAAGTAAAACTGGAGAACCCACATGCTGACTAACATACATGTGGAAGTGCGGTGAGCATTTCAACAGTGAATTCACTCCTCCGTTTGTGTCACCTCTGTGTAAGGTTGCTCGGACTTTGCTAAATGGGGAGACAATGTCAAACCATGTTGCGGGCTCAGGATTTGAGGGTAGCGGCATCACTGATGATTTTTTAAAAAATATATATTTTTATTGATTTCAAAAAAGAAGGGAGAGGGAGAGAGAAAGAGAAACATCAATGATGAGAGAGAATCATGGATTGGCTGCCTCCAACATGCCCTCTACTGGGGATCGAGCCCACAACCCGGGCATGTGCCCTTGACCGGGAATCGAACCGAGGACCCTTCAGTCCCCAGGCCGATGCTCTATCCACTGAGCCACACCAGCCAGCGCCCTGACCAGGGAGGAGCCTGCATCTGAGGTACGTGCCCTTGAGAAGAATCAAACCCAGGATCCTTCCAGCTGCAGGCTGATACTCTACCCACTGAGCCCAACCAGCCAGGGCCCTTTGTCATCTCTGGAGGGTTTCGCAGGCTGCAGACACTCTATCTCTTCCTTTGCCAAATTTGGCAGTGAGTTAGAGGCAACGCTAGGGAATCCAAACGCAGAGCAAGAGAAATGCAGAATATTCCTGAGAGCTCTTGTCTGCTTAGGTCATCCCTGCAGTGGAAAGCAGCACGCTGGGTAGCGAGTGTCCTGGCAGTGAAGCTGGACTTCGCCATGAGGCTTCCGTGTCTTACATGTTCAGACGCTCAGCAGCCTGTAACATCACATTTCTCCTGAGCAGCGTAAAGGGGCCATTGTTTAGGTTATTTGTATTTAGACGGGGCATGTTTTCAGAGAGATCATCTCTTTATGGTCTCCCTTTTATATTTGTGTGCTGTTTTTCTTTTCTCTTTTCATGCTGTATCACTATGCTTTCATCTCTTTCTTACCTTCTCCTGTTCCTCTACTACCTACTTCCATTTTCCTTCGTAATTATAATTTCCCCCCTTCTTACCATTCTGTTTGTATTTCTTATTCATTTACTCATTTTTGGCCATTTTGAACTTGTTTTATCTTCCTGTACTTTCCTCACTAATCTAACTTTCTTACAGCTTTCCATCAAGCCATCGGTCTGTTTTTATACCGCATGGACCAATCTTTTTTCACCTCCCTCTCCAACCCTCACACTCATCTGGGATCCTTACCTCCACGCACACTCCTGCTTCACTCTGTTGCTCCTTCAGCCCTGACCGGGTGGTTGATATTTTAGTGAAGAGGAAAGTGAGGAAGCCACAGGGAGCAGCCATCGTTCTGAGAATCACACAGGTCTGCCTGAGAATGCCCCGGATTCTGCACCCAAACTTGACCTTCCGGAGCTCCTGCTAAAACCTCTTGGGGAAAACTTGAAAGGCAAGTTGTCCATGGGTCATTGATCGCACATCTGTAAATATTTACCTCTGCTAAGAAGGGTCAGAATAGAATTCGGAGTGATCCAAATGATTTAGTATGGATTACAATCGCGTCTATGTGAAGTTTACTACCTTTACGACAACATCAAACCCTTAGGATATGAACATTCCATGTCATTGCTTTCTCAGTTTATGTCTGTCTATTCTGTCTGATTCTAGAAACGTGAGCATTTTATCAGTTGCAGAATTTGTGTTGCAGGACATTGCCAGTAATACTGTGACTGGTAATGAAATGACATGCTACATGTAGGACTCAGGTAGGTTCCTAGTCATTTTAGACCACGGAACTGATCCGCACATGATAAGATCTACCATATTTTCCGGCATATAAGACGACTTTTTAACCCAGGAAAATCTTCTCAAAAGTCGGGGGTCGTCTTATACACCGGGTGTCATCTTATAGGGCGGGTATATCCCAAACTCTAGATTTTAACTGGAAAAGTTGGGGGTCGTCTTATACGCCAGAAAATACGGGTAAGTTATCTATGTTCTCTCAAGAGAAATGCATGTGCACAACATGTGTGTCCTTTTCCAGGAAATTTCCTTCATAAATTCATTCTACAATTATAGACTTAGTGTATACAATGTGAAAAAATAACCATTCGTGTTCTAGAAAAATGTTCTAGGCATTATGGATGCATCAGTGAATAAAATAGTTTAAATACTTCCCTTTAAAAGAGACTACAGTGTAGCATAGGGAGATTGATAACGAAGCAATAAATAGAGATATGTCAGGTGGTCATAAGTAAGCTAAGAGGACAGATGATGGAGTGGGGTTAATGGGGTGGTAAGGAGAGCTCTCTTAGGAGGTGCTATTTCATCAGAGATCTGACCTAAAGGGGATCTGATATTTAAAGGATGAGTCAACCCTTGCAACAGCTTGCTATTCATTAGGTTCCTGTGTGGGAAGTCAAGTTAGATACTCAGACAAAGCCCTTTTTGTCATTAATGTGAAGAACAGGTTTCAGTTTAAATTCTTATACACAGTCAAGAGCAACTAGAAATTAGCTCATGCCAGGGAAGATAGATGCTTTCAAATGTACACTGGTACCTCGAGATACGAGTTTAATTCATTCCGCAACCTTGAGGCGTGGGAAACTATGAGATGCTCGAGTCATGGTAAACTGGTGGGTCATGTGCAGCCGGCCGATCCGCGCGATGACTCCTATCTTAACTGTTGCTCGTATTTCAAAGCAAAAATCGCTAGCTCGATGGCTCGTATCTCAAAAATCTCATATGTCAGGGCACTCGTATCTCGAGGTACCACTGTATTTGATTTTTCCAATTTGACCAGGCAAGCATAGGAGTATCCATTGAAACCATAGCTCCGAAGACGGTATTCGATTGCCCACTTCTGGGGAATTGAGAGTAGAAATCATTGCAAATACGTTTGGAAAAGAAACATTTTACCATCAGCCACCTTCATTTTTTAGGGCATTCAGGTGTACATCATTGTCCGATAGAAATGTTCACGATGCTGGCAGTGTTTTCTATCTGCTCTGTCCCGGTGAATAACCTTCTTTGGAAGTTCTCTGCACAGCCCGAGGCCCAGGAAGACCCAAACTGGACCCGAGAGAAGGGCATCTGTGAGGGTTAAGCAGCGGCTGCCCAGGGCCCGTCTCCTGGGTCCAGTTTTGAATTTTAAAGATGATCCATCTTACACTTGATCCAGGCTTGGTAGCACAGAGAGGGGGCCTAGTTGGTGGTGATTCTGTAAAGCCAGCATGTCAAATTCGTGGCCTGGAGCTGCATGCGGCCCACAATGAATATTTTTTAAAATTTATTTTATTGCCTGACTGATTTGGCTCAGTGGATGGAGCATCAGCCTGTGGACTGGGGAGTCCCGGGTTCGATTCCGGTCGGGGGCATGTACCTTGGTTTCGGGCACGTTCCCGGCGGGGGTTGGGCAGGAGGCAGCTAATTGATGTTTCTAACTCTCTCTCTCTCCCCCTTTCTGTAAAAAATCAATAAAAAATATATATTAAAAATGTATTTTATTGATTTTTTATAGAGAGGAAGGGAGAGAGAGAGAGAGAGCTAGAAACATCGATGAGAAACATCGATCAGCTGCCTCCTGCACGCCCCCTACTGGGGATGTGCCCGCAACCAAGGTACATGCCCTTGACCAGAATCAAACCTGGGACCTTTCAGTCCGCAGGCCGATGCTCTATCCACTGAGCCAAACCGGTTCCGACCGCCATGAATATTTTTGCAGCCCAGCCAATATAACGGTATAGGAGAAATGCTTTAATAAGAAGTTCATAACTTAAGTTTTACACTACCCTGTTACACATCACTATTAAGAGTGAACTACAACGTGCACCAGTGACTGATGCCTATAATCACGGTGCATCCGTTTCCCTTTCGTGCCTTATGCACAGGTGCACCGTTTCTCTCACTAAGACCAGCGGCGAATGTTCTAGCAGCCCAGGGCCATGTCAGTAGCCTGGGGCTGACCTGTTTGGTGTGCGCAGCCGGAAAACTTCAGCTTTTGAAGAACAAGAAAAACAGGTTTATTTCTGTTATGCTTATTAATGTGTGCAGTTCTTCAGGGTCTGGGAAGTCTGTGTTCAAGAAAAAATATTCATTTTGATGAAAATGTTCTATTATTTTATGTTCGCGATGACTCGTTTATTTCAGCCCTCTGTATGCAGCAGGTCTGGATCGAAATAAGCCTCTGTTTCTATGGAAATGGAAGCTTTGGGTGGGTGTTTTTTTTTTGCCCACCTACTCTTACACCTTGTTTATGTGGCCTCTGTTAGCCTTTGAGTCTGACGTGCCTGCTGACGGAGCTGTGGAGACCTCTCCTAGGGCCTGTGTTTGGATCCTTGGATAATTCCTGTGCGTTATTGGTATTGACTCTGTTATGTTTATAGCTGAAAGGCAGATACTTGCTTGGTCTTGATTAATAATAGCAGGAAATTGCTTCTACCTTGGAATATGGATCAGAAGTTTGGGTGCTACTGTTTATATAGAATGCCAAGCAACTTATTCTAGTTACATTTCCTAGAGCTGTGGTCGGCAAACTGCGGCTCGAGAGCCACGTGCGGCTCTTTGGCCCCTTGAGTATGGCTGTTCCACAAAATACCACGGCCTGGACGAGTCTATGTTGAAGAAGTGACGTTAGATTAAGTTGAAGTTTAAAAAATGTGGCTCTCAAGAGAAATTTCAATCGTTGTCCTGTTGCTATTTGGCTCTGTGGACTCAGAAGTTTGCCGACCACTGGCCTAGAGGAAAGAAAAGTTTGGTTATAAACATCTTTATTTTTATTTCTCAGCATTCAGAGTCCCACTCCAAAGGAAATCAATCATAAATTATATTGGAGTTCTTAAGAAATTTTTGAAAAGGATGCACCAAATGAGATCTGTCAATGCTGAGTGCAACTCTGACAGGAAAAACATAAATTAGCTCTAATCATTTTCCCAATCAGCAAACCCTCCTTTTCCGTAATTCTGATGGTTTGGCCAATCTTTGCTGCAATGTACCTATTTTCTGTTGGAGATGTCCTTGAAAATGACCTGCCATGCAGGTGTCAAGGTCGTGATCTCGGGACGGAGCATGATTAGTGTGCACATAGCTACGGGCCTCAGGAAGCATGCTTTGGTAGTTCTGTGAGCTCAGTCAGTCAGCGAATGCCTTCATGGAAAAATGTAGTCTACAGAGGGCGTTGAGTCGTTGGAGGTTGTGACTTCAAACCGAATAAGCAGGTTGTGACTTCAAACTCAGCATCCACTCTTACAGTGACTACGTAGGCAGAGATTTAATTGTTGAGAAAATCATCCAAGTTTCCTATCTCTCTTTTCCCCTTTGGTTGCTGGCTCTACCCAGAGAGGAAACACTGGTCCTGTGTGAGGACTGGCATCGGAGGACAGAAATGTTTAGAGCTGGAGAGGACCTTGACGAGGAGGAAGAGGATCATACAATGTTTGTGACCTCATAGATTTCCATCAAAAGTTGGTGTTTACAAAATGCTAATCCAACCCTGTCACTGTAGGAGAGTTCAAACAAAGGTTCCAGTGATGTGACTTTGGGAAGGCTCGGGGAAAGGAAGTGAAACTGAAATCCTGGGAATCTTGCCTCCTGATGCCCAATGAGGACAAAGAGGAAACAGCTTAAAACAAGACCTAGGTTGAAGAGTTCCTTCAATTTCCCTCTTTTTCCGATATTCAATCTGCCCCTTCTGCTGGCAGCACTGGGTTTGGGAATAGTGTAAACCAGTGGTTCTCAACCTGTGGGTCGCGACCCCTTTGGGGGTCGAACACCACTTTCACAGGGGTCGCCTAAGACCATCGGAAAACACAGATACGATTCATAACAGTTGCAAAATTACAGTTATGAAGTAGCAACAAAAATAATTTTATGGTTGGGGGTCACCACCACATGAGGAGCTGTATTAAAGGGTGGTGGCCTTAGAAAGGTTGAGAACCACTGGTATATACAGTTGGATCGCTCCTGGCTGCCACTATTGACACAGGCAGACAGAAGGACGCAGCCACCGCACATTGAATTGAATCCGCTCAAGAGACAATTGAACATCTATGACCTGGAATTAATCAACAACTCTTAGCCAAATATTTGTCCCAGCCTTTCCTAGCCAAACGCTGATTGTAACCCCTGCAGGTACTGACAACTTGATAACTGAGCATGCCCACGTGTCCATTTTTTAGCTACGCAGTATTTTCCGGCGTAGAAGACGACCGGGGTGTATAAGACGACCCCCAACTTTTCCAGTTAAAATATAGAGTCTGGGATATACCCGCCCTGTAAGATGACACCCGGCGTATAAGATGACCCCGGACTTTTGAGCAGATTTTCCTGGGTTAAAAAGTCGTCTTATACGCCGGGAAATATGGTACTTGCTGTTCACAACATGGCCCTACTCATTAGCCTGTGATATTTATCAAAACAAGTGTCTTCTGATGATAAGGTTGGAATCAAATGGGGAAAGTTGCAGGGGAGTTCGTTGGATAGAGTGAAAGGAGAACGATACAAGCTGCAGTTTGATGATGATGATGATGATGATGATTTCCACTGCCACCATTTTTGAGCATTGACAATGGGCGAGGACAGTGTTAGTTTATGTTTATTGATCTTCGCATCATCCCTCTGAGACACATATTATTCTTTCTATCTCACATCTGAGAAAATTGGGCCTTGATAAATACCAAATACCTTATTTAAGGTCACAGAGGTAAGAAGTGGTAGAGGCAAGATATGATCTCAATGCCATGGCCTCTGAAATTGCCTAATTAGGAACACTCGCTGATCCTAGCTTTGCACACTGCCCTCAGACCAGCAGCCAGAAGAATCTGGGAGCAGTTAAAAAGGACAAATCTCCACTTTATCCCCTACCAGCGGAATAGAATCTGAATTTGCTCAGTGGCCCCAGGCGATAAATATGCGCATTAAACGTTGACTAGCTCTGGCCCTAGACAATCCCTACCCGGTAGCCTGAAGGCAAATAGAGACACTGGCTCATCCAGGGGATTGGAAAGCAATCAGAAACTCCTCAGTGTACCAGAGAGATTTTTCTGGCACTGAAATCCACGTATAGAATATTACAGTGGTCTCCAGGGGAATAGTGGATACAGGTTCGTTCAAACCAGGGCACCTTAGAAAAGGAAAGGATCGCTAGTGTTGATGACAGTGGGACATTAGACATACTGGTAAACTGGAACTGTTCTAGGCAAACTGGAACATATGGCCACCTCAATGATAGCACCTAAATCTCGTTTGATGAGAATCCATTAAAATATTAGGATTCTTTAGTCTGTAAAAAATGAAGGCAGAGAGGAGAAGTTTAAAATCTATACAGAGGGGGACAATTCTTTATTAAATTATTATTTTGAAAAATATATTTTTATTAATTTCAGAGAGGAAGGGAGAGCGAGAGAGAGAAACATCAATTAGAGAGAAGCATCATTGATCAGCTTGCCTCCTGCACGCCCCCTCCTGGGGATGGAGGCTGAAACCTGGGCATGTGCCCTGACCAGGAATCAAACCTGTGACCTCCCGGTTCATAGGTTGATGCTCAACCACTGAGCGACGCTGGCCAGGCAATATTAAATTATTTTCTTCCAGAAATACTTATTAAGCCCCTCTTTCTTGGTGTGGTGTGTTATAGGCTATGGTTATACAGAAGTGGACAGAACACAATAGAACCTAACAGGACTAGTTAATTCTCTCCAAGCCTGACAGCAACAGTATTAGGAAACATGATCATCGGATTAGAGTTCATCTCACGGAAGTCACACATGGAAAGCATGTTTGCTTTATGTTTAATCCGGTATCTTAAAAACGGATAGAGTCTCGCATTTTCAAATGTAGACGTTTTCAAACAATTCCAGATGCAGTCACGAAAGAGGGTCTCCAATAGGACAGCTCATGAAGGCAACTTGGGGAGTCCGTGTTGGAAGAGGGAGAAGAAAGCCGTTTTAGGTCACGCAGCCCACTTCCCCTCTCTGTCACCTGCACCTTCTGTCACCTGGACCTTCTGACGGACGTGGAACCCCCGGCCAACGGGCCCCAGTGAAAAGCCGAACACATGTGACCTTTAGAGTTCATGATCCTTCGTGGGTTTTTATAAACGGAGGGTTCATCCCGAGGGTTCGCTCCCCCGGAGCCGTACCTCGTAAATGAAAAGTACAACGTGTGCATCTTGCACACGCAAAATAAGCAGCAGCCCCGGCTTTTGTAAACAGTAATGCAATCCGCTCACCGAGACGTAGCCGTTTAGATAAACAGCGAGCATCCTTATTAGTGTTTCCCGTGGCTCTGGATGCTCTATGGTGACAGGCACTCTCTCCAGTGCCCAGGACAGTGCCTCGCACACAGTAGGGAAGTTTGTGGAAGGAGCAGAGTTCTCAGATGCCATTCCGGGGCTGCTGAAAGAGACAAGTCCTGTGCGTTGTTGCTATTTTAGTCTTTTCTCCGAGCACAGGATCGCTCCAAGGCGGCTGGCATAGACGGCCTCAGGTCACCGCAGGAAACCGGGCAGGAGACCTCGCGGCTTTGCCAACTGTCTCTTCTATTCTGGTTTTATTTCCTTCGTGTGCAGCAGCACATGCGCCTGGCTGATAACATCCTGGTCTCTCTGACTTCCTGGGTGATTCATGGTCAAGTACAACCACAAGATCCATCACTTCCAGAAGCCCAGGCCCACCGGGTCTCTTGTGAAATGGGCTGAGGGTACAGAGCAAAGTGACTGTCATTGGCAAATTAGGGACAGCCATACTGTCTTCACGTAGTATCTTTTGAGCTTAAAACAAGCTGATCTAAAGTGTCCAATAGTCCTTTGTTCCAACTAGTTTCCTGTGAAAGTGCCAGGTCAGTCTGTCCGGTGGTAAAAGATTTATCCCAGATGAAATTCAGATGATTATCACTGGCCCCTTTCTTGTCTTAAAGGCAAATGTATCTATGTTCCTATCTGAATCCCGCACAGTCATCCACTCTAAATAGCCGCACCCCACCTCCCTGGGACTTCACCCCCTCTTCTACACGTTCACTGATCTCAGGTCAAAACCCTTGCTGGACAGGCAATCATGTGGGGGTCTGGAATGGATCAATTCAATTTCTATTGTTTCTAATGGGGAAAAAAGAATCCCATTTTGAACAAATAACTTCTTGAACAGCCTTCCAGAACAAATTGAGTTTGAGAACTGAGGTTCCACTGTACTACAATAGCGAATAAATAAGAATACAAGAATAAACTCTTTTTTTTTTTCACGGACTTACAACTATATAAACCTGCTTTTGTCCCACCTTATGCATGACCCACTAGCGTTGTTTCCTAGAGTCTTGAAAAATCAAAACTTTTATGTTGGGAAACTGATAGTTTAAGAGATTTTCATTATTTTTAGACATTTAGTTTGTAGTTTATTAGTTTAAATCTAGAGCAGTGGTTCTCAACCTTCCTAATGCCGGGACCCTTTAATACAGCTCTTCATGTGGTGGTGACCCCCAACCATAAAATTATTTTTGTTGCTACTTCATAACAGTCATTTTGCTGCTGTTGTGAATCGTGATGTAAATATCTGTGTTTTCTGATGGTCTTAGGCGACCCCTGTGATGGGGTCGATGGACCTCCAAAGGGGTCGCGACCCACAGGTTGAGAACCGCTGATCTAGAGTCTTCTTACAATAAAGAAATAATTGCCTTAGAAGTTATTTTTAATACTTATATATGGGGAAAGTGTCCACAAAAAACAGTGTCAATAACCCTGGGCTCTCACTATAATGTGCTCAGTTGAAGAGAGTTAGTATTGTAGAATATTATTAAGTGCAACACACACACACACACACACACACACACCCTTGCTTGAGCAAACCTCTCCTGAAAGCCATCTCCTCTATCTTTTGCAGGCAAACCTCTCGGAAGAGTCGATTAACACTCCAAGATACATACTTCACACACTTCGCTCCACTTCCTCTGCCAGCTGGCTCCCACCCCATCACTGTCTTGAGTATCTTTCCCCCAGTTTATAAAGCCCTCCTCCAATTTCAGGAAGATGAGTCCTTCCTTATTGCACTGAAACTTTTTGGCCTGTGAAAAAAAGCTTTCTTTCTGGCAACCTCTTTTCCTTCATTTCCACCAATCCTTATTTCTCTTCCTACCTCTTTGAGTAATATGTCTTTTTTAAACTGTTTTTTTTAAATTTTATTGGGGTGACACGGGTCACCATGAACATATAAGTTTCATGTGTGGATTTCTGAGCTACAAAATCTGTGCCCACCACCCTAAGTCAGGTCTTCTCCTGTCACCTGGTATGAAGACCCCTTTGTCTCCCCCCCGCCACAACCACCACCCTGCTGTTTGTGTTCATAAGTTGCAGTTTCCTGTCCCACACTGAGTGAAATCCTGTGGTTCTCGCTTTTTCTGACTGACTTATTTCGCTTAGCATAACGTTCTCAAGGTCCATCCATGTTGTTGCAAATGGCGGGATTTCATCCTTTCTCGTGGCTGGGTAGTACTCCACTGTGTCTGCAAATGGTAGCTCCAACAGAGGTTTAATTTCCAAAATATATAAAGAACTGGTAAAACTTAGCACCAAACAAACAAACAATCCAATCAAAAAGTGGGCAGAGGAATAATACGCCTTGATCGCTTTTGCAGGCATCTTTTTCTTAAAAAAAATCTATATCTATATCTATATATATTATTGATTTTTTTTTTACAGAGAGAAAGAGAGGGATAGAGAGTCAGAAACATTGATGAGAGAGAAACATCTATCAGTCACCTCCTGCACACCTCCTATTGGGGATGTGCCCGCAACCAAGGTACATGTCCTTGAGCGGAATCGAACCTGGGACCTTTCAGTCCACAGGCTGACGCTTTATCCATTGTGCCAGACCGGTGAGGGCCAGGCACCTTTTCCCTCATCTGGTGCCTAAACACGTTTCCATCTTGGCCCTCTTTCCTCCTCACCCTCCGCACATTCCTTTCCCCCTCTCGTCGCTTCCACAGCTTCAGCCACCACTCCCTTTGTCTGAGGGCCTCTTGTGACCCAGGGAACAGAGACGAGCCTGGTCATTTCAGGTCACAGACTTCACTGTCAAGGTACAAGGGAAGGAATGTCCGAGGAGAAAATAGTTTGGCCTTTGGGAAAGCTGGACCATCACCCGGGAAGGACTCAGCAGGAGCGGTCACTGTGTACAGTACCAGCCCTCAGCAACGCTAGCTATTTACCAGGCCGCAGACTCAACCTTGACTCATAGCTATTTCCGTCTTTCTCTTTCCCTTCTTCTCTGCATCCCTCCCTCCCTCAGCCGTCTACTCTTCTTGACCTATTTCTTCTCTCCAGTCTCATGTCACTTCTCTTCCCGTTCCTTCTCTTGCCTCTGTAGTTTCCACTCATTTGTGACATCCGCTGTCTCCTGGTTTCTGCTCTTTGACCACCCATAGTTCCTGGGTGTATACGCTTCATTCTATAACTTAAAACATTGCTAGGTTTTTTCCTATTTGCCTTCTGACTGCTCCAGTGCCTTCTGGAACTAGGTGGAACGTAGATTTACGTACCTATGTATAAATGAATGAGGGAATGAAAGAGAGAAGGAATGAATGAATGTAGCTTTGAGCCAGATCTACTCATGTCATCTCTGTGTCTCCAGTGGCTGCTCATCCTACAAGAGCTGCTAGTTATTGAGCGCCTACTGTGTATCTGACATTATGTCATCTACTTATATTTCTGACCTCCACCTGCTTCTAAAAAGAGGTGGTATTTCCCCCTTTTGACATATGAAAAATACTGTGGCTCTCACAGACTAAGTTACTTATTCCAGATGACAGTACCAGACATGGTAAAGCCAGGCTTACAAAACTATTATAATTGAAAAGAAATATTTGAACATCTGATTAAATCAATGCAATATGTTTTCCTGCACTCCTTTTAAAATAAGAAAGGTATATTTTGATAATAGTGATTGAAACAATAATCGGTTGGGCTTTTATATCCCTAGAATTTTTGGCTTGTCAAATACAGACCAAGGGGGAAAAGAACTAACTGTCCTCAAATTTGGAAGGTCTGCTTGACAGATCAAATAAATTAGAAGGCTTTCTACTGCAAGTAACATAATACTCCACCTACAACAGGACTGAATGGCAGTGGAGTTGCTGTCAAACATGAAAAGAAATCCAGACTGTTAGGGTGGCTGGTCTTTCTCCCTGTAGGCTGTGTCTGCTCTCTGTGTGGGATTTACCCTCAGGCTGGTAGCAAAACAGTGCCTTGAGATATAACAGTGACCAGAAGAAGAAGTACAAGCCATCTCTTTCTTTCTCCTTCTCGGTGAGAAAATCTTTTCTAGAAGCTTCTTCATTGTCATCAGCTGGAACTGAGTCACAGGCTATGGCATTGACTGCTGATTGCCACCCTTCACCCTGCCTTCTTCCTGACTACCTTTCTTTGCTTCTCATGCAGCTAATTGTGGCGATGCAACACAATCCCCACCTCTGAGTGCTTCCTGTTGGCTGATGACTAGATATGTTGTCTAGAACTCAAGCAGTCATGTGGGACCTGAGACAGCACAGCAAAATGAGACGAGACTGTATTTTCCGGCGTATAAGACGACTGGGTGTATAAGACAACCCCCAACTTTTCCAGTTAAAATACAGAGTTTGGCATATACTTGACCTATAACACGACCCCCGACTTTTGAGAAGATTTTCCTGGGTTAAAAAGTCGTCTTACACACCGGAAAATACAGTAAGCTAGTGAGAACCTGATGCCATTGCTGTGCCCCAGGCTGCTGACCTCGGACTGCTTTCTCCCAATGGGGAATGAATTACACTAGTATGTTGGTGTCTTATTTAAAGCCACTGTTATTTTTACTTCTTACTGTTTTTTTTTTAATTGTAATGCAACCAAACTTAATCTGATATCCATTTCCCTTCTGAAAACAGTCCTGGCAAATGGGATGGTATAACCACAACTGACTCAAAATAATGCAGGTCTATTGTTGGAGCCAGGGAGGGGACAGCTACCTTTCATCACACTTGACTAGCCAAACACCAGCAGACCTCTGTTTGGAAGGAGTAGGAAAGGGCAAATAACTATTGAGTAAGCAACTACCCTAGTCTACTAATAAATTTAAGTAACTGAGGATGTCTAAAAAACAAGTTCAGTGGACTTATCTTTACCAGCTGGGTGTAGTTGACAGTTTGTCATTCTATATAATAAAAGCCTAATATGCAAATCAACTGAACAGATTGGGGGGCTGGTGAGAAAACGGCGCCAGACCAGCCAAGGCGGGTGCCCTGGGTCGTCTCCCGCAGAGGAAGGCCAGACTGCGGCTTAGGTCCGCTCCCCACACATCCCCCGAGCGCGTCTGGTCTGCGAGAGGGTGGAGGCCAGGCTGAGGGCACCCCTTCAACCTGAGTGCACGAATTTTTATGCACCGGGCCTCTAGGTATATTATAAAGGATATTCACAGGTACCTGGGAGGTAGACAGCACAACTGCTAAACATCGGTTGCTTCATTAATTCCCTCTTACTAAGGTGCAGATGGTTAGCACCTGCCTCGGCGTCAATGCTAGTTACACACCTGTGGGTAAAGGTTATACTCCTGTGGAAAAACAGCAGACCGAGAGGACCCTGGCAGAGCTGTACACTGGGCCATGGGTAGTCATGTGAGAAAAATGTAGCCTTGATAATCTTGTTTGCCTGGGCTAAATATTGAGAGAGCAGTCTCTCCCTGGCATGTGACCTGAGATTGTTTTGAGGGGTGGGAGGAAGGGAACCCCAAGGCATGCTTGTGGCTTTTCAAAGTCTGAGGCGAGTTTGGAAAACACCCCGCACTGCCCCACGCACACGGGTCTCCTTGCCAGCGCTCTGCTGGTGCTGACTCTCGGGGTTTCACTTCCCTTCGCGTGGTGCGTCTCCGATTGGGGATAAGGCACGGCGCTTGGATGTGTAGGGGGGTGGGGGCCTCCTTAGTGATTTGTGGAACTCAGTAGCCATCTTAAAATAAAAAAAGCACAATCAGTAGCATGTCTGGAAAACCCTGAACCTCAACTTCACTTTATTTTCAGTTTTTATTGATTTCAGAGAAGAGAGGCGAGGGAGAGAGAGAGAGAAACATCAATGATGAGAGAGAATTGTCGATCGGCTGCCTCCTGCACGCCCCGCACTGGGAATCAAGGCCACAACCCAGGCCTGTGCCCTGCCCGGGACCCGAAGCCTGACCTCCTGCTTCACAGGTTGATGTTCACCCACTGAGCCACGCCAGCTGGGCTCTCACCTTTATTTCTTACGGTCTTCTTTGTTCTTCTTGTTGGAAGATGGTCTTCAAAGGGAAGTATCGGGGGAAAGAGTGCCTTTGTTATAGTCTCTCTGTAACTGCGTCAACTGAAAAGGTGGAAGACGTTGTGTGTGTGTGGCCTGTGGGCGATTGAAAGGCGCATTTTATCTCCGGGACTGAGTATTGCTGATGGCATTCAGTCCCAGGGGTTTTACAGAGTGAGCTCCCTCATGCTGGCAGGGGCGGCATAAGGAAGGCAAATTTGAAGTCCACATGGTCCCGGAGACCCGTCTTCGGGGAAGATAAGGCATCTGTTGTAAGTGGGAAGCAGTATTATGAAACAGCGGCAGTGTTCAGTAGTGATTAGGAGTTTTTTTTAAAATATATTTTATTGACTTTTTACAGAGAGGAAGGGAGAGGGATAGAAAGTCAGAAACATGGATGAGAGACATCGATCAGCTGCCTCCTGCACGCCCCGACACTGGGGATGTGCCCGCAAGCAAGGTACATGCCCTTGACCGGAATCGAACCTGGGACCTTTCAGTCCACAGGCCGATGCTCTATCCACTGAGCCACACTGGTCTCGGCTGATTAGGAATTTTGATCGCATTGAAGTATGGTGAGAGGAAGTTTGGTGCTAATACGCATTTTAATGAATGTGTTACATGTGTACATGTCTCTCCATTCCACCCCCACCTCACTCCCATGCATGCCCTCACTACCAGTGTCTTGTGTCCATTGGTTGTGCTTACATGCATGCATACAAGACCTTCGGTTGATCTCTTATCTCCGCCACCTCTCCCTAACCTTCCCGCTGTAGTCTGACAGTCTGTTTGATGCTTTACTGCCTCTGTATCTATCCTTTTGTTCATCAGTTTATAGTGTTTTTTATTTTCCACAAATGAGTGAGATCATGTGGTACTTCTCCTTCACTGACTGGCTTATTTCATTTATCTTAATGCTCTCCAGTTCCATCCAGGTTGTTGCAAATGGTAAGAATTCCTTCTTTTTATGGCAGCGTAGTATTCCATTGTGTAGATGTACACATTTTGTTTAATCCACTCATCTGCTGACGGGCACCTAGGCTGTTTCCAAATCTCAGCTATGGTGGATTGTGTTGCTATGAACATAGGGGTGCATATATCCTTTCTGATCGGTGTTTCTGGTTTCTTAGGACATATTCCTAGAAGTGGGATCGCTGGGTCCAATGGGAGTTCCATTTGTAGTTTTTTGAGGAAACTCCATACTGTTCTCCACAGTGGCCGCACCAGTCTGCATTCCCACCAGCAGTGCATGAGGGTTCCTTTTTCTCCGCATCCTCGCCAGCACTTGTCGTTTGTTGATTTGTTGATGACAGCCAGTCTGACAGGGGTGAGATGGTACCGCATTGTCGTTTTGGTTTGCATCTCTCAGATAATTAGTGACTTTGCGCAGGTTTTCATGGTCTCTTGGCCTTCCTTCTGTCTTCTTTTGAAAAGATTCTATTTAGGTCCGTTGCCCATTTTTTTTATGGATCATTTATCTTCCTTTTATTAAGTTGTATAAGTTGGCTGTAGATGTTAGAGATTAAACCTTTATCGGGGATAACATTTGCACATCTGTTCTCCCGTGCAGTGGGCTTTCTTGTTGTTGTGTTGATGGTTTCTTGTGCTGTGCAGAAGCTTTTTATGTTGATGTAGTCCCGTTTCTTTATTTTCTCTTTAGCTTCCATTGTCCTAGGAGCAGTATCCGTGAAGAAGTTCCTTCGGCATATGTCTGAGATTGTGCTGCCTGTGGATTTTGGTATTTTTATGGTTGAGATCCCTAATGGCTACCTGAGGAAAACAATTAAAATACAGTTAGAATAGAGTTAGCTTGTGATCCAGAAATTCCTCTCCTAGCCGTCTTCCTAAGAAGAAGAAAAACCTATGTCCACCCAGAAACATGTGCATGAATGTTCACGGCAGCATTATTTATCGTAGCCACAAAGTAGAGACGATCTACATGACCATCATCGAATGAACAGAGAAGCAACTGTGATATATGTACATGATAGAATAGAATTCAGTATAAAAAGAATTGATACATGCTCCAACATGTATGAACCTTAAAAACCTTGTGCTAAGTGGGCTGGCTGGCCTGGCTCAGTGGTTGAGTGTCTGCCTGTGAACCAAGAGGTCACGGTTGCGGGCTCAATCTCAGTGTGGGGGCATGCAGGAGGCAGCTGGTCCATGATTCTGATTCATTAAAAAACACACAGCCTCATGCTAAGTAAAGAATCCAGGCACAGCCGAGACCGGTTTGGCTCAGTGGATAGAGCGTCGGCCTGCGGACTGAAAGGTCCCAGGTTTGATTCCGGTCGGGGACATGTACCTTGTTTGCGAGCACATCTCCACTGTGGGGTGTGCAGGAGGCGGCCGATCGATGTCTCTCTCGCATCGATGTTTCTGACTTTCTATCTCTCTCCCTTCCTCTCTGTAAAAAATCAATAAAATATATTTAAAAAAAAAAAGAATCCAGGCACAAAGGGATTCACGTGATTGCGTTGATATGAAATGCACAGAATAAGCAAATCCACAGAGAGAGAGAGCGAATGCATGGCTGCTTGGGCCTGGAGGAGGGAACACGGGGTGGGGGAGTAACTGTTACTGGGTATGGGTTTCCCTTTGGGGTGATGAGAATGTTCTAGAATGGATTGCGATGATGGTTGCACAGCTCTGTGAACGTACTGTAACCCACCGGATTGCGCACAGAAAATGGTGAATTTTATGGTAAGTGAATTATCTCTGTTTTTAAACAGATGTCGTTAAGATCCGCGTTTGATTAAAAGCATACCCTGTTGGGATTTCTAGCTCCTCTATACACATAGCAAATATTCATTAAGAAAATTGGTCTGTGCCCTAACCGGTTTGGCTCAGTGGATAGAGCGTCGGCCTGCGGACTGAAAGGTCCCAGGTTCGATTTTGGTCAAGGGGGCACGTACTGTGGTTGCGGGCACATGCCCAGTAGGGGGCGTGCAGGAGGCAGCTGATCGATGTCTCTCTCTCATCGATGTTTCAAACTCTCTATCCCTCTCTTCCTCTCTGTGAAAAATCAATACAATATATTTTAAAAAAAGAAATTGCGCTGCCCCCAGTGCACTGCTGGTTCTGACTCTGGGTTCTCCCGACAGTACTCAGGCTTCAAGGGACTTAGTGACACAGGGGAAAGACACTGTGTGTCACTGGGGCAGGGTTTCTGCAGCCAGCTAGGGAGACCTCACATCTGAAAAGTACTGAGACTAGATGCATTGGAGCCTGCCTGGTGTGGCTCAGTGGTTGAGCATCGACCTATGAACCAGGAGGTCATGGTTTGATTCCTGGTCAGGGGACACGCCTGGGTTTTAGGCTCAATCCCCAGTGTGGGGCATGCAGGAGACAGCCGATCAATGGTTCTCTCTCATCATTGATGTTTCTTTCTCTCTCTCTCTCTCTGCCTCTTCCTCTCCTTCTCCCTTCCTCACACCTTCTCCTTCCCTCACTCCCTCAGCACCCCGCCACTGCCGCTGATCACCCGCCACGTCCCCACCTCCCTGCCTCCCTGCCCCCTCCTCCTCTTGCTCCCTCAGCATCCTGCTGCAGCCACTGCTGGTCACTTGCCATGTTCCACACCGCCCCCTAGTGGTCAGCACATGTCGTAGCGAGTGATCCAATTCCTGGTCTCCTGGTCACACTCCCGAGGGGACACTTTGCATATTAGCCTTTTATATAGAGAGATTATTTTTAATTTCTCATGAAGACTACGGCACCTGCTACACTCCTAAGCCACCCAGAGCCAGTAGTTCTCTTGTTTTCCGTTTCTAAGCTTCTCTGTCTCCCTCAGCAAACCCTTCAAACTATGTCATCTCTCCCGGAAGTTTAATGTGGGAGAACTGAGTCACAATGGTGGAACTTAGAAAGGTCATACTTTTGGCCTCTCATCCAAGACAGGAGTCCTTTCCATCACATTGGGAATGGATGACCAAGTACCGTATTTTCCGGCGTATAGGACGACTGGGCGTATAAGACAACCCCCAACTTTTCCAGTTAAAATAGAGTTTGGGATATACCTGCCCTATAAGACGTGATAATAAGTTGTGACATATTCATACAAGGAACACTATACACACACACAAAAAGACGACCCCTGACTTTTGAGAAGATTTTCCTGGGTTAAAAAGTCATCTTATACACCGGAAAATATGGTAGTTATCTGCAGAAACCTCTGAATGTTAGGAGTCCCCTTATTCCCAGGTCGCTTCTCCTTGAGGAAACGTTTTCTTTAGAAAGAGTTTCCTTAGGAAAGGCCCAGGCCTACTTCTGGAATTTCCATTCGGTTCTTTGTAATCTCTCTCTCTCTCTCTCTCTCTCTCTCTCTCTCTCTCTCTCTCTTCTCTTGTATTTATAGAATTTATGGGGGTGAGACATTAGCTAATAAAATGACATAGGTTCCAGGTGTACGGGTCTATAACACATCATGTATTGGTATGGTGCTCACCACCTGAAGTCCAGTCTCCTTCCACCACCATCTGGCCCCCCTTCCCCCTCATCACCGTCTATCTCCCCTCTTCACTCTCTTCTGCCTTCCCCCGACCCCCCTGCCCTCTGGCAGTCACCATGCTGTTTTACTCATTTTACAATAAATGATGATGATGGTGGTGGTCATGCCAGTGATGATGTCCATGAGTCTTTGGTCTTTTTCTTTGTTTAATCCCATTCCCCTCCCCTCCGAGAGCCATCGGTCTGTTCTCTGTTTTCTCTTCAGATCACGTAAGCCCTTCGCCTTTGGAAATCTCTCTGAGAGACTAGATCGATTAGTTAATCCACCTGATTACCATTCAAATAGTATGTTCAGCCCTGTCCCCACAATTCCAGAAAAAACAGCCTCATTCTTTTCCAGAACTTCCCAGCTTTGTTAAATGACAGTGTTTCCAGAACCTCCCCTCCCCATCTACACTGTCCTCCTCAGGGCTTGCGGGGTGCATCTTCATCTGCCAACGGTGAGACCTCCAAAACACAGTTCGGTATTTGACATGTGCTCTGGCATGGGTGGAGTGCATTGCATTTTCTTGAGTTGGATTATAAAGTTCTTTGCATGTAGCCCAATTTCTGTCACCTGGGTTAGCACTTCTATCAGACTGCATTTGAGATTAGCAGACCATCCAAGTCTCCTCTCTATCTCCAAAATTAAGTTTGTTCCCATGTGAGCAATAAATGTCCGTCTAATATTTTGAATCTTTTGTTTCTGGTTGCATTCTAACCTTTTAATATAATGAAATTATTATGTGTAAATGTAATCTATATTTTAAAACCGTGCTTTTCTCTCTTATTATATCGTCTCTTCTTTTTAGCAGTGTCACTTGCACATTTAATACGCATGACCTTTAGGTAATTTTTTGATGAACACGTTGAGCAAGAGGGGGCAAGTGCCTGACATTATAGATTGACCCTCTTTACTGAATATCACCTGATAGTCATCGTCCTTAAGTCCATCTGAATGTATGACCACTTCCGCTACGTTTTACTGTCTGGTCCACAAAAGTTCCAGAATAATTTGTCTAGTACTTCCCTGAAATTTGTCATTTACCTTAAACGTTTTTTGGTCAGGATGGTTCCTGTGGGAAAATTGCATCGAGGCTCATGATCTATCAACCAGGGCATCCTAGACAGAAGGATTCTCCGTTACCATGTTTCCCTTTAGTTCACTATTCTAGAACATATTCTTCTCCTAGGTAGAATTCCATCGTTAGTCGTACTCATTTTACCATAAATGATGATGATGGTGGTGGTGGTTATGCCAGTGAGGATGGTAGTGGTGACGGTGATGATGGTTATAATGACAGTGATCATGATGGTGGTGACAGTGAACGTGTATTTAGCTCTTTCCAAGTGCCAGGCTTTCTCTAGAATGTTTCACAATTATTACCTCATTTAATCACCACGACAATATTGTGAGCTAGGTGTTGCACAACAACCCTGGACAGTGTGGACACTCACAGCTGTTATATTCTCTTTGGAAGATACTGGAAACCAGGAAAGAAGTGAAAGGTAGCTCTAACCGGTTTGGCTCAGTGGATAGAGTATCAGCCTGTGGACTGAAAGATCCCAGGTTTGATTCTGGTCAAGGGCATGTATCTTGGTTGCGGGCACATCCCCAGTGGGAGGTGTGCAGGAGGCAGCTGATCGATGTTTCTAACTCTCTCTCCCTCTCCCTTCCTCTCTGTAAAAAATAATAATAAAAAAATAAGGTATAAAGGTTAGCTACTGCTCCACCACGTCACTGTCAGGCCTTATGAAAGATCAAGTTCTCCCAAACAGTTTGCCATTGATTAGACAGCAGGCACCCCGAAGCCAGTCCGTCTGGCAGTTTGCCAACAACACACACAGAAGTTAGGTTCTCTGTCCAGTCCGGTAGCGTAAGCATCTGCTTGCATGAAACGTCGCCTGATGCGGTCACAAGCTTGTTGGCTCATTAAAAATCCTGGGCCGTGGCTTTTCCAGAAGATGGCTGCACCCGCTTTGTGGACACACCCTCTTCAGGAAGAGGTTAAGGAGAGTGACCACAGAGGGCCGAGAGGAAGCAGAACAATTGTGGAAGAGGGAATTGAAACGAGGAGTGAGGGCCACGCAAGAAAATCATTTGGGGCACTCATAAATGCAGACTCAGACCTGGGTTTAGCCAAAACCGGTTTGGCTCAGTGGATAGAGTGTCGGCCTGCAGAATGAAAGGTCCCAGGTTCGATTCCGGTCAAGGGCATGTATCTTAGTTGCAGGCACATCCCCAGTAGGAGGTGTGCAGGAGGCGGCTGATCGATGTCTCTCATCGATGTTTCTAGCTCTCTATCCCTCTCCCTTCCTCTCTGTAAAAAATCAATAAAATATATTTAAAAAAAAAAGAACCTGGGTTGGCTCAACTACCAAGAAATAGGTGTACCCTTGGGGCATTTACCCTAGATCAGCGAGCGGTTCTCAACCTGTGGGCCGCGACCCCTTTGGGGGTCCATCGACCCCATCACAGGGGTCGCCTAAGACCCTCAGAAAACACAGAGATTTACATTACGATTCACAACAGTAGCAAAATGACTGTTAGGACGTAGCAAAGAAAACAATTTTATGGTTGGGGGTCACCACCACATGAGGAGCTGTATTAAAGGGTCCCGGCCTTAGGAAGGTTGAGAACCACTGCCCTAGATTGACATGCCTGCCACCCAGTGAAAAACATTTCTTAGGAGAGTAGAAGTAGGACTGTAGCCTGAGACAGGTTGTTAAAGGGCAAACAGGGACACCCCAGCAAATATCTCCACCCGAAATACTTCCAAACGCTGGCCGAGGTCGGTAAATGTCCCGAAAGGAAGGGATTGACTTCTCGGGGTGACCTGACATTCGAAGGTTCTTCTGGCTGCTTTGATCTGAAAACACTTTGGCCTGGGAGGGGACCCTCTGTGGAACTGATGCCTCCTTCTGTACCCACAGCACCAGGCAGGCGGACCTCAACCGGACGGGGCAATCTCTTCTTGCTTCTTTCCAAATGCCCATTCGAGCACCCTTCCCCCAGGCGTACCTCTGTGCACTGATCACGCCGAACAGTCCAGGAGCCCAGCTCCCCGGGAAGACAGATTGTGTTGAACCAAAGGAAAGCCAGCCGGCGTGGCTCAGGGGCTGAGCATTGACCTGCGAACCAGGAGATCACCCTTCGCTTCTAGGTCAGGGCACAGGCTCCATCCCCAGTGTGAGGCGTGCAGGAGGCGGCTGATTAATGATTCTCTCACATCATGGATGTCTCTCTCTCTCTCTCTCTCCCATTTCCTCTCAGACATAAATAAAAATGTATTTAAAAAGAACTTCTATAGCAGTGCAAAGGATGGTCCTTTTCACAGCCAGCACAGATGCGCATAGTAGCAGCCGATGTTCAATTTGCAAACATTCTGGTGAGGCAGTAATGTCTAATTTGCCACCCATAGTGGGTGTGTAGTAAGTATGCTTGATAATGGACTTTAAAAGCATTTTCAAGGTAAGTTAACATTCAGATTGTGTATATATATATATAAACAAATAAGCAGTATATATATATATAATACATCAATCTGAGTGAACATAATATATATACAGTGGTACCTTGAGATACGAGTTTAATTCGTTCCATAACCTTGAGGCGTGGGAAACTATGAGACACTCAAGTCGCGGTAAACTGGTGGGTCGTGTGCAGCCGGCGATCCACGAGATTACTTGTATCTCAAATGTTGCTCGTATTTCAAAGCAAAAATTGCTCACTCGATGGCTTGTATCTCAAAAATCTCGTATGTTAGGGCACTCGTATCTCGAGGTACCACTGTACATAATATGTAATATATATATATTGCTATTTTATATTCCAAATAAAAGGTAATGCTCAAGCCTTCATTTTAAAGAATACACCCAGCCCAGCTGGTGTGGGTCAGTGGTTGAGCATCCACCTTTGAACTAGGAGGTCCCGGTTCCATTCCTGGTCAGGGCACAGGCCCAGGGTGTGGGTTTGATCTGCAGTGTGGGGCGTGCAGGAGGCAGCCACTCAATAATTCTCTCTCATCATTGAAGTTTTTATCTCTCTCTCTCTCCCTTCCTCTCTGAAATCAATACAAATATATATAAGGGGGAAAAAAGAATACATCCAAATCTGCTCTTACTTCATTCCAGATTCCCCATGGGTACTGGAATGTTTATCCTTGGGGGCGATTAAGTTAAAAAAAACAAACACACACACACACCTAAAGTGCTGTGTCATTGATGGCTCTGTGCTAGAGAATTCAAGGAGCTCATTCAGGGGAGCTGAATTTCGCTGCTGGTCTCGTCCACGGAGGATAGCTCACTATTGTGACTTTAGCCTTGTCTCTGCCCTGGCCTCTGACTAAAGGGTTTCGGAGGACATCATATTGGGGGGCCCTTCTGCTCGTTCACACGCTGCTCTGTTCCCACCGGGCCCTGTGCTGTCTTTAAGCAAATAACAATGATCTTGGCTTTCTTCAACCGAACCGACGGAAGCTGCATGGGATGTATCTGTGCACGCATGCCCATTGCCTCGTTCGGACCGGTTAACAGCGTCAGTTTTAAGGCTGCTGGGCGTTCAATATCCTCCTTCTCCCAGCAGATTGCCCTCTGCTAATCTCATCATGCAACATCTCCTGTCTCCTCTGTTGCATTGCTAGCTGTGTGTGTGTGTCTGTGTCTGTGTGTGTGTATGTGTAGAAATGATCTGAACTTGTGATTCATCGATGTGTGCTCAACTTTCTCTTGGCTGTTGGTGAGGACAGTATCCTCTAGACCAGTGGTTCTCAACCTTCCTCAGGCCGCAACCCTTTAAGACAGCTCCTCATGTGGTGGTGACCCCCAACCATAACATTATTTCCGTTGCTACTTCATCACTGTAATCTTGCTACTGTGATGAACTGTCATGTAAATATCTGATAGGCAGGATGGATTTTCCTTGTTACAAATTGAACATAATTAAAGCATAGTGATTCATCACAAAAACAATATGTAATTATATATTGTGAAATATTTATTTCTCATGACAAATAAATGAAATTTTGTCTTGAATCGTGGTGTAGCATGGGCAACAATCTTCATATGACAACAGTAAACTACATGGCTACACTTTGCTACACCGAGGAGCGGTCTGTTGGTTCCTAAGACCATGGGAAATAGGTGTTTTCCAATGGTCTTAAGCGACCCCTGTGAAAGGGTCATTTGACCCCCAAAGGGGTCGCGACCCACAGGTTGAGAACCGCTGCTCTACACACATAAGTTCCACTAGTTCAAGAAGACCATTATGCAAGAGCAAGTCTTCGCGCTCATTCCAACAGGATGTGAATGAGTCCCAGAGTGACTCTGGATTACAGTTCCTTCCCTTCCTGTCCCATGGCTGAGCGTCTCTGCGTTTTGGCAGGTTGGCCTAGAGCTGTCCTTTTGGCCCGGGGAGGCCAGTTGAAAACATGACTAAACAAGTACAAACCAACCTCCGGAACGAGAGAACAGCCGTTCAAGTATCCGGCTCGAGCCAGACACGGTTCAGCTTTTCCCCAAGGAAAGACAAAGACATTTTCCTGCGATGAAAACGTATTTGCACAGAGTATTGTGTAGTGGCGTGTGTGCATGTGTGTAATGTGTCTCTGTTTCTGTGTGCATGTGTATATATGTTGCCATATTAATGCTGACAGCCAAATATACCCAGTAATTACCTTGGAGCAGGTTGTGTGCTGAGTGTTGGACCTGCCATGTACCGTATTTTCCGGCGTATAAGACAACCCCCGACTTTTCCAGTTAAAATATAGAGTTTGGGCCGAAACCGGTTTGGCTCAGTGGATAGAGCGTCGGCCTGTGGATTGAGAGGTCCCGGGTTCAATTCTGGTCAAGGGCATGTATCCTGGTTGCGGGCACATCCCCAGTGGGGGGCGTGCAGGAGGCGGCTGATCGATGTCTCTCTCTCATCGATGTTTCTAACTCTCGATCCCTCTCCCTTCCTCTCTGTAAAAAAACAATAAAATATATTTAAATATATATATAGAGAGAGAGTTTGGGATATACCCGCCCTATTAGACAACACCCAGCGTATAAGATGACCCCCGACTTTTGAGAAGATCTTGCTGGGTTAAAAAGTCATCTTAGATGCCAGAAAATACGGTATTTAGCTGTACAGGGGTTTACTATAATGGTCGCCTAGGCCAGTGGTCGG
>JAAGEH010000155.1:1536003-1643984 GCA_011751065.1 Lasiurus cinereus
AGTGTTTTCTGGTCTCTTGTATGTAAGTAGAATGATGTAAGTACAGGATATTTGTAAGTTGGGTGTTTCTAGGTCACCTGTCTGTAAGTAGAATGAGAGAGATCTGTTTTAACGCAGTAGCTGTTTATCCAGGTAAAGCTATTTTAGAAGCTATTGTTTATTTTTGTTTTCCATACTCTTCGTTTATTTTGACCACTTTCAGCCCTGATTATGTTCTTGTGCTTCCGGAAGGAGCGAAAGCCATCCCTTTTACGCAGATGGCAGGGGTGTGCGTGGTGGCAGTGAAATATTGTGTTTGGCTGGTTAGAGGAAGAAATAGGGGAAGTGGCTGGTACAGAGTGTGTGTGCGCACGCGCGCCTGTCATTTGAATATGACCCAAGGGTGCGTTTAAAGAATCAAAATTGTGTTTGCATTCAAAGGAGCTCTTTTGTAGCAGTGTGTTCGGAAATATTTCAGACCACTTTTTAATAGCCGCATTAAAATGAAAAGATTTGTCTCCCAGGGGAGGTCTTTCAAGATGTACCTTTTAAAGGGGTTTTAAACACTCGATGGCAATCAGTAAATCCTTCAGCTATTCCCCAATAAACATCTCTGTCATGTAAGTGCCTCGGCACAGTTATGGGGTGCACACCAGCCAAAGGAAAAATCATTTGCTTGGTGATTTTATTTTCTTCCCCTTTTTGTTTTTCATGACTAACAAGGTGTCAGATTCGTCCCGGTTGAGGCAGTAAAATGTGGGAACTTGTAAATGGACAACAAATTTCAAGTGTAAACCAACGAAAATGTATAGGAAACCCTGCTGGGTTCAGAGGGGCCTCTTGGGACTTCGGCAGCACACTTCTCTTTTCTAGAATTCTATTTTGAGACACAGTCATAGATGCAAAAGGAAGAACGAAGTTCAATTCATCTTTAAAATATTGGGCCCCTTCAGCCCCTCCCAAACCCTGAAGAACTCTGGAGTTTGAAGTGCTGAGAGATGAACAATTTTCCTCCCAGATTACTAAGAAAAAATTAGATAGATTTTAGGGTTCTTAGTGTAGAATTATGACCCAGACAGCTCACAAAACTTAACAAGCCCCTCTCTGTGGATAAGTCTAGATCATTGGCCCCCAGGCATTTTTTGGCCATGCCCCACCTAAGCACCTCTAAAATGCTGATACACACCCCCCCCTGCCCCGTGACATAGAATTCTTATTCTTCAAAAAGTGAACTAGTCACATGGAGGCCATTCCCTTGGTCTAAACACGCTCCCAAAGAACACGGCATTGGAGAAAGAGAGAAATCAAAGACAGGAAGGACAGTGGAAGTCCTGAGGGAGAAAGCACGAAGACATGGTTAAAAAATAATAATAATAATATGAAGGGATATGAAAAAATAGCAAATAAAGTTTCAAAACATATAGAGAACTGAAATGCATAAATATGTCACAATATATATTTATATACTGTACTAGGGGCCCAGTGCCTGAAATTTGTGCACTGGGGTGGGGGGGGTGTCCCTCAGCCCAGCCTGCACCCTCTCACAGTTTGGGGCCCCCTCGAGGGATGTCCGACTGCCAGTTTAGCCCCGATCTCGCAGACATCCCTCTCGCAATCCGGGACCACTGGCTCCTAACTGCTTGCCTGCCTGCCTGCCTGATCACCCCTAACTTCTCTGCCTGATCTCTGCCTACCTGATCACCCCTAACCACTCTTCGGCCTGCCTGATTGGCCCTAATCACTTTGCCTGCCTACCTGATGCTCCTAACTGCTCACCTGCCTGCCTGATCACCCCTAATCACCTCTGTCTGCCTGCCTGATCACCGTAACCACTCGCCTGCCTGCCTGATCGCCTGTAACCACATGCCTGCCTAATTGCCCCTAACCACTTCTGCTTCGCCCCCGCACCTGAGACCCAGGCTTTCCTCCTCCAGCTAGCCACAGGCAACCAGACCCAGGCTTCCCTCCCTCTGGCCTGCCACAGGAACCTGGGACCCAAGCCAACTTCACCCAGTCCCAGCTTTGTCAGAAAGGACATCCTGAATGATGTCTAGAAAACGTCCAGTGTCTCCAGTCTAATTAGCATATTACCTTTTTATTTGTATAGACAGGAGGCCCCTGGAACCAAAAGAAATGCCAGAAATGCACTGTGAATAACTCATTCTCGAATTGCCCCCCTTAACCATCAAATACCTGTGGGTTATGTTCCTCACATTGGGAACCAACGGTCTAGATTATCCCTAAAATACCTCATTAGTTCAGCCAGCCCCGTCAGTATAAATCTGGGGAAGTAAAACCGAGTGCTCAGTTGTTCATTTTGCAGGAAAGGGAACTGGAGACCAAGGGCATGGAGTGACTTAGCACAGCTACTGCAAGTACGGGCAGCGTGAGAGGGGTGATGGTGAGCAACAGCGAGGGTATCTGTCATCTGTCGGAGGGCTTCTGTTTCCTGGGTTTACCGACATCTTGTCACTCACCCTCACTGTCACAGCCTTGCCAGGGAGCGGGTCATCCTCTAGTTTGAGAAATGAAGGAAGCAGAAACACAAGAGGTTCTCTCACTGCGCAAAGTCAGTAGGCACTAAGAGCTCAGAGCAAGATGTCAAATGCACAGCCAGTAACTCTGAAGTCTCGTGTCTCCTCTGAACCAGGCTGGCTCCCAGGCCTCAGTATAAGCAAAAATCCCCACAACATTCCTTCTTTATCCATGTTTATGGATAATAGGACAGCAAGCGGCGTTTTCCCATCTTTCTTCCCTGATGGGAATGCCATTGTCGGTGGCGCTCATGTTCTACATCCCTGTCACCACCTGCTTGATCAGAATGATCCTGCTATCAAGAATAAGGACTTGGACTTTATATACGTTTCCCAAGGAAGCGTGACCTTGGACTGAACTGCAGTTGATGCGCCAACAAAGTTCAAAGGCAAGATGATATGGTTGCCTTGGCAACCATAACTCGGCACTCACTTTGTTTTATTAGTTGCTGTTTTCCTCTTGTCGGGTCATTTGGAGGAGAAGTAACGGAATGGGTGGCTGTAGTATCTCCTTTTTAAGTACCGGGGCTGCTAGGAATGAAAGATACAACTCGAGGTAGCTACAAAAGTATCCTCTTTCCCTACAGTTTCCCAAAGCCCTGGGAAATCAGCCATGTGAAAGAAAGTAAAAATAGGCCGTTGTATATACTGAAACATAAATATCCTCTTCACACTCTATAAAGCTGATTATTTTTCAATGACTGAAGGCAATTCTCACTTTTATATTTCTACCCAGTATACAACCATGACATATATTTTTAAAAGAGAAGAATTCTTGATCAGTAAATTTCCCAAAGTATTTTTACGTGTAATGCAAATATTCAACAGCAAATAGCTATTTCATGAAAAGAATTCTACTTTTGGAAAGGGCCAGTTAGAGAGATTGTCGGTGATAATTTAACAATATATCATATTTTTTCAGCGTAAAAGACAACTTTTTAACCCAGGAAATTCTTCTCAAAAGTTGGGGGTCGTCTTATAGGGCGAGTATATCCCAAACTCTATATTTAAACTGGAAAAGTTGGGGGTCATCTTATATACCAGAAAATACGGTATTAAAATATTTTTTTAACTTTTAAATTATTGTTGACATACAATATTATATTAGTTTCAGGTGTAGTGATTAGACATTCATATAACTTGCAGATTGATCACCCCAATAAGTTCAGTACCCATCTGACAACCATACATAGTTATTACATTATGTATGAAATTATTCATCAGCCCCACATCTTTTATTAGGTTTCCTTTGTAGACAACATCAGTTTTCTTTAAAGAGAAAAATAGGTATTAGTATTTGAATCATCAGGCTCTAGCCGGTTTGGCTCAGTTGGATAGCGTGTTGGCCTGTGGAGCGAAGGGTCCCAGGTTTGATTCTGGTCAAAGGCACGTATTCTGGTTGCGGGCTTTGCCGCAGGCCAGTCCCTGTTCTGGGCTCTTGCAGGAGGACAACCAATCAATGTGTTTCTCTCACATCAATGTTTCTCTCTGTCTTTCCCTCTTCCACTCTCTCTAGAAATCCATGGAAAAATATCCTCAGATGAGGATTAAGAAAACACATTTGAATCGTTATAATTGGTTCCTAAGTATAAAGGTAGATTGTCACATGACTGCGGGTATTAGTATGTCATCATAGTTTGCTTAGTTTAAAAGCTGGTAGAACATTTGACCAAAAAAAAAAAAAACTATTAAGATTCCCTTACATACTCGTCAAGGTCAAAACTAATCTTGAAGGTCAAAGGCCTAATGTCCCCTTCCTGAGTCTGCCAACAGTGCACACTGAGCGGGGACTCGGGGCGGGGATCCCTTGGCCTCGAGCTGGCCTCTTCGCCAGTGGAAGCAGGTGTCCTCTGCTTTCCTATGGGATAGTTTCTCGTGCTTTGTTCAAACTGATCTTAACATCCTCAACTTCGTTTTAATCCAATATTTCAAATGGGAAAAGTATAGGCAAGTTAAGCAAAACTATGTCTTTTTAATTCAGATTTAATAACAACATTTGGTATTGTTTGATTCAGTTATTTAAAAATCTTCTTTTAAAGAAACAATATCTATGAACACCGTCAAAGCCTATATCAAGCATTTTATCTACAGAATTCCCCGCATTCTAACCATTTTTAAAGAGGCAATTCATTTTGAGGGGAACTGGCATTCTTTCCTGTTTATGAAAATGCGTTCTTCATAGCCAAGCGAATAGAAAGTATATGATTGGATTTTATATGCGCACATTGTCATTGCTGCTCTCTACGACCAACGTGATGGGATTTCATATGGCTTCCTGCCCACCCAGGACTAGAGGATGCTGTGCACTCACTACCGAGAGCGACTGCGAATCCCCACGTCTCTTCCATACAGTAAATGAAGTGTGCACGTGAGAGGCAGCGCACATAAATCATCCTCATTCATCAGAAAGGGCTGTATACGGCTTTCCATTTCCATGGCAACTTTTCCGAATGCATTCCTTTCCTCTGCTGCCCTGAGCGTCCTGTTCTGTGGAGCAAAGGCCTCCAGAGATGCTCTCTCATTTGACCTTGGGGCCACCCTCGGTGGTGTTCCGAGCAGATGGCATTGCGTCCTTCTCCCAGGTAAGGGCATGGAGGCCTGGGCAGTGCAGTGCTTGCAGGTTTGGGCTGCACCTTAGTGCCACCTGGTGAGCTTTGAAAAAGCCTGGACCCACCACAGAGGTTCCATACAGCGGGGCTGGGGTGGACTGTGGGCATCAGTATCTTTTTAAACATTTTATTGATTTTTTACAGAAGAAGGGAGAGGCATAGAGAGTTAGAAACATCAATGAGAGAGAGACATCCATCAGCTCCCTCCTGCATGCCCCCTACTGGGGATGTGCCTGCAACCAAGATACATGCCCTTGACCAGAATTGAACCTGGGACCCTTCAGTCTGCAGGCCTACGCTCTATCCACTGAGCCAAACTGGTTTCGGCATGGGCATAGGATTTTTAATTGAGTCCACTGTACAGCCAAAATGAGAATCCCCAGTGAGCCAGTGGAACTGGCCCAAAGCTTGTAACCCAGTGGTACCCCCCACCTCACCTCTAGGGGATATTTGTCAATGGAACAATTTTTTCTCTTTTTTATTGATTCCAGAGAGGAAAGGAGAGGGAGAGGGAGAGAGAGAAACATCAATGATGAGGGAGTATCATTGATCAGCTGCCTCCTGCATGCCCCCCAGTGGGGATCAAGGCCGCAACCCAGGCATGTGTTGGAACCGAACCCGGGACCCTTCAGTCTACAGGCTCTATCCTCTGATCCCAACCAGCTAAGTCTCCATGGGACATTTTTGATGCCACAACTTGGGATGGAGGGGGCTCCTGGCACCTCGTTGGTAGAGATCAGGGATGCAGCCAAAACATCCCCCAGAGCCCCTCCCGGCATAGAATTTTCTGGTCCTACCTGTCCGCGGTGCTGAGGTTGAGAAGCCCCCAGTTAACATGCAGGTGTTTGTGCTCAAGACTCTAAACGGTCGTTCTTTCTTTAGTCCCAAGTTGCTAGGTGATTGGAATGAGTCATCGTTTTAGTGCTGTAAATAGCATCTTTTAAGTAGGTTGCTCTCCGAAGCTGAACTGTGGACAGTGACCTTGGAGTTTGTCGGGACCCTGGCGATCTTGTGCCCTCCCCACACCAGAAGAGGCAGAGTCCCCGCTTCCCGCAGAATGCCAAACGCGACACAAAACAGACAAGAAACAGCGCCGCATCGAAAGAAGGCAATCTCTGTCTCTTCGCCTCAGTGTATGTCTGGGGCCAAACGAGAAATCTGTCTCAGAGACAGCAGGGACTTGCCAGCCGGAGTGAGCAGTGACCCCCCCTGCGGGCTTGTTAAAATGCAGACTGCCGGGCCCCCCTCCCAGAGCGCCTGGTGCTGGGTGTCTGCGCTGGGGTTCATGCACTTGGCATTCCTCACACGTTTCCATCACATGGACGCTTCTGGCCGTGGGGCCCCACTTTGCGAATGAGTGCTGTAAAGTGTGTTCCCGCAGTCTGAACGTTTCCAGTGAACACTAACCTCGGGGCTGTCAGTTAGAAGGGAATATTCCTAAAGAGGCCAGTTACGCTTGTCCATCAGTAACTTAAACATCTGATTTCTCACGAAGCACAGGGGCCTTCTAGTTGGACAGTTACGATTAGGAAAGCGCTTTGGAATGAAGCCTTTTCCTCCCCCTTCTAAGAGCAACGCGAGCTAGCTACTCTCCACCTGATCAGAAACGAGAAGATGCCGGTTTTCCGAGGCCTTTTCAATAATTTGTAATATATTTTTATTCCTTTCAGTGAGGAAGAAAGAAATAGAAGCATCAATGATGAGAGAGAATCATGGATCGGCTGCCTCTTGCACACACACCCCCACCCCCGAACCAAGCCTGCAACCCTAGCCTGTGCCTTGACGGGGAATCAAACCGTGACCTCCTGGTTTATAGGTCCATGCTCAACCACTGAGCCACCCTGGCTGGGCTCTGAGATATTGTAAATGCACCTAGTCAGTGAGAGAGTTTATTTGCTAAGATCCTTGATGTGCATTATTCAAATTAGAAGTGGATGCTTCAGTGAAAAGTGACTTGAACCAGAATTTCCTCACTTTGAATACATTAACATATGATGGTGGAAGGGTAGATGGATATCTAAAATTTCGGTGAAATTAACTGCCTACCTATAAAACAGCACATCTTAGTCCCTTACCTGCTTGGAATATTGATTGGCATAGGTGGCTAAATAATCTTAGCCTGGACTCTGAGCCGTATTTCAAGCGTTTCAGGAAAAAGTCATTTATTCTTCCAGTCCATCACCCAGAAACACTACGGATCGTAGTGATTGAGGAGGTATATTTTTATGATTTTCCATAACTACTCTAAAGTTAGATAGCACAAAATATTTTGTAGGTGAAAAATCTAAACCCCAAAGCGGTAACATTCGAGATGACCGCCTCTCATTTCGCCAGCAAGAGCTCATAGAAACTGGAATATGCTCTTATCTCTGCCTCTTGGATGTTTCCCGAATCCCTTGAGAGTGGAGATTTTGTTATTTCTTTCTAGAACCGGGCACACTTCCTCGTGGTGATTATGCTCTCACTGGCTTTGTTTCAATAAGCAGATGGGAAGTCCATGCATTTCTAGATTTCATGAATTTCCGAGAATGCATTTCAGCTTTATTTAAATTTAGGGTCCCCATAAAGATAATCCTATACTCTCCAGAGTGCAAACGTTTCATTCTGAGCAAGGAGTTGAGAAGAAGAGAGGGAAACTCTGAAAGTGTTTCTGCTGTACTGTACTGGTATTAATATGGCAATAAGCCACCGAATCATTCTGCGCTGTAGCATACTGAACACAATTAAAACTGCTCAGGAGAAAAACACAAATCTGAGGATCCCCCCCCCCAAAAAAAAGTACCTGTTAGCATCGTCGTGCTGCTGGGTGTTTAAGAGCAAACTAGAAGTTGTTGTGGCATCGATTCATACGTGCATAGCAACCGAGCGAGGTCAGTGATTCAGCTTGATAAAAGAGGAAATTAGCTCACCACTTCCCTTTCCCCAAATCAGAGGCAGCTACCCAAATATCTCCTTTGGAAATGGTATCTCCTTCAACATGTGCTGACGGATAAAAGTCTGGGGTGGGGGCGGGCGGGGGGAGGTCACAAGATGACATTTGTGTGTCATGCGCTTACTGGAGAGAACGCAACTCATGGTTAAAGCATCTACAGTGGTACCTCGAGATACGGGTGCCCTAACATACGAGATTTTTGAGATACGAGCATCGAGCGAGCTATTTTTGCTTTGAAATACGAGCAACAGTTGAGATAGGAGTCATCCCGAGGATCGCTGGCTGCACACGACCCACCAGTTTACCGCGACTCGAGCATCTCATAGTTTCCCACGCCTCAAGGTTACGGAACGAATTAAACTCGCATCTCGAGGTGCCACTGTGTTATCTCTGCATCCTGCCTTCTCCATAGAATGGGGCTTCTCGGCGGCCTGTGTTCGCTGTTGTTTTTTGACAATTTACATTTCACATTGATACAGTGATGAGTAATCCTCTGGCAGAGGGCTCCCATTTATCAGCTCGTATAACTTTGTTCCACAGCGAGTGGACGGGGAGCATTTTGAGCAGGAAGCGGGGTTCGCTGGGAAACGCGCCTTCCCTGTGTGCAGCAGGCCTCGGCGGACGGGGCAGAGCGTTGCCAGCGTGAGATGTGAAGTTTAGTCATTATCCGCGGCACCGAGCAGAGGTCAGCTGTGTGTGTTTGGGGGTGTGTGTGTGTGTGTGTGTGTGTGTGGGAGGCGCTCTTATGAAATCAACCCGCAGCCACTGGCGAGCCAATTCCAACGGGGCCAAATGTCACCCAGAAATGCTGACGTTTTATCAGGGGAGGGTTGTAAAGCTAATTTCACCACCGGGTCCTCTCTGGTCCTGCGGATGCTCCGCATCTTTATTTGGCTCCTGGCTTCCTCTCTTCAGGCGGATCCAGGAGAAATGGTTTGAGTCAGGGCTGGCTCGTGACCCCGGGAAGGGGATTGGACCCCCTGCCAAGCAGCCCTATCTCTGCGAACCCTGGATTTTAGATGTCTTTGGGGTTGACCTGGGTTTGGGAAACAGTGATTTAATTAATTTTTATATTTTATTGATTTTTTACAGAGAGGAAGAGAGAGAGAGAGAGCTAGAAGTATCGATGAGAGAAAGACATCGATCAGCTGCCTCCTGCACGCCCCCTACTGGAGATGTGCCCACAACCAAGGTACCTGCCCTTGACCGGAATCGAACCTGGGACCTTTCAGTCCGCAGGCCGATGCTCTCTCTATCCACTGAGCCACACCGGTTTCGGCAGGAAAGATTCTTGTTGCGGTGCTGAGGTTAATCAGCTCCTTTTAGCCCAATTTGTCCATCTAAAAGGAGGAACATAATAACGCATTCTGTGCTTTATTTTTGGTTTTTAACTTCTTTTCCATATTCATTTTTATTGATTGACTTTAGAGAGGAGAGAGGGGGGAGGATGTTGTCTCACTTATTTATGCATGCATTGGGTGATTCTTATACGTGCCCTGAGCGGGGATTGAACCCAGAACCTCAGAGTACTGTATTTAGGACAACGTCTAATCAACTGAGCTACCGGGCCAGAGTGTCCTCTCCTATGTCTGTGTGTATTGTGAGGCTGGACTGTGGAAGTGGGTGCATGCAATGACGACTCACTGAACGAGTGGCTCGCCTTCCTGGAGTGCTTCAAGTCCATCAATGGCACTTTACAGGTGATGCAATATCCTAATTAGGTATCTTATTCAGTATCAAGTGCAAGCAGAAATAAGACCAGGATTAGTAATATTAACTGATTTTCGAGGGGGGAAATAGGGAAGGTCAGGCACGTGGCCCTGATGGCACTGCTGGTAAGCGCTGGCCCGGGAACTGGAGCCCGTGTCTCTGATGTGGTTCTGTGCCGTGTTTACCACTCGGCATTGTCATCGCGTCCCTCTGCTCCAGAGCGTAATCTGCTGGAGCAGAGACCCGGCCTCCACTGACTCTGTATCCCCGTCACCACCACTGCGTTTCCTGCGTTTGGCCCAGGTCACGTTCTCCATCGTGAGCGGAACGGAAGTAAGATTCCGGACCCTCGGGGTGCTCTAGTTTCTGATCCTCCAGTTGGCACTCAGGAGAAAGGCGTTTGACTTCAGAGTCCCAAGCGAATGTGGGTACAGATATCAGCGGTAAAGAAGATGGGGTAAGCAGAGGTAAGGGTGGGGGAGGCACTAGAAAGGGACAGCAGAAATGGTACAGTGTGAGCAGAAAAGCAGGATGTGAAACTTATCCTGTTAAAAAATTAAATACACTAAAGTAGCTCCTAAGGAAGCAAATAAAACTGATTATTGTTAGGTTTTATAATATTATATATCCATCCATCCATCCATCTGTCCGTCCATCCGTTCATCTGTCTGTCCATCCATCCATCCATCCATTCATCCATCCATCCATCCATCCAGACATCCATCCATCCATACATACATACATACATACACCCATCCATCCATCCATCCATCCATCCATCCATCCATCCATCCATCCAGACATCCATCCATTCATCCATCCGTCCGTCCATCCATCCATCCATCCATTCATCCATCCATCCATCCAGACATCCATCCAGACATCCATCCAGACATCCAGACATCTATCCATTCATCCATCCGTCCGTCCGTCCATTCATCCATCCATCCATCCATCCATCCATCCATCCATCTGTCCATCCATCCATCCTGGTGCATTATTTTCCTCTGAAAAGAAACACTGTGAGCATCAGAGCGTACCCGTAGGAAGACTCCACAGCGGGTCAGAGGTCAGACAGCATCCTCAGGACCCATTAAGGAGCTGGGGACAGTGGACTCTGGGAGTCCATTGGAGAGCTTGACAGCTGCCTGTCGCCTGTTGGAAGAGCTACAAGAGGTCAAGTACACGGACCCCGTGTGGCCTCCTGAGCTCCTCCTTTCCAGCTCAGAGGAGCTGCTTTAGGCACCCGCCTGTGCAGAAAGTCCAGGGGTCACACGTGGTCCCTGTACCCCCTGCTGCGGCAGGCATGGCCTACAGGAGCTGGGCACTTGGGGTCCTCACTACAGTCCGGGTGCGTGTTGCCTGGGAGCTGGAGGAGGGGAATGGAAACAGCAGCCCAGATTCTCCCCCAAGTCTCTTGGGTGGGGTCATTGAGCATCGCCATTTTTGGGGGTCCAAATAGCCAAACATTAACCATTTCAGACAGAGTCCGATGCTGCTGCCGCATGTGTGGAGGTGTGGCCAGGGGCAGGTGGGGGGCACTTTCTTGCTGGGTTCAAGGTGATCAGTGGGCAGGCGCCGCGGGCCATCTATCAACGCCTTTCGATTGTGGGCTGAAGCAGAGGCATTGTGTTCCGAAGATTTGAATAATGTCTCGAGCGAGAGAAGCCAGCCCCGTCTATTTATTACCGCCCAGGCTCAGCGATTATGTGCAAAGAAAGGAAAAGACCTTTCGAGCTTGTGCGATTGTCTAGACAGTCTCAAAATAGCCGGTCCCAGGTGCAGAGGAAGCAGGGACTGCAGACAAAGCGGGAGGGTCCTTTGCCAAAACGCCAGCCTTTGAACTCGCCGAGGCTCCCTGGACACGGCAGAGGAGAAAATGGCCAGGAGACTGAACCCTGATCGTCACGATCATCAGTTACTTGAAGTTCACCACCGCTTCGGTCTCACGGAGGCGGTCTCTGCGTGCTCAATTAAACCAGAAACGTCTGGGAGAGGATTATTTGGATAACTCGGAGCTAAAATAGCCCAGGCTGAAATGCTTAGCTGACTGAAACACCTGTGCAAGCTGTCGTTGAAAATCGACAGAAAGATGACTTCATGTGGCACTTCCCTGTGGAGGTCAGGGAATAAACAACAAGGCAATTTACATAATTTCACCTGAGTCCGTATCACATGCTGTAGCGCGGTGCAGCTAGGGAAATTGCATTGAAGCAGAAATGTGTTTCTGGCCACAAACACTGTGGTAGGGTCAGGCCGTAGAATCGAATTTGACCGTAAAAAGGAATGAGCTATGGAGAGACACAGCCATTTGCATGGATCTCCAAGGCATTGGGCTGAGCAAGTAAAACCTGTCTAAATGGCCACCTGCTTTATGAGGCCATTTATGTAACATTCTTGAAGGATAAAACCAATGAAATGGAAAACAGTTATTGGTTGCCAGATTTAAGAAGGTGGTGGGTTGAGAGGGAGGCAAGTAGCTATAAAGAGGTGCCATGAGGAATCCTCGTGCTGATGGAATTTTCTGTGTCTTCACTCTTATGATGGTCATAAAATCTACATGTAATAAAACTGCAAAGAATTAAAACACACACACACGAGTGCACATAAAACTGGTGAAATCTGATTAAAGTCGTTGGATGGCACTAATGTCAGCTTCGTGGCTGCGATATTGTACTACAGTTACGCAGGATACCTGGGGGCGTGGCCTTGCACTGGGAGAGGCTGAATAAAGGGCAACAGGAGAGCTCTCTGTATTATTATTTTTTAAATATATTTTATTGATTTTTTTTTTTTTACAGAGAGGAAGGGAGAGGGAGAGAGCACTAGAAACATCGATCAGCTGCCTCCTGCACACCTCCTACTGGGGATGTGCCTACAACCAAGGTACATGCCCTTGACCGGAATCGAACCTGGGACCCTTCAGTCCACAGGCCGACACTCTATCCACTGAACCAAACTGGTTTCGGCTCTGTATTATTTTTTACGGGTGAATGTGACTCTATGATTAGCCCCAAATGAAAACTAACTTAAAAAATGCATTTCTCCAAATCATTGAAGTTGGGTCAAACCTGGGTACTCAGGGTGGAAGAGAGATGCAATTTTACTAACTTCCGGTGTGTTCACTGCACTAGATAGCAGACGGAAGAACTCCTCCCACCAACAGGTCAGCCCACACGTGTACCAGTGGGTGGCTTTCTGCACCGTGGACAAGGGGACGCATGCACCCGTTGGAACATTTTAGTTTGCTTGGTGTTTGCAAAATAAAAACTTGCCACTCAAAGGTGAACATGTATCTCTAAGATTCATCACCTATCAAAACACAGAAGTAAACTAGATCATGGGAGGCTCTGTCATGGCCGATATGAAAAACAAACACCTGGATCATTTGAATTTCCTCAGAGAAAGGGTATTTTGAAGGGATAGATCTGAGGAGCTGGTGAACAGAAACAGCAGTGGCAGAAAGAGTGTCATTGAGTGTGCGCAGTGCGTCTAATTCTTGTGAAAACCCTTTATTTTTTAAAATATATTTTTATTGATTTCAGACAGGAAGGGAGAGGGAGAGAGAGAGAGAAACATCAATGATGAGAGAGTACCATTCATTGGCTGCCTCCTGCACGCCCTCTGCTGGGGATCGAGCCCACAACCCGGTCGTGTGCCCTTGACTGGAATTGAACCTGGGACCTTCCAGTCCCCAGTCCAATGCTCTATCCACTGAGCCAAACCAGGTGGGGCTGTGAAAACCCTTGAGCTAAAACTTTAGAATCCACTAAAGGAACTGAAATGAGTAGATTAGAAGGTGAAGTAAACATATCACTTGGAAATGTTCTCGTACTTTGGTGCTTTACTCTCATTGATGTAACAATATGCTCAGTTCTGTTGTTAAGACATTACTACACAGTTTCCAGTGAGCCACCTGCAGTTAGAAGTTCGATTTCTCTGTAATCAGTTCATTTGCCTGGGGAAGCCCATCAAGAAACATTATCATTGATCTTCCCTGTGGCATTGGGTAACGCGGTTTAGCAGGATTCGACCATAATACTTCTCTGTCATGGCCGCAGACCTCCAAAACTAATAAAGAATAACACCTGGCCAATAAGTTTCCGATGTATAGCTCTCAAATTCACATGGAGAGAGTGGTTGTGGCGTAAGTACCTTTCATTTGCAGGCCGTGTATTCCTTCTGCCCGTCTTAATCACAGTTTGACTCACTTAGAAGGTGAGCAGTTGATTCATTTCTTTCTCTTATTTTATTTAACAAACTTTTCTGAGATGCTGGCCATTTGCCAGGCACTATTGTAAGGACTTCATAAACAGGAGTTTATTTTAACACTTCAGCAAGCCGAGATGATTTGCGTTTGGAAGGTGAGGTCATTGAGGCACAGGCAGGCTAAGGAACTTGCCTCAAGTCTCAAAGCTAGTCAAGCATGGTTTCCTTTGGGATTGACCTCTGGACACCGTCCTTCTGATGAAGCCATTCACAGCTGGTCAGCTTTCGTCAAAAGGGGGATATGATGGATGCAGCTGATTGAGAAAGCAAAAGAGATGCTCACATGTGATACGCTGAGTCCCTTCCTTCAGCTGGCTTCATTTCTTCTTCTGGCCCTTCATCAAATGTTTTTTAAATGCAAACTGTGGTCTAAGCATTAAGATGGACAGCGCAACCACAATATGATTTTGGCCCTCATAAAACTTACCTTCTGTGCAGGAGAGGAGACTCGCACACACATCTTTAGGATGGAAGGCCTTTGGGGACAAATGTCCTGACAGTGACCCAGATAAAATGTCAAAGAGGAGAGCAGATAAAGCAGCCATTGTCTGGAGCTGGGTGAATAAAGGGTAGGTTGAGACCAGCACGTTGAGATGAGTCCATGAAAGCTGACCAGAGCCATGCGGAATTGCTGGCTGTTCTGTTATCGGGGAACTATGCCAAGCTTATCAGCAGTGGAATAGCATCAGTAGAACCCTGCTGGCAGCGTAGAGGAGGGATTAGAGAAGGGGGTGCTTGGGGTATGGAAACCATCCTATGGATGAGTCCATGCAGAAGCCTATGTGGGGTTCATTTAAAAAGTTAAATATTGAATTGCCAGAAGACTTAGGAATTTTACTCCTACGTTCATACTCAAAAGAAGCAATTCTCTGCCTAGGTACAGTGGTACCTCGAGATACGAGTTTAATTCGTTCCGTAACCTTGAGGCGTGAGAAACCATGAGTTGCTCGAGTCGCGGTAAACTGGTGGGTTGTGTGCAGCCAGCGGATCCTCGCGATGACTCCTATCTCAAATGTTGCTCGTATTTCAAAGCAAAAATCGCTCGCTCGACGGCTCGTATCTCAAAAATCTCGTATGTTAGGGCACTCGTATCTCGAGGTACCACTGTTTATGCTTCAAAAAATTGAAAACTGGTATTCAAAAAAATCCTACTATACCAATGTTCATTGCAGCTCTATTTACACTAGACAAAAAGCGAAAGCAACCCGAATGCCCATCGGCAGATGAATGGGTAAACAGAGGGGATCTGTCTGCACAATGGAACATGGTTGGGCCATAAAAAGAAACGAAGCATCGATTCATGCCACAACACACATAAACCCCCAAACATTAGCTCACATATTGTAGTCCCATTTCTAAGAAGCATCCAGAATAGAGATCCAGAGAGAAAGCAAATCTATGAGTGATTGCAGGGAGGGAGAGTTAGAGAGATACAAATGGATACTGACCTTCCTTCCGGGATTCTGAACCTGGGAATTCGGTGGAGGCAGTGGGTGCGCAGCACTGCGAATTACTAAATGCCACTGGCTAGGACCCTTGAAAATGGCAGGTTTTCTATTACGTGAATTTCAGTTTAGTAAAATCCAAATAAAACCAACAGAAAGCCTGTGTGCGCCTGCGCCAAGGCCAGGGTGTTGAAATGGAGAGGAATGAGGAGGAGGTCTGAGAAGCCACGCAGGAGAGTTGACCCGTTTGGTGGAGAAAGTTGGGGGAGAGCAGGAAGGGGGATCCTGAAGTTACCGGCTTGGATGTCGGGATGAACAGAAGCATCAGCTACGAAGTGACTCAGATGATGAGTTGAATCCATCCTCTTTGTTTGACACTGCCACTGGCTAGCTGTGAGCGTGTGGGCAAGTTTGCCCTGGCACGTGAGGGCGGGGATGGTGTTGTAACGAAGAAAGGGGTGTCCATGTCTGGGGCGCAGGCCTCCGTGCCCGGCACACAGGAGGCCCTCGCCGAATATTTGGGGAGTACACGGGGGATCGTGCTTATTCATTTCACAACCTAAGACCATCCTATTCAGAGACACCCACATGCTAGGTGCCATGCTGTCTGGCATCCCAAGACCCAGGTGTATCTCACTGACCCTTCAAAGATTTGGGGCCCTCTCTTCGGGTTTTGAACCAGCATGTGGGAGCCCCCTAGGGTATGAGAGAACAGTAATTGCCCCGAGCACGTGCTCAATGACTGTTAACTGTTGTGGTGGTGATTATCTCCGTGGTGATGGTGGCTGTTATAACATGACGGCCAGAACGTGCTTGTGAATATACTTGAACCCAGATGCCATTCTCGAACAACTGATTGGCAGGAGGTGGGCTAGATCACAGAAAGAAGGGACAGATCGTTGAACTCTTAGATCCTAAATGAATCAACTCATTAAAACAGTCTTCAAATCGATTACTTAATTTCACGCAGGTGAGGGGGAAATTGGTTTCCCAATTTTTTAGAAAATATATTTTATTGATTTTTCACAGAGAGGAAGGAAGAGGGATAGAAAGTTAGAAACATCGATGAGAGAGAAACATCCATCAGCCACCTCCTGCACATCCATCCCCCACTGGGGATGTGCCCACAACCAAGATACATGCCCTTGACCGGGAATAGAACCTGGGACCCTTCAGTCCGCAGGCCGAGGCTCTTTCCACTGAGCCACACCGGTTTTGGCTGGCTTCCCGTTTTTTAATTTGTCATTTTGTGTTCGCCTGGCTCAGCAAACCACTGATGGCGAGAAAAGAGAAGTTAGATTATTGCGTGGCCTCACCAGATGTATGGAATACTGACAGAGGTCTCCTCCAGGACGGATCCACAAGCTCTGGCATCATGGAGAGAGCAGATGAGTCAGTCGCTCGCCAGCACCGGTTCAGGAACTTCCCCGGATGATCTCATGACTCTGGTGTCAGCGCTGCCCCGTCTCTCCGCCTCATGGAGTTCATTACCGTTTGGAATCCGTGCTGTGGGCGGAACGGGACCAGCTGAACCGCAGCGATGTCAGAGCCGCCATGTGGAGGCAACGCTCAATTCTAACACTTGCCCTGTTTTAACGAATTGCCGCAATGTCGCTGTGATGGCCGAACGGATCGCCTTTCACAGGATTCGCTATTTACCAGTCCCGGGAGAATGTGATTTTAGAATATTCGTGCTGGCCTGCCAAGTTGTCGGGGCACATTTTTCTGTGACGCGGTTATAGCTGTCACCCGGACAAAGAAGACGCGGGCGCTCGGGGAGAGATGCTCAGAGCTCAGACCTGCTTTCAGGAACGCTTTCCGTCTGCTTCCAGGAAAAGCAGATCGCGTCCCACCGAAGGATGCCGGGACAAACGAATCGATTTTCTTGCAATTTCAGGGGTTCGGTCCGAACTGGCGCTGAGTGGTGTTTGAAAGGTGCCAGGTTCGCGCCGGCCCAGAGAAGCAGGCCAGGTGATGACTAACTGGCGCAGCCGCCGCTGGCCGCTCCTGCAAAGCGGTCTCTGGTGGAGCAGGTTAACCGAAGACTCGGAGTAACTCTGCGGTCACAGACCTGCGGTCAATGGGGGTCCATTCTCTCTTGCTGCTGTTACTTCTCATCAGAGGACATGTTTCCCATTGATTTTTACAGAGAGGGGAAGGGAGAGGGGAGAGAGAGAGAGAGAGAGAGAGGGGGGCACCAATCTGGATCTGAGAGAGACACACCCATTGGTTACCTCCCACAGGCACCCCAACTGAAGCTGGGGATCAAGCCTGCAGCCAAGGCACCTGCCCTTGACCGGAAGTGAACCTGGGGCCCTCCAGTCCACAGGCGGACACTCTATCCACTGAGCCAAACCCGCTAGGGCCAGTCTTTCCCTTTTGGTAAACACAGTATATTTTCCTTTTTGCCATAAGATTACCCTCAAGCCGAAACTGGTTTGGCTCAGTGGTTAGAGCATCGGTCTGTGGACTGAAAGGTCCCAGGTTCGATTCTGGTCAAGGGCAGGTACCTGGTTGTGGGCACATCCCCAGTAAGGGGCGTGCAAGAGGCAGCCGATCGATGTCTCTCTCTATCATCGATGTTTCTAACCTCTATCCCTCTCCCTTCCTCTCTGTAAAAATCTATAAAATATATAAAAAAAGATTCCCCTCAAAAGCAGGTTGTGTTTGACTCCAGGTCCTTCCGAACCCTGTGAAGTTAGGGTTCATGTCTTTGACCACAGCACCTGCACCCCTGGCGCCTGGCAGAGGGCTCAGTGAGGAGCCACTAAGTGAGTTTCCAGTATCCGCGTTTTGGCTCGGCCAGTGTGGCTCAGTGGTTGAGTGTCCACCTATGAACCAGGAGGTCTGGGTTCGATTTCTGGTCAGGCATATGTTTGGGTTGCAGGCCTAATCCCCAGTAGGGGGCGTGCAGGAGGCAGCCGATCAATGATTCTCTCTCATCATAGATATTTCTCTCTCTCTCTCTCTCTCTCCCTTCCCCTCTCCCTTCCTCTCTGAAATCAATTTAAAAAATGCCTGCGTTTTGGTGAAGTGATGTTTTTGCTTATCTTTGGTATTTCAGTGTCTCCATCCTCACCAACACTGCTCCTGTGGATATGGTGCTCACTCACTGTTCCCTTCCCAAAGGTGGTCATCATTCCGAACTCACTGGTACTGTACTTGCTAAAACATCCCCTAACACCAAATCTCTTCCCGTCTTTAAACTGTTGAACTTGGTTTAGCCTGAGAGGAAAAGAATCTGGTTAAATAATTCGCACTAAAGGGTGAATGATTGCTATCTGTTGTCCTGGCTGATTTGGAATTCAAGAGGCACTTTTTCTCTCTCCTTTCAAGTTTTTCCAATGCAATGTGTGAGCAAGAGTTTGTTTATGCTCTGAGCAGGAATGAACGCCAGATGCCCTTTGCTTACCTCAGTTTCTCACGCCTAACCCATTCCAAAATGTGACCCCTGCCTCCTGAGATGTTGATGACCCCTAATCTGGACACTCGGGAAAAATAAACACACAGGAAACATCTTTTTCCTTCCTCGCATGAGGTTTTTGCTTTTTTCGCCTGTGGGTGGGGTAAAGCATGAGTAATTGACACAGCGCGAGGCCCCGATGTAAAATGATAGAGTCATTGACATTGAGGGACATAGGTTGTTTGTAACTCATGTGCACTCACTGTATAACCGACGGCTTGTTTGTGGCAGGTTTTCACGAAGGGCATTATCTGGTGAACTGGGTAAAAAATGGTTTTATGGGGAGAAGATGCTGTAAGCCCCTGAAGAGAAACGTTCGCCAAAGTTGAACAAGTGTTTATTTCACGCTGCGCCATCTGCAGCTGCAAGCGATCATATTAATGTGCCGTCACTGGGTTTGGTGGGAAATGAAGATGTTTACTCACGGCTGGTCGAAGCTGGATCTGAATAGTGACTCCGAAGCAATGCGGGATATCGTTTCTGGTGGACACGGAGGTGGGGAGCGTCAGTTCTTCAAAGTCGGTGCTGAGTTTAGCTGTCCTGGTTTGTGCGATGCTCTTCTCGGAGCATGCCCAGTGATGCCTGTGTCGCGGTGAAGGCAGGGCTTGGACTCGGTGTCAAAGTACATACTTGCCGAATCCGGTGTGGCTCAGTGGATAGAGGGTCGGCCTGCGGACTGAAAGGTCCCAGGTTCGATTCCAGTCAAGGGCATGTACCTTGGTTGCGGGCACATCCCCAGTAGGGGGTGTGCGGGAGGCAGCTGATGGATGTTTCTCTCTCATCAGTGTTTCTAACTCTCTATCCCTCTCCATTCCTCTCTGTAACAAATCAATTAAACATATTAAAAAACAAAACAAAACAAAAAGTACATACTTGCTGCCCACATCAGATGTAAGTCCATCAGGAACAGCAGTGCAGGGTTGCTCATTTGGGGGTGCTTGCCCCTCCGATCTTCCGTTTGGTTCCCACACATCAGATGCCAGCAGAGGCCAGAAGAGGTTGAGAAAGTTCCGTCTTCCATGGGAGAAGGGAGATCAGTTTGGAAAAATAGGACACGTTCTCCAAAAGGCTTTCTCTCTCATCTCAGCATTTGGCATTGGATGCTTCTTTTTTAAAAAAAAAAAATATTTTATTGATTTTTTACAGAGAGGAAGAGAGAGGAATAGAGAGTTAGAAACATTGTTGAGAGAGAAACATCCATCAGCCGCCTCCTGCACGCCCTCTACTGGGGATGTGCCCGCAACCAGGACACATGCCCCTGACCAGAATCGAACCTGGGACCTTTCAGTCTCCAGGCCGACGCTCTATCCACTGAGCCACACCGGTTTCGGCTGCATTGGATGCTTCTTGCTCGCTCGCTCAGGCTAAGCCAGGAGCTACTTTAGTCCAGAGCAGGGTTTCCGGACGCAGCGCTGCGGGGATTGGGCCTGGACCGTTCTGGCTTATGAAGGGCTGTCCTCTTATGGCGGGTGTTTGCCGCATCCCCACTCTACCCGCTAGATGCCAAGAGCACCCTCCCCTCAGTGTGGCCACCAAACAGGCCTGCACATGTCCCCAAATGTCCCGTGAGATGCCACGTTACTCCAACTGAGAACAGCTAACTTAACAAAGAGACATACCGTATTTTCTGGCCTATAAGATGACTTTTTAACCCAGGAAAATCTTCTCAAAAGTCCGGGGTCATCTTATACGCCGGGTGACATCTTATAGGGCGAGTATATCCCAAACTCTGTATTTTAACTGGAAAAGTTGGGGGCCATCTTATATGCCGGGTGTCGTCTTATAGGGCGGGTATATCCCAAACTTTATATTTTAACTGGAAAAGTTGGGGGTCGTCTTATATGCCAGAAAATATGGTATCTGGTGTTTTGTTTTTTTTTAAGAGAATTTTGACTTAGGATGTTTCCTCTTTCAACTGAGGTATATTTTAGATCATTATCATTTCAGCGACAAATGTCAGATCATTACAGACATCAAGTTTAGGTTTGAAATGGTTGTCTATGCAGGAATGTGAATAACATAGTAATAATATTCTCCGAACCAATAATTTAAATGTACAGGCTAACAGAGTTTTTTCCTGACATGCCTTTAATTACTAAATATAGGAAATGTCTGCTGATCTGATAATATGATGTCATTTAGTGATACGTGAATCATCTTCGTGAGAAAATGATGAGAAAGAAAGGAGCAATGTAGAAAGAGGATAAAAATGGTACCTTTCCTATCTTGTTCTTTATTCCTGAAAGAAGCATATTGTCCCCACTGGACTGGCTCAGGAATTATTCTGTCACATTTGAATGATTTCTCTGCATTGTCTGTGATTATAAGTTATTGATAAGCATTTTGATCTTTGGATTTATTTTCATTAAACAATGTAGTCACATATTTTTAAATAAGCTTAGCCAAGAAAATATGCCTATACTTTTAAAAATTATTTATTTATTTATTCATTCATTCTAAATCTTTATTGTTGAAAGCATTACATAAGCCCTCCTCCCCCTCTCCCCCCATTAACCTTTGCCTATACTTTTTTGGGGTATGCACTTAGCTCACAAGTTCTTTGCCGAGTCCCTCTCACCACCCTCCCATCCACCCATCTTCCTCCTGAGATCCTTCAGTCTGCTCCATCTTCTGTCTCATGGGTCCATGATGCTCATCAGTGTGTTTTGTTCATCAGATGCCACATCTGAGCGAGGACGTGTGCTGCTTGTCTTTCTCTGGCTTATCGTGCTGAGCACCCCAGCCATTTCTTAGATGTTTCACAGCCCTGGGCTGTTTTGCAACTCTGAAGTTGGCATCAGCGCGTGCCAACCGTCTTACTCACGTCCGTCCCATCACAGCACAAAGGAAAGATCATCTCCTTTTCTTTATCTCCTTTTCAAGAATTTCTCCAGAAAATGTTCTCACCCAGATACGGTCAGCTCTGATCCATAAGGTCAGTTTGTAACACTGACGGGAGGAGAAAGTTGGACTTCAGGCCTGTGGCAAATGGTGTTGAATTTCCGATGCAAACTTGTTTTGAAAAACTGCTTTGCTTTTCATTCGCGCTTTTAAAATCTGGATGTGAACAAGGTGAAAGCTGCTGGAATGACTGTAGCTAAACTGTGTGTTCTGAGATCCCATCTTTTCACATGTGTGTGTAATAGGGCTGCGTTTACTCTGAAAATGAGCTTGGGTGTGTTGTATCTGTTGACGTTCTCAAGCTATGATCTGAGAACCAACTGATTTTTAAAATGAATTCTTTTATTCAGACGTTGACTTTATGAACAAGTTATTTGTGAGTAGCATTTACCTCATTATTCTTAATAAGTAAAGCATTACATTTGTTTGTTTATTTTTTTGTTCATCCTCACTTGAGGATATTTTTCCATTGATTTTTTAGGGAGAGTGGGAGGGAGAGGGAGAGACAGAGAGAAACATCGATGTGAGAGAGACACATCCAATGGTTGCCTCCTGCATGAGCCCTGACCAGGGCCCAGGCCAGGGAGGAGCCTGCAATGGAGGTACATGTCCTTGACCAGAATCGAACCCGGGACCCTTCGGTCCACAGGCTGACACTCTGTCCAGTAAACCACAATGGCTAGGGCTAAAGTGTTAACATTTGTTTAGAAAATACATTCATTTCAGAAAATGTTCATTTTTATTGTCTTTTATGTTAATTTTTACTTCAAAATATCATTTAGCAACTAAATTTGTGCCGAACAGAACACGATTTTAAACAAATTGGAACTGTAGGCCAGTTGTAGCATAAAAACCTTTAAAAACAGTCACCAATTTCTCCTATTGCAACGTTTCCAGTAAGTTCTCTTCCTAGCAAAATTGGAGATAACTTATCTTTTTATATTGGGCATGTCTTTGTAACAAAAAGGTAATATAGGTTTTAAAATGCGGGTGTCTGTGTTACTACAGCCTATGAGTTCTTTCTTTGGTGACACATTTTTCTAAGTGACAGCTTTATTTGAACGTTGGCCGACGATATCATTCATTCCAGAGCTATTCACTGAAATATCTGCAATTAGGGTCATTTTGAATGCTTGATAGAAACACGGGATCTTATATAGAAATTGGAATTATTTCATGAAGTCTGGATGTGTGTATGTCTGGGTGCATTCATGCTCATTTATTGATCTGACTATAGGTATATCGAGGAGGACAGATATTTTCTCTGAACTGGCCAGAACACACATTGCCCTTTTCTGGATTAGCACACAAGTTTTTCTGTGCCTCCCCCCCCCCCCGTTCTTCCATCTCTCCTGTCTCCCACCATAAAAGACATTTGCGACAGGTGGCGGTTGGCCGTCACTTATAATCATTTCATTAGTGAACATCATTCTTGGGATCATTCCTTCTCTTCTCACACATTAACTCCTTGCTCCAGGCAGTCTTTGCTCTGACCTCATCCGTAAAAACCTGCATCCTTTTCAGTGTCTGCATTCCGCTTTCTGGAGAAGCGACATCTTTTTCTAAAAGATTTGAACAAATGGAATATAAAGTTTTTCTCAACTGCCCCAGCGCAAGATGCGTCTCTTTCTTCATTTCTCGTCTTCTCCGTGGTTTAGCCATGAAAATTACCTGTGTACGTGTCTTGTCTCTCACTAACTGGTGCCCGCTGAGGTCTGAGACATCACAGGCCGGGTTATTTAACTTGACCCTGAGGAGATCCAGGCCCAGCTTTGATTTAGGTGAAGGCTGACATCTGGGCAACTGTGTTCCCACTGCATGCTGCAAACATGTGCCAATATACCACTGCATGCTGCAAACATGTGCCAACACACCCCTAAAATCAAGCGCGGCCAAGCTGGCATGAGGAGGCTGGCTGTGGAGCTGGCTGGGAGATAGAGGCTTGGTTCTTTGAGCCACATCTTGAGTGTGGCTACATGGTTGACATCCAGCAGAGCCAACATTTACTGGAAGGAACGCGCTATAGACAGTGATCGCAAACCTGAAGAAGCAGCAGAAGTGAGGAGCTTAACACATCCGCTTTGCTGTGCGATATTTTCCCCCAACGGTTCGGAGAATCAGAGATTGCTCCGTCAAGAGCTTGCTTCCAAAAGCCTGGCCAGTGTAAAAATGGAGCTGCCTTTGGGTCGTCCCTGTTCCGTCTCACTGTTCGGGAAAGAAATCTGAATTGTTAAATGTAAATACATCAAGTGAAAAGCCAAAGGCAGCGAGAAACCAAAACAAGAAATGTCCCACACTCGCACCATCCTTCGGGGAGGAAGAAGATATATGGTAATAAATTTTATATCTGAAAATGTGTATTCATTTTTTAAAATATATTTTTATTGATTTCGGAGAGGAAAGGTGAGGGAGAGAGAGAATCATGGATTGGCTGCCTCCTGCATGACCCATACTGGGAAATGGAGCCCACAATCCGGGCATGCGCCCTTTGATGGGACTCAAACCCAGGACCCTTCAGTTCACTGGCCAACGCTCTATCCACGGAGCCAAACCAGGTAGGGTTTGATTATTCAATGAAGTGGAGAAAATTGGAAAGTACCACCGTATGTGTTTTGTAGCGTACATAACCCGGTGGCTTACAGTCACAGCCGCTGGTGATAAAAGTTAGCACGTGGGGGTGACTGTATGTCCACTGAAATATAAACAGGTAACAAGACAGAGCGAATGATGCGGGTAGCAGGACAGGCAGCGCTTCTCCAAGTCCAGTCTCCACACCAGCAGCAGCGCAGCACCTGGGAATGTCTTAGAAAGGCAGATGCTTAGACCCAGTCAGAGGCATGTGAATCAGAAACTCCGGGAGGGGGTGGCGGAGTCTGTGCTTTAACAAGCCCTCTGGGGAATTCTGATCAACATTCAAGTTTAGAACCACTGATATATGGAGGAAGGGAGGGAGGGATGGATGGATGGATGGATGGATGGATGGATGGATGGATGGATGGACGGGCGGGCGGTTAGGTGGGTGGGTGGATGGATGAATGGATGGATGGATGGATGGATGGATGGATGGTTAGGTGGGTGGTTAGGTGGGTGGGTGGATGGATGGATGGATGGATGGATGGATAGGTGGTTAGGTGGGTGGGTGGGTGGGTGGATGGATGGATGGATGGATGGGTGGGTGGGTGGGTGGATGGGTGGTTAGGTGGGTAGCTGGATGGATGGATGAATGGATGGATGGGTGGGTGGATGGATGGGTGGATGGGTGGTTAGGTGGGTAGATGGATGGATAGATGGATGGGTGGATGGATGGATAGGTGGTTAGGTGGGTGGGTGGATGAATGAGTGGATGGATGGATGGGTGGGTAGATGGATGGATGGATGGATGGGTGGATGGGTGGTTAGGTGGGTAGATGGATGGGTGGATAGATGGATGGATGGATGGATGGATGGGTGGGTAGATGGATGGATGGATGGATAGGTGGGTGGATGGATGGGTGGATGGATGGATAGGTGGTTCGGTGGGTGGGTGGGTGGGTGGATGGATGGATGGATGGGTGGGTGGGTGGGTGGGTGGATGGGTGGATGGATGGATGGATAGGTGGGTGGGTGGGTGGGTGGATGGATGGATGGATGGATGGATGGATGGGTAGGTGGATGGGGTGGTTAGGTGGGTAGCTGGATGGATGGATGGATGAATGTACAGGTACAGCTCTAGGTACAGGCATAGGAATGAGTATAAACACAGATGTGAATCCACCTGCTTTGGGTTAATAGTTAAATGGTTCTCCGTTAGGGTCCTGTAGTGTTGGCCCTGCTATGTCTGTCTTCCGGGTAGCTTCCTTCGCTGCAACACTGGCTGGCTCTTCTCCCCCTCTGCCCGCTTGGAGGCTGCTTCCTGCCATTGGATCTGCAGCTGGTGGTTAGAGGGCCGAAGCCAATGAGATCCTAGGTCTTGGTCTGGTTTTCGGAATTCTTTTTGTGCTTCCTGCTTACACTTCTGCTTTTGAGCATGTATAGCTTTTCAGCCAACAATTCACATGAAGCGCCCTTGACAGTGGGGATGAATCAGAAACAAGTATCTGAAGAAAAAGGAGACCTTTAAAACGAATTATAGAAGATTTCAAAACAATCTGATGCCATTTAGGGAGAACATCTCAATATGCAGGAAAATCTTTGGGAGATATTCACTAAGTGATCAGTGATTGATTCTTGGATTATAGATTATGTTAATATTGTCTCTTTTGCTCATTTCTGCACTTCCGATTTTTTTAGTGATAAGCTTGCCTTACTTTTATAATAAGCAAAGAACAAACACAGTGATACTATAGAAATAATAAAAGAAATAGATTATATTTTTTCTCTTCTCTTCCTCCCCACTATACCCTGAATTTCACAGCCTACCAATTATGCCAGCTCTATTTTTCATCAGTTTCTATACACACACACACTCTCTCTCTCTCTCTCTCTCTCTCTCTCTCTCTCTCTCTCTCTCTCACTGCTGGGTGTCAAAGTGAACTGACAGCTCCGCCCACAGACATGACGGGAAGTACCTGCCAGTAGATAATTGATTCAGGCACCAAGACCGCCCGGACCTCCCGTTCAGGGAGAAGGGGATGTGGGAGTGGCCGAGGCCTGAGGAACCTGCCCCCCCTGCTCTGACACCAGACGTGCGGGGGCCTGGCCTCAGGAAGTGCTGTGAAGTGGATCAGGCCCTTTTCCTGTGATGGAGGGAGGCGCAGGCTCAATCCTCTCCTGAAAGCCTCCCCGGGAGATAAACCCCGACCTTGGTGGGAGCTTAATCCCCTCCCTTACACGCCCCTTCCTGCCCTGAAGTCTAAGCTCCACTCAGAGCGGGAAAACGCACAAGGAGCAGTGGGAAGGCCAGCCTTGGAGCTCAGCTCTGCACAGAGAGGGACACAGAGAGGGACACAGAGAGGGACACCGGGCCTGTCCTGGCTGGGACCTGGGCCGGTGCTCTGAGCCGCTCCTGGCTGGTAGCAGCCAACCACTGACAGCACTTACATAGTTAGAGGCTTAGAGACCCTGTAACACAGCTCCTCCTGTGGTGGGGACCCCCACCATACCGTCATGTTCCTTGCTACTGCATCACTGTCATTTTGCCCCTGCTATGAACCGTCATGTGAATATCTGTGTTTTCCCATGGTCTTAGGCGACCCTGCTAGCGGTTCTCAACCTGTGGGTCTCGACTTAAGTATCTGAAAAAAAAAAAAAAAGAGAGAGACCTTTAAAATGAATGATTGAATTAGCTTAGTGAGTATTTTCCCCAATATTTTCCTGCGTATCGAGATTTTCTCCCTAAATAGCATCATATTGTTTTGAAATCTTTTAAAGGTCTTGGATTTCAAAACAATGTGATGCTATTTAGGGAGAAAATCTCGATACGCAGGAAAATATTTGAGAAAAATATTCCCTAAGCCATAATCAGTGATTGATTCTTGGATTATGGATTCTTTTCATATTATTTCTTTTGCTTATTTCTGCATTTCTGATGTTTTTAGTGATAAGCTTGCGTTGCTTTTATAAGCAAAGAACACACACAGTGATACTATAAAAGTAATAAAAGAAATAAATTATAGTTCTTCATCTTCTCCCCCTCCCCACTATAGCCATGACCCACAGGTTGAGAACCGCTGCCGTAGAGCCTCAGACCATCGGAAAACACAGATATTTACATTACCATTCATTAACGGTAGCAAATTACAGTTACGCAGTAGCGACGAAAATAATGTTATGCTTGGGGGTCACCATCACATGAGGAGCTGTATGAAAGGGTCGCGGCATTAGGAAGGTTGAGAACCGCTGCGTTAGAGGCCGCGGCATCAAAGAACCCACAGGTGTGTGTTTCACCCAGTGACTGGCTCTTCCCAGTTATTCTCTGCACTTGATGTTCCTTTAAGCCAGGGGTCGGCAAACTCATCAGTCCACAGAGCCCAATATCCACAGGACCACGATGGAAATTTATTTGGAGAGCCCCATTTTTTAAACCTCAACTTCTTCTACCGCCACTTCTTCAACATAGACTCGCCCAGGCCTTGGTATCTTGTGGAAGAGCCGCCCTCAAGGGGCCACAGAGCCGCATGTGGCTCGAGAGCCGCGGTTTGCCGACCATGGCTCTCAGCTGGTATTGAGAAAGACCGGCAGTTTGGGGGATAAATCTGCCTCTGTTTAAGCCCAAACGTGAGGACTGATCGATGTCTCTCTCTCATTGATGTTTCTAGCTTTCTATCCCTCTCCCTTCCTCTCTGTAAAAAAATCAATAAAATATATTGGGAAAAAAAAAGAGCAGTGCTGACAGAAGGTGGGAGCAAAAGCCTAACGGAAGTGCGTTCAGGGAAGACTGGGAGGCCCTAGCTGGTGTGGCTCAGTGGATAGAGCGTCAGCCTGCAGACTGCAGGGTCCCAAGTTTGATTCTCATTAAGGGCACAGGCCTGGGTTGCGGGCTCAATCTCCAGTGTGGGACGTGCAGGAGGCAGCCGATCCTTGATTCACTCTCATCATTGATGTTGCTCTCTCTCTCCCTCTCCCTTCCTCTCTGAAACCATTGAAATATATATTTTTAAAGGAAGACTGGGACGAAAGGAAGTGAGAGGCAGGGTTTCTGGATGGGGGTGTAGTTTATTACCTCATCTATTTGCTTACCATCCCAAGCACGGCTGCATGTTTGGTTGTTGCTTTGTTTTGCTTTTTCGCTGAAGTTCTTCTGTCCTGTATCTTCCCTTAAAAGAGAAGCACACACCTCCGCTGCTTTTGAGCAATCCAGGAAGCCGTTCAGACGTCCGCTTTAATTTTCTCAGCGTCTCCACCAACAGCCTGCAGCAGGGGTGGGGCATCCTTTCGCTGCCAAGGGCCATGTGGTGACTTATAACCTCATCCGTGGGCCATACAGAATCAGGCTCTTAGAAAGGAGCCCGCTCTACAGTGGTACCTCGAGATACGAGTGCCCTAACAGACGAGATGTTTGAGATACGAGCCGTCGAGCGAGCGATTTTTGCTTTGAAATACGAGCAACATTTGAGATAGGAGTAGTCGCGCGGATCGGCCGCCTGCACACGACCCACCCGTTTACCGCGACTCGAGCATCTCATAGTTTCCCACGCCTCAAGGTTACGGAACGAATTAAACTCGTATCTCGAGGTACCACTTGGTCAGACATTTAAGTAACTCACCCTTAAAGCCTCGGCAGGGCCAGACCGGAAGGTTCTGTGGGCCTCCTGTGGCCCCGGGGCCGGAGGTTCCCCAGATGCACCCCATGCCCGTCCCCTTATTCCCCTGTGGATGTGCGGGCCAACCAGAGACAGCGACCGAAGGCGATCGACTTAACGGAAAGGTTATCGATCATCCGAATTTCTGGAGACCTCGTGCGCTTCACTGCAGTGAACAGTGTATGTTTTTCCTTTCTGGAAACATCTTGGATCTCTCAGCATTATACCACACATGTGAAGAGCAGAAATGGGTAGCGGTTGTATGTTTGTCTAAAACAATAGACTAAGTGTAGGTAAAAAGAAAAAAATAGCTTTTAAATGGCATATGTGTAAGGATTTCCTAGCAAGTTTTTAGTTGTTTCTTTCATTTCATTTTATTTTTTACAGACTTTTGCTGTTGGAAGTATTATAGATGTCCCCCTTTTCTCCATTGACCTTCTAGCCGGCACCTCCCCCCGCCCAGGCCTCCCCCACACTGTCTGTATCCATGGTGATGCACACACGCATACAAGCTCATGGGTTGATCGCTCCCCACCCACCCGCCGCCCCTGCCTTCCCTCTGAGATTTGAAATGCCGATCCCAAGCGCCGGATGTTCTGCTGTGGTCAGTGTGGGACTGGACTGCAGCCGGCCCATTTTGTCCGGGATACATGTTCCCGGGCCCAGGAACCACCTACTTTCCAGGAGGCCACATGTATGTCTGCAAGCTGAGAAGGAAACCATGGCCCCCAAGGTAATCATGTAAATAAATGCTTACCTACAGATCTGGAGACATGGCAGGTATCAATTGCCTCATCAGTGAATATTTGTAATTACCTTATCACCTATGAAAGCAAGTTATGGTATACATGTTTCTCTCTTAGCAAGTATCCCTGAAAATTTACAGTGACTACTCAAAAGCACAGCCAGACAAGAATTATATGAGTTCCTCATGGCCAAATCATGTCAAAATCAAAATGATAAAAATTCTGTAGACAACTAGGTGATAGCCCTCAAGGGTAAATGTTTAAAATAACACAGAGTCCTGGGTTCTACGTTTGATAAAAAAGCATCTCCAGGCCCTGGCTGGTGTGGCTCAGTGGATAGAGCATTGGCCTGTAGACTGAAGGGTCCCAGGTTCGATTTCAGCCAAGGGTACACCCTGGTTGCAGGCTCGATCTCCAGTAGGGGGCGTGCAGGAGGTAGCCGATCAATGAATCTCCCTTATCATCATTGATGTTTCTCTCTTCCTCTCTGAAATCAATAAAAAATGATTTTAAAAAAGGATCCCCAGATGCTTCTGATCCTGCAGGCTCACTTGGAGAATCTCAGGTCCAGGAAAATATTTTTTATCACCAAAGTATATATGTCTTCATACAATCTTTTTTAAAAATATATTTTTATTGCTGAAACCGGTTTGGCTCAGTGGATAGAGCGTCGGCCTGCGGACTGAAAGGTCCCAGGTTCGATTCCGGTCAAGGGCATGTATCCTGGTTGTGGGCACATCCCCAGTGGGGGGCGTGCAGGAGGTGGCTGATTGATGTCTCTCTTACATCAATGTTTCTAACTCTCTATTCCTTTCCCTTCCTCTCTGTAAAAAATCAATAAAATATATTTAAAAATATACATAAATATTTTTATTGAGTTTAGAGAGGAAGGGAGAGGGAGATAGAAACATCAATGATGAAAGAGACTCATTGTTTGGCTGCCTCCTGCATGCCTCACACTGGGGATGGAGCCTGCAATCTGGGCCTGTGCCCTTGACCAGAATCGAACCCGGGACCATTGAGTCTGCAGACTGATGCTCTATCCAATGAGCCAAACCAGCTAGGACTCTTCATATAATCTTTTATCAAGTTTTCTCAGCAGCTTTACTATGTATAAGGCATGATACTAGATGGTAGAGATATAGTCATAAACAGGATTTATTATCAGGAAGCTTCCAGAACACTGGGAGCTACAGTCAGTAGACAGACAAGCGCGTGGAAGCAATTCCAAGTTGAGATAAGTGCCGAGAAGAAAACCAACGGGATGGGTGAGGGAGAGGCCAGGGGCAGTGACTGATGACTGGGAAGGCCAGCGAAGCTTTGCTGAGGGAGTGAGACCAGGAGGGAAGAGGAGGAGCCAGCCATAGAAAATGCTAGAAAGAGCAGGTCAGCCGCAGGGAGCAGCAGGGGCAGAAACCCCTGTGAAGGACCAGCTCACCTTGTCCACGAGTGTCAGGAGAAACGGAAGAAGGGAAAGGCATGAGAAAGGAGGCTCAGGAGGTAGGCCCAGACTCTTGCCATGGGGAAGCCCAATGCAGATGGATTTCATTCTACATGCAATAGAAGTGACAGTCTTCGCGCGCTTGTTGTTTTTATTTCTCTTCATTGTTGAAAGTATTACAGATGTCCCTCTTTCCCCACCCCCACCCCCATTGCTCCCCTTCACCTTGCTAGCACCCCCAATCCAGGCCTGCACCACACTATTGTCTGTGTCCATGGGTTATGCATGTATGCGTACAAACTCTTTGGTTATTCTCTTTCCATCCCCACTCCAGTCCCACCCCCACCTTCCCTCTGAGGTTCCTCGGTCTGTTCCCCGCTTTTATGTCTCTGGATCGATGTTTTAATTTTGCACATGGCGTGGTACTTTGAAGAGAAGTTGAACACTGAGCTCTGGAGCCAGACTATTCGAGTATAAATCCGGAATTTGATTCCTAGAGCCAGAGTGATCTTGGACATGTTTCATTCTCTCTTTGCTCAACTCCTCACCTGTAAAATGCAAAGAATAACAGTCTCCCCATAAGGCTGCTTAGTGTATTCAATAAATACATGATGTGCACTGTATACACCTCAGTAATGAAAACTGGTGTTTCAGATCATTCTGGTTTTCTCCATGGACAATTACCGTATTTTCTGGCATATAAGACGACTGGGTATATAAGATGACCCCAACTTTTCCAGTTAAAATATAGATTTGGGGATATACTCGCCCTGTAAGATGACACCGAGTGTATAAGATGACCCCTGACTTTTGAGAAGATTTTCCTGGGTTAAAAAGTCCTCTTATACGCCGGAAAATATGGTAATTGGGCAAGGGCAAGAATGGATATGGTTTGTTTGTTTAGGAGGCTGTTAAGTTTGTTCAGAAGAAATCTGATGGAGGCTGGAGATGGAATGATGAAAGTCGTTGGAGGGGAGGGTTTGGCTTCCTGATTTATTTTGGAGGCAGGATTGACAGAACCTGGGAATGGATTAAATGTGGGACAGGAGGTGAAGAGAGAAAAAAAAAAAACAGAACTCTGGTTTCTGGCTCAACTCCATTGGGTGCATGAAAATCATCATATTCATCATCATCAACCACCATCAATGTTATCCTCAACAGCACTTATTAAGCAGGTGTGCATACCAGGCGCTGAGATAAATGCTTATAAACACCTCTGAAGACGCAGGAGGCTCAGACACAAAGGCATTTGCCAGGAGGGAGAGTCCGGAGCTCAAGAGTGGATAAGTGAGGTTTGAGATGACCCTGAGGTACCAGATGAAGGGGTCAAGGAGGCAGCTGGGCAGCCAAGTCTATAAAACGCAGAGCTGACTGGTGTGGAGAGAATATTCACAAGTCACGAACTTTGCAACAAAACTCACCACGGTGTTCTTTTATGTAATGATTGGGGCTGTTACAATGACGTTTCCTTTCTTTGGGCCGGATCCTCTTCTTTTCGGTTCACAACCTTCTTCCTAACAACCTGCACGTCCATTGAATTTTCAGTCAATTCTCCCCGAAGTATTGCCTTCGCGTTTCTGACTCTGAAACAGAAACTCTCCCGCACTCAGCTCGCCCCCTCTGAAGTTCATGTTCTCCGTGAGACACTTCCTAAGGAAAGCTCAAAGAGCGTTCAGTCCGACTCATGGTCTGAAATCAATGGACTCTTATTAATTCATAGGGGGTAGAGAAAATCATTTATTTACAGAGTTGAAATGGACACTTGGACAGTTTTTCCGATCCCACACAGTCAGTGGCAGAAGGTCTTGAGAAAGCACGAAACGCTTCTTTTTTTTTTTTTTCATCAGCCTCGGATTGGGTTGAGCTTGCCAAACACAGTCCATTTTCCACAGAAATTCCCAAACTTGAGCAGGGGCCAGCGCTTCAGAGTCGCTGAACGTGAGCCAGTGAATAAAATTGCTAAACCCTTTGATTTGCCCCCACTTTCTTTCCCTTAAAAAGTAACATAGCGTGTCCCTCTGAGCTTTATTATTTGCCTTCGACTGCCCACAGCACTCGAGTGTGTTTGAGAACGAGCCTGTATGACATTCCAGCTCAGAATGAGCACAGGCGGGTCTTTGGGGAACATTCATCGGCCTCCTCGTTTATTCTCGGAGGGAAAAGGCTATTCCTTCGTCCATGGATGTGCTTGAGAGGGCAGTGGTAACCACTTTCCAAGTGACTGGTATTAAGGACCGTGAAAGGTTGACATTTTTAAGACAAAGCTAGACTGGGCACGAGTTACCTGATGGTCCAAAGTGTGACAAACGTCAGACACTGAGCATGGGAGCTAATTTGGGCCACTAAATTCGGGCAAACCTTTCTCTGAGGACTTTAAGAAAAAGCAGAATAAGTAGATTCAAATCTTGAGCATGGGACAGGATGGAGCAGTTATCATCAAGAAAATAATGTTCATGGGAATTGGTCCATTGTGCCCAAGCATGTTTTGGAAAGATGCAGAATATGAAAACAAACAAATAAGAAGAATGAATATTGATACTTACAATGTGTGGCCCTGAAATACCGAGAGGAACTCTTTGTAAAGCGTATGATTGTCTCACCGCTATGTTACACGCCTGAAACTAACACAAAATAACACCTAATGTAAACTGTAATTAGAAAATAAAATTTAAATAAAAAATAATAGATCTCTTACATAAAATTATATAAGAATGTTGAATTTTTTTTCTTTTTTAAAAAAAAATAATTTTATTGATTCCAGAGAGGAAAGGAGAAGGAGAGAAAGATAGAAACTTCAATGATGAGAGAGAATCATCGATTGGCCGCCTCCTGCACACCCCCTACTGGGGATTGAGCCCACAATCCGGGCATGTGCCCTGACCAGAAGTCAAACCCAGACTTCCTGGTTCATGGGTTGACACTCAACCACTGAGCCATGCTGGCCAGGCTAGAATGTTGAATTCCTTTGACCCAATGAGCACTATGGTATTCTCTTTATTGTATTGCTTCTTTCATCAGCATCACCTGCTAATTTTCTTTTATTCTTTACTTCTAATAGTGAAAATGCAGACTAGGCCCTAGAGGTGAAAGGTAACCCTTGACTACTGAATTTCAGCGAGGAGAGGCCATTGAGCAGGGAGGGCCCCCGTGCTTAAGTCGCATGTAATCTCTTTGGAGATGGTGGCCACATGGATACAAGTCCAAGTTTGAGATGGGAACCTGGGTGTGCTGGGGAGGGAGTTACCATAGCAGTCAGGGAGGAGTGGGCTAGACCACAAAGCTGGGGAGCAGAGGAGAAGGGTCCTATGTGCCAGGGGCCAGCTCCATGTTCCATGGAAACCCCCTCTCACCAGGGACGCTGCCAAAGCCTCAGAGGTGAGTCTAGAGGAGCAATGGTTACTTCAGAAGGGACCCCTGTCATTGGAAAGGGGTTTTGTAGCAGGGGAATAAGGCTAGCATGTTATTTTTAATAGGACAGCTTTACTGAGATACAATTCAGTACTATTCAGTGCACTCAGCTAAAGTGTATCATTGAATGGTATATGTAGAGTTGTACAACCATCATCACAATCAATTTTAGAACACTTTCCTCGCCCCAAACAGAAACCCCATCCCTCTTAGGCATTACTGCCCCAGTCCTCCTGCCCCTCGCAGCCACTAATCTGTTTCCTGTCTCCATGGATTCGCCTTCCTGAATGTTTCGTATCAATGGAATCATATAACATGTAGTCTTTTGTGTCACGCTTCTTTCACTTAACGCGATGCTTTCAAGGTTCGTTCATGCTGTAGCGTGAATTAGTACTTCATTCCCTATTGTAGCTAATACTCCATGGTATAGCTATGCTCTGTTTTATTTACCTATTCATCAGCTCTCCTGAGTGCATCACTAGAAGTGGAATTGCTGGGTCCTTTGGGAACTACATGTTTAACATCTTGAGAAACTGCCAAACTGTTTTTCCGAAGCATTTTACATCCTTGCCAGCAAGGTGTGGGAATTCTGGTTTCTCTACCTCCTTACCGACATTTCTGTCCCCGTCCTATCAGGCGTGCTGTGGTATCTCCTTGTGGTTTTGACTTACACCTTCCTGACGGCTAATGATGTGCAGCATCTTTTCATGAGCTGTTGACCATCTGAATGTTTTCTTCAGAGAACTCTCTATTCAGAACCCTTGCCCATTTTTCAATTGGGTTACGTGTCTTTTTATTTTTTATCTTATTATTATTTTTTAAATCTTTTAAAAAAATATTTTTATTGATTTCAGAGATAAAGGGAGAGGAAGAGAGGAGAGAAAAACATCTGTGATGAGAGAGAATCATTGATCAGCTGCATACCATACACTGGGGATCAAACCTGTAAGCCGGGCATTGAACTTTGATCTTCTGGTTCATAGGTCAGTGCTCAATCACTGAACCACACCAGCTGGGATTGGCTTAATTTGTAACATGCTGGGTGTTCACTTTATTGATATATTAGAGGGCTGTTGCACAAAATTTGTGCAAGAGTAGGCCTTCCGCTGGCTGCCAAAATCGGCTCCCCTCTGGTACCCAGGAAGGGCTTCCCTCATAGCTCTGGCTTCATCCTTTGCTTGTTTCAGAATGGCAGCTTGCTGATAATTATCAAGGTCTCCTAGAGAGTGCCTACACTGGAGTGGCATCCACTTTCCTTTGAAGATGTACATACACCATGTTGTCTCATTTCCAGCTCCTTCTTTCACCATCTAGTATTTTTGGGATGGTTGTCCACTGCCACACACCCAGCTTTCAGACCTGAACAGAAGCTTTCTACCCAGACAATTGTGGATTCAGACCTTGAATCTACCTTTCCTTATCTCAGCTTTTTGCAGCTCCTCTGGGTCTCTGTGAGCCCCTCTCTTTCCCTCTAGCTGTAGAACTTCCACTCAGCCAGCTTTCCTGTGGTTCTGGATGATGTCCGTTCTGTCTTTTAGTTGTAGTTTGAAATTGTTGTGCGAGGCAGCAGTGTAGGTGTTTACCTATGCCGCCATCTTGTTGAAGCCTGGTTGGTTCTTGTATGTGCTCTGATCCTCTTTTTATTATTGACTTGTAAGAATTTTTACATATTCCTGATACAGAAAATTAGCGTTTCATGGAAATGATTTGTTCTGTCCAACATTCGGATCGCATGCCTACCACTTGCCTTCAACTGGCACGAGGCTCTGTGACCATTTCCATCCATTTTGTAGCTTTTAGACCTTCCCCCCAATACGCGCTCAGTGCCGTTCAGTCTTGTGTACCCGAGGAGGCCTTTTAGAGCTGCGAGCTCCCCAGGGTGTCTGACTCAGAGGATCACAGTGACCCCGGGCCTTCTCCCTCCCAGGACCTCGAGGCCCGCATTCCAGCTGGGAGCCTGCATCTTGTCCCCAGCCTCCTCCATTCCCACACTGGCCCGGGCTCTGTGTGGGGGGCATGGGGGGTCAGTTCTGCCTGGAGCTGCTGCTACCACTGAGGTGTAAGGACCCGGGAGAGGTAAGAAGACACGGCGTGTGCCCTTCCAGCTCTGGCTTGTGCTTGAAGCAAGGCAGGGCCCAGGGCGGGAGGAAGTGAGAGACTTCCTGGGTTTGTAATCCCAGAGGCCGCAGCATCCAGGAGAGGTGGACACAGCAGGGAAGAGTGGGGAAGCGAGAGCTTTGGAGGGATTCACTCCACCTGTTTCAGCACTTGCGTCTCTTTCAACTTCTACGTTCAGACGGTTCGGATGACCCTTCAGAGGTCTCTGCCTGTTTCTGTGGGAGGCACAGCCTTCGAGGCAGGAGGGCAGCGATGTGACAGGTCATTGCCAAGACGCTCATGTTTTCAGTGAGAACTCGGAGGAAATCTCAGCGAGGACCCGCTATTTCTTCTGCACCTTTCTTTGGGGCTATTTTCTCCGTATTTTTAAATCACTGCAATTTTACTTTAGCGGTTGGTTTATAATGTTAGTGTTGCATGGTTCTTAGTGGCCTTCTAGTGCTGTGTGTTTCTGTAGCAGATAAAGAAAGCGAGGCCGAAAGTGGTTTGGGTCAATGGATGGAGCGTCGATGTGCGGACTGGAAGGTCCCAGGATCAATTCGGTCAAGGGCACGTAGCTTGGTTGCGGGCACATCCCCAGTGGGGGGCATGCAAGAGGCAGCTGATCGATGTCTCTCTCTCATCGATGTTTCTAACTCTCTATCCCTCTCCCTTCCTCTCTGTAAAAAATCAGTAAAATATATTTTTTAAAAATAAAGTGAAGGGGAGAGTGGATTGGCAGGATCACCTGGCTGGTCCATGACAGAACTGAGACCAAACATCGTTGCTCTTGAGCCTCGCTTTGGGTGTGCGTCATCGGGGACTACGTAATGCTGGACGTTTGGAACGAGAACAAGCATTGCCCTTCCCCTCAATACGACGAAGGGTCACGATGCTGTGGCATCTATAAGCGACATGAGCACTGATGTGAAACCACAAGATATGGTTAGACTTTTCCCTCGTGGCCACTCCGTGCAGCAAAGGCAGCTGGTTGGCTCGGAGCTTACAGCCTCTGGTACAAACCTCATTTTTATGACTCCGGTTTGTTACGATTTCCTAGAAAGAACCTCAAAATCTACCTTTTCTTGTTATTCGTCTAGAAGATTGTGAAAGTGTTCACAGATCGTACATAACTTGCTGGTTTTATATAACGACAAGTAAACGTTTCTTTGAATCTTTCCTATAGGAACAGACAGTATCCTGTTAAACATTAGTTTATTTGGTATTTTTTTTTAATTTAAGAAGGGGGAATCATATATTTTCCTGCAGATCAGCAATCTTTTACTTGAACTACGTGAGAGGCCACTTCATCGGCAGATTTCTCCCTCTCTCATACACACATGCCACTGCTATATGTATACAGTGATTGAAATGTATGTCATTTAATTTGTGGAAAGCCAAGTTAGTTACTGCTCCTACATCACCTTCGTTTACCCTCTATTGACTGATTTAATTTTGAAGGAGGGCAAAGACTGAATATTGTGAGTCTGCTAATAGACACGAAGAAAATGAGTCAACTCACCAGGTCCATCCATACTCACAAGTTCAGTTAAAATTTAAAAAAAAAATAATAAAACAAGTCAGCTCAGGTTGCAGTGATAGTAGGTTCCTGGATGCCTATTACTGATAACCGGAACATTTCTTTCTTTCTTTTTTAAATATATTTGTATTGATTTCAAAGAGGAAGAAATAGGGAGAGAGAGAGAATCATGGATCGGCTGCCTCCTGCACGCCCCACACTGGGGATGGAGCCCACAACCCCGGCCTGAGCCCTGACCAGGAATCAAACTGTGACCTCCTGGTTCATGGGTTGATAACCACTGAGCCACACCAGCCGGGCCATTTCTGTCTACCTGTGGAAAAATGAACCACACAGGCAGCAAAATCCCTCTTTATTTCCCAACTATCTTTTTACGCCCTATTGACAGGAATTGCACATTTTAGCGATGCCCCACGTGTCCTTTAGAAATCTCCAGCTGTCTGTGAAAAGAACCATTCTGGAGATCTTGACGTTGTTCTGTTGGGCCTGTTTCCACGCGAATGAAAAGCGCATTGTGGAACCCGGGCCCAAGCTCGCCAGCACCGGCAGAGACGGGGTTCTGTGACCCTCCGGGGCCGGAGTGGGTTCCTGCGTGCGGCTGTGCACCCTGCGAACACTCCTTTCCGGGCCGGGCCAGCTAACTGCCGCCGGGGCAGCTGACGTTTGTAGAAGCCACAAAGCAGGAAGCTGCCGAAATAGTTGAACCTTTTTATACATTGGAATCTGGGCATCAGGTGCCAGCTAGGGAGCGCTTGCCAGCCAGTCCGATCTGAGTCAGCATCGCGCTAAGAATACACCTGCAGCCTTCCTCTTCTAGGCACTGGTGGACGCCAGGATGTCCCTGGAAGCGGCTTTTCCGCCAGTGTGGGACCTGCGCTCTGTGGGCCACGGCCCGGGTGGTCTAACAAGACATCATCCGTTCGCCCTGTCGCTTCCTGTGACTCAAAAAGCGAGAAAAGGCACCTTGCGGTTCCTCTGAGCGCGTGCACTTGCAGTGATTTGTGTTTAATCCGTCCCTGGAACCAACCGAGGAAGGAGGGGGCTATTCCCGGTCCGCTCCACACCCAGGGCTGGGCTGTGTGGGGGGCTCCCGGTTGCCATGGCGATGCTGCCCCATCCTGGGGTGTTCCTGGCCCACGTTCACAGAGGTTCCCTCCCCGTCCGTGGTGGTTCATCACAACTGCAGAGGGGCCACTCGGTTTGGGGTTCTTGGGGATCCTTTTTATAACTAGTTTCTTAGCGCATCTTTGTGCCCCCAAACAGGCCGGGAAAATCTAACAAACGGAGACACGTTTCATCACGCTGACCCAACTGAATTCGTATGTGCCGGTGAAAATAGATACGGGCTGTTTTACTCAGGAGCCCGAGGCAGATGACAAATGACCTGTCACATGGCACTAGTGTAACACAGGACAGAGGTGTGTGTGTGTGTGTGTGTGTGTGTGTGTGTGTGTGTGTGTGTGTTGTAAGAAGTGCCTCATTTCTTTGTCAAGTCTAGATGGCTCCTCATCTGTGACGCTGGAATAGAGACCACTTTTCCTCTAAGCTTGTGAGGCTGGAAGGAGGGGTGTATGGCCTGTGCTTAAATACCACGCCTGGAATATAATACGAGCGCATGTCTGATGTGATTCTCATCGCCAATCTCCTATTACGGTGTGATGGCTTTTTCATGCGAATCAAGGTTCCCTGAGCAGATAGGAAGCTCACCATCCCATTCCCAGGTACAGTGGTACCTCGAGATACGAGTTTAATTCTTTCCGTCACCTTGAGGCGTGGGAAACTATGAGACGCTTGAGTGGTGGTAAACTGGTGGGTCGTGTGCAGCCGGCCCATCCATGCGATGACTCCTATCTCAACTGTTGCTCGTATTTCAAAGCAAAAATCGCTTGCTCGATGGCTTGTATCTCAAAAATCTCGTATGTTAGGGCACTTGCATCTCGAGGCACCACGGTAGTTGCTTGGCATGCAGCAGGGCAGACAGCCTGGGAAAGCAGGAGGCCGGGCGCTCGGCCCGGTCAGGCAGTCGGAGGGGTCTCGGGCAGAGAGGCCTTCGCTGGTGCAGACTTCCAGCTGTCGGCCTGGTGTGAGGCCCGGGGCCGAGGGCAGTGGTTTCCTGGCACTTGGGGGAGAGTCTGGCGTTTGCTCTCTGTACAGACAGGAGGTTTCCGGTCTTGGGTTCCACACCTAGGTCACCCAGGGTCTGCACTCCATCCAAGCGCATCTCCTCCGCTGACAGCATGCTGCTTTTGGTTGCTGCTCATCCTCACCCGAGCATATGTCCCCATTGATTGGTAGGGAGAGTGGAAGAGAGAGAGAGAGACAGAGAGAAACATCGATGTGGAGAAACACACCGATGGGTTGCCTCCTACCTGAGTCCCAACCAGGACCTGGGCCAGGGAGGAGCCAGCAACCAAGGTACCTGCCCTTGACCGGAATCTAACCCGGGGCCCTGTGGTCTGCAGGCAGACGCTCTATCCATTGAGCCACACCAGCTAGAGCTAGCGTACCGCTTCATATCCTCCGTGGCTGTAGGATGGTCTTTGGTAAGAATTTGGTAGCCGGAGCCTTCATATGCTTATCAGATAATACTGTTGGAGAGTGATGCTTCGGGAAATGGTGAGAATTAAGGCACCTGAAACCCCTCCCCACTCCATGGACAGAACTACGTACTCATTTCTTGTTATCCTGCCAAATTCAAGCAAATCCCCAAATAGGACTTTCCCCAGACAAAGTGAATGAGTTCTCATTCCGTGTTAGAGTAATGGCGAATGGCCTGGTTCTTTTTCTCCTCTTCATCACTCGGGTAACACAGCCGCCTCTAAGGAAGCTTCCAAGAAACAAGTAACACTCTCACTTCTGAGTGACTTCTGAAGGAGCAAAGAGCTATTGGAATCCATGAGGGATGGTGTTGGTGAGAGGCATCAGCTGACTTCATCGCCATCTCTTGCTCTGGCAGATTTTCTTTAACACTGCCCATTCCCCACGCTGTGTAGATTTTGCTGGAAGTTGGTGCCGGAAGTGGAAACCCCCTTGCATGAGATCCCATGTCAAGTTCGCCAACTTTAAGATTTGAACTCTCGGTTCTTCTTTCTCAGTTCGGTCTTTCAAAGGCACACAGACATCTAGATTTGTCCAAAGCTCATTCTTTGTGAAGGTGGAGTTCCGGACACAGCCGGATCCGATGGTGGCCTTGTTTTCTAGAGGGGAGGTTCTCTCTTCAGCAGGGTTGGCATTTGAGGCTGGATCATTCTTCATTGTAGGGTAAGCCTTGTGCCCTGTAGGGTGTTTAGCATGTTCTTGGTCTCTCCCTACTACCCTGTTTCCCCCAAAATAAGACAGTGTCTTCTATTCATGTTTGCTCCCAAAGATGCGCTAGGTCTTATTTTCAGGGGATGTCTTATTTTTCCATGAAGAAGAAGACGGTACACATTTATTGTTGAACAAAAAAAGGAAATGGATGACCTGTCTACGGTGCGGTAGTCGCTGTCATCACAAACCAGCTCACTGATGGGCCGCAGCGCAGCCAGAGCTGTTCAGGCAGGGAGAGGTCTCTTTAAATCAGGAGCCAAACGCCTGATGGTAGCTTTGGGGGCCTTATATTCCAGGGAGGCCTGATGTTCGAGGGAGGCCTTATAATCAGGGAAGTCTTATTTTCAGGGGAATGCCTTATATGACAGCGAGAGGCAAAACTGGAAGTAGGTCTTATTTTCGGGGGATGTCTTATTTTCGGGGAAACGGGGTAGATAACCAGTAGTGCCCCTCCAGCCCCCAGCCCCCCCCCCCATTGTGATTCTGCACCTGGTTAAATGTCCCCTAGGGAGCACAGCTGCCCGAGTTGAGAACCTGGGCTCTAAGAGAAACAGATAAAAAAATCTGTGGAATTAGCTGAGCTGTGAGCAAGGCTCGGACGGCAGGGAGTGGCGGAGTTGGAAGTCACTGCCAGTGGGGACCGGGCCTCACAACGAAAGCAGAAGGCGGGCATCGGAGAGAAGAGGCCTCCGGTGAGCCTCGCACACTCCATGCCATCCTCCTGGATGATTTGCTCCTGACTGATCCTGACGGTGACCTTGACGGTGGTAAAGAACAGCTTCTGGGGATGTGGGATGGGAGAAGGCGGGGATAGTGCAGGGTTAACAGTCAGTAACGGAGGGTTCAGGTGGCTGTTTGTCACATGTGGCACACGGGTAAATGACAGATGTGTTGGAGTTGGAGCTTTGGGCACATAAAACTGCCATGTGACATTCAGATTCTATGTCATTCTCATTTCTCCCTTTTAAATATAAGAACTATAGCCAACATGTATGGAGCTTGGGGGACCATTGACAGGAGGGGACTCAGAGATGGGTATTAGAACATTTTATAGATGAGGAAACTGAGGCTCAGAGAGGCTAGGAAACTTGTCCAAGTTCCCACAGCATCTCTGCACAGGTCATGCTTGTGAACCCAGAGTCTGGCTGGGGAGCCTGCACCCCCCCCCCAACTGGGAAGCCATCTGTGCCCTAATGTGGCCACTTCTCTGTCTCCGGAGCTCCACAGGCCACCGAAAAATTGGAAGTGTGGAAAATTCTTTGGCGAGGAAAACAAGATTTGGTGATTCGGAGGAAGATATTTAACATTGTTAAGGCATTTTTTGATTAATAACAAAAATTCTGAAGATATTTCACATTGTTGAAGCCTTTTTTTTGGTTAATAACAAAAATTCTGAAGATATTTCACATTGTTAAAGCATTTTTGGGTTAATAACAAAAATTCTGAAGATACTTAATATTTTTAAAGCATTTTTTGATTAATAACAAAATTATTTTCGTTACTACTTCATAACTGTAATTTTGCCACTGTTATGAATTGTAATGTAAATATCTGTGTTTTCTCATGGTCTTAGGCGACCCTGCTAGCTACCCTTAGCTGCTATAGAGCCTAAGACCATCGGAAAACACAGATATTTACATTAGGATTCATAACAGTAGCAAAATGACAGTGATGAAATAGCAACGAAAATAATTTTATGATTGGGGGTCACTACAACATGAGGAGCTGTCTTAAAGGGTCGCGCGGCATTAAGAAGGTTGAAAACTGCTGATTTAGATCAAATAGGGGCAAAAGGAATTATGAGCCAAATCACAAAACGAAAAGTAAAAGCTCCAATCACCAAGAATTTCACAACCAGCCTGGGCTGGTTACCATTTTATTAGAGCGACCTCGAGCACACCGAGAGGCCGCGATGTTCCGGGAATGTGGCAAATTGGGCGATGTCACTTTTCTCTTCCGAGTACCACGCTAAGCTGGCCACAGATATTTTTAAAAATTAATGCAGTTTACTGTTTTATATTCTTGTTAAAGTGGTGGCCTTAAAACCAGTCTTGGTGTCTTCAGCAATGGCTTGCCACTAAGGGGTAATCTTCCACTTTAGAGGCAAAGTCAGCGTTTTGATTTTGGGAGGAGTTGGGAGAAGAGGTGGTCAAACAGCACATTGGGAAGAAAACGCGGAACTTGACCTCTTTCTCCTGATAGACTTTTGATCGTGGGGAAAGTGTAATGTGCCTGGGCGATGATAGCTGATATGATAAGCGTATAGTTTCTGAATGATCAGAACGGAGAGAAGTTTTATTTAAAATTTCAAGTTGCGCGCACCCATTTGTTTGCTGTTGCACTGTTGGTTTGAACCACAAGCTAGAAAAGAATGTCAATATTTTCTGATGTTTACAGTCAGTCATCTCCCCTCCGGGATGGATAAAAGTCCGTGTGTCTTTCTCTTCCTTTAATCTTCCCGTCAAGCTTAGATTTTGGCTTATCCCCAAGAAAGCCCCAAGTCCGGGCCACCCCGTCTTCCACCTCCAGGGTGGCTGTCTGACAATCCACGGTCATTCCTCCGGAGCTGAACTCGCTTCTCTCACGCACAGAACCAACCACTGTGGCTGAATCTGCCCGCGTCCGTTTGAAATGCAAACGGGAGTGAAAATCACGCCGGTGTGTGTGCGATTCCCTACTTCTGCGCTCTGGAGAGCATTCCCAACCAGGATCTCGATTCCTGGAACGCGTGGCGGAGGACTTGTCCGGTTTGGTTGAGCTGTCCGGCTGGAACCAGCTCCTCTGGTTCTGTTTCCGCCGTTGTTGAACTTGTCTGAATGGGGAGATCTCATCCCTGCAGCCCGGGCCGCGGTGCAGAGAGCGCGCTGGCCAGTGCGTCTTGGCGGCGGAGAGATTTTGCATCCGTGGCCTCTGAGCACTTAAGCTCTGCTTCGTGGAGCTGAGAAGGGAATTTTCCATCTCATCCCGTTGTCTTTTCATTCGCAAGAACCGCACGGGGGTATTTATCAGGAGTGCAAGCAGTGGAGCAGATGTCTCCATTGTAATATCTACCCCCCCCCCTACATATCTGACTTGTGGTTTGGAGAATGTGGCGACAGTTCCTGCGTCTGACTGAGTGAAGATTCCTTTTAAGTCACCCTTTGAACATCCATCCTCAGTGCATGGATCACGATAGGTGGTTACGAAAATGCCGCCTGGGAATTAGCTTGTTAGCTTTTATGTCCCTTTGACCTTTTCAATAAGCGGATTGTGAGCATTTTCCGCTTAATGGATTGGTATCGATTGAGCTTGAACTCTTCAGATGATCCAGACCCGATGTGATTAAGCAAAAGGGAGAAAAAAAACTGCATTATAGCCAGGTGCAGCCCCCTAATAAAATTACCCAAGTAATGGGTTTTCAGGCAGCCAGAAGTTCAGGCATTATTCGAATCAAAATCGAACTGATTGAATGTGAAAAGGCACCCTACGCCCCGAAGGCTTTAAAGTTTTGGAGCTCAGTCGTTGTATTTTATTTAGCCTTGACCTGTCTGCTCTTTGAACCCGGTTGACCTTTGCCAGAGTTTCAGCCGGAGCTACCTGCATGATCATTTCTTTATTTTGGTTTATTTGTGTTGCTTTGAATTCTTCTTCACTGTGTAACTCTCGTCTCTTCTCTGTCGTTTGGTTGCATTCGTTGTGGCTCCTGCGAAAGCCAGTTGCTCCTTTTCCCTCACCCTTCTTTGGTCAAAACATTTCTCTGAAAAGTCCCGTCCATACAAACCCATTTCTCCTTGGGCTTTATCTGAAAGCGACCCACCGCGATCCAAAGCTCACATCACAGGGAACTGAAGGAAGGAGATGTGTCCGGGCTGAAGCAGAAGAAGGGAGAACGAACTTTTAAAAATCAAATTGGTCTCTGATTATAGAAGTCATTTACGTTTATTGTGGGAAAATTGGATCTGCAGACAAACAGTGCATCTCCGTCCTACTTTTTTTCTATACACATTGGTGTGTGTGTATCCATTATGGACATGTTATGGTCATGTGTAAAATTCACAAATGATACACAGTTTTGGTCTGAAATTTTAGTTTGTCACATCTTCTCTACTAGTAAATTTTCTTCGAAAGCATACTTTTGATTTCAGTAATCCTTCAGATAGATAGAGTAAAATTTAAGTGAGATCTAATTTCTAACCGGTAGAGATAATGCTGTGATCAACATCTTTGCACATATCTTTCCTTGCGTTCCAGTGACTCTCTTAGGGTAATTCCTAGACATGTATTTGTCCTCTGGGAAAAATGATGCATCAGGAAGGCCTCACCAACAAAGAGTGAATGAGTGTAGAGATTTCAAATTTATGAGTGAAGCGGTTTTAGTGAGATGAGATTTACATCACTTCATCTGTCTCCTTAACTTCATTCCAAAGACATAGCACAGCTTCGTAAAGAATCTGTTTTTGCTTTGTTATTAATTTAAGAATTCTTTAGATTTCAGTTTGGGCTTATTCATGCATTTATGATCCATATGGCTATTTCTTTCAGCCTGGCCTTTTAAGTCTTGGTCATTAGTCTCTAGTATTTCTTTTTCTGTATTTGATTCAAATATATACAGCTCACTGAGCCTGAGTCTTAATGAGAATCATTCCATGTGATTCAACTTACATCAGCCATGTTACGTATGTGGTTACACCTGCGTGGGAGAATTTTGTCAGTTGTGGCCATCTGCCGCAGTCGCGGAATCAAGAAAGAAAATAGTCTCAGAGTGACTGGACCTTCCAGAATAACAATCCCCGGGCCAGTGACCTTCATTTTGTCAGAAAGGATTTGCATAGGAAATAAGTTACATATTAGATGTCAATACGCACGAACCAAAACATGGTAAGAAGTGATAGACAAGAACAGAATGGAATGGGTAGAAAGAGAGTAATACGGGACATTGTAAGAGAAGCATACAGGCCTCATGACCTTTGCATTTCCAAGGCAACACACCTCACTGATGGGTGTTTATGTCTCACTCTGGACCATCAAAGCGATGTGTGTTGTGATTAACATACACTGTTTGATGTGGCAGAAGTATGTGGTTGGGAAAGACCACCCTGGGGATGATGATATGAAAGCGCATGTTTGGACATTGAATACACAGATCTCAGGGTCTTGTTAAAACTAGCCGGTGCAGTGCCTCTCATTCCGTAGCGGCTGGTCTTGGAGTCCAAAGCCTGACTTTTTCCCGTAAATCAAAGTGTGACTCGAATATGTGTGTCCACACACACATACACAGTTTGCATTCTTATCAAAGGAGAATTATCCTCTCAAATACTTTCCCAAATAGAGAATCCTCTTCTGTCAGGGAAGCCATCCTGTCTACTCCGACGTCTGTGTTCTTTCCAGTAACATACACCGTCTCCCAGTAACAGCATCACTGGCACCTTCAAAGTGTTCTCGGTGGGAATAAATGTAATGATAATATTTTCATGAGCTGTGGGAGACGAAGTATGAATGGGGGCATACAGTTTGAAGAATATGGTAGGATAAATATAAATATAAATGTAAATAAAATATAAATATAAATTATAAATATATTCTCTCCATTTATAAGATGTTTTTCAGGAAATTCATTGACTTTGATGACATTCAAATAATTCTCCTTAGTCCTGGCCATGTGAGCTTGGCATCATTGGGAGAGACAATTTGCTCTATGACGTAAATGTTGGGTGGGGGGGACCCGATATGATGCCATGCCCCACGGAACACCAGCATAGAAATGGAGTGCGTCGCCCACCTAGAGGCGGGGGCTTCCAGAGCGGGTTAATTTAGGGCCACAGCGATCCCACAAGGACCTAGGGACTGTCCATCTTTCTCCTTGCCCCTCCCTGTCACAAAGTGGCAGCCGTAGTTCCAGCATCACATCCTCAAAGAAAGAGAGCCACAGACAGAACGACGCTTTTCCTATGTGTGTGTGTGCGCGTGCATGTGTGTGTATGTGTGTGTGTATGTGTGAGTGTGTGTGTGTGTATGTGTGTGAGTGTGTGTATGTGTGACTGTGTGTGCATGAGTGTGTGTGTGAGTTGTGTGTGTGAGTATGTGTGAGTGTATGTGTGTGTGTGTGTATGTATGAGTGTGACTGTGTGCATGAGTGTGTGTGTGAGTTGTGTGTGAGTGTGTGAGTATGTGTGAGTGTATGTGTGTGTGTGAGTGTGTATGTATGAGTGTGTATGTGTGAGTGTGTGTGTGTGAGTGTGTGAGTATGTATGAGTGTGTGTGTCTGTGTGTGTTTGAGTGTGTGAGTATGTATGAGTGTGTGAGTATGTATGAGTGTGTATGTGTGAGTGTGTGTGTGAGTGTGTGTGTGTGAGTGTGTATGTGTGAGTGTGTATGTATGAGTGTGAGTATGTATGAGTGTGTATGTGTGTGTGAGTGTGTGTGTGTGTGAGTGTGTGAGTATGTATGAGTGTGTGAGTATGTATGTGTATGTGTGTGTGTGTGTGTGAGTGTGTGTGTGAGAGTATGTATGAGTGTGTGAGTATGTATGAGTGTGTGTGTGTGTTGTGTATGTGAGTGTGTGAGTGTGTGTGTGTGAGTGTGTCTGTGTGTGAGTGTGAGTGTGTGTGTGTGAGTGTGTGAGTGTGTATGTGTGTGTGTGAGAGAGGGTGTGTGTGTGAGTATGTGTGTGTGAGTGTGAGTGTGAGAGTGTGTGTGTGGGGGGTATGTGAGTGTGTGAGTATGTGAGTGTGAGTGTGAGTGTGAGTGTGTGTGTGTGTGTGTGTATGTGTATGAAGGGGTAATCTTTTTGTCCAGAAGCTCCTCCTAGCAGACTTCCTTTGGTGGCTTCACTCAGTGTCCAGGTCCCACCACAGCTCTCCTTAAATCAGCCCCGGCGAGGGGAACATGCCATATTTGGTGTGGACATGGCATGTTGTGGTAACGGGTGCCATCGTTGACAGGGAGGAGTGAACGTTCATTCTGGGGCCAGGACGGCGGCTCCTGTCTCCCCAGCTCGTGGGGGAGATGCTCAGGTTCATTCTCGGAGGAACAGGGAGCGAGCGGCGAGGAGAGCTGTTGGGCAGCTCGCTGCCGATGCCTGTGCTTGTCACAGGTGCAGTCTGCCTGTCCTGCCGTATGGCTTTCTCTCATTGTTCGTGAGCCTATTTCATTCCTTCGGTGTACTCTGGGTGACTTACTATATTCCCCAAGACCTGGAAGAGTGTCTTGTCCTACAGGGTGATTAATAAATATTTACTAAATTGATTAGAATTGCCCCATACCAATTGATTAAAAGCTTTCTTGCTTTTTCAATTGAATCGAAATTCTTTCAAATCAAGTTGCTTGTTTGAATATTGATACTCTCCCAATACAGTTAATTTTCTTCATTCCAGAAAATGATGAAGAGGCCTCAATCATAAAAGTACTGGAATAAAGTTACCGTGAGTGCTGTGTAATGCAAGCACTGAGAAAAGTGTTTACAGTTTTGTGTGGGTGTAGGAGGAAAACAGGATTCAAATATAAATATGAGTGAGAAAGCAATCTCGTATTGAGTCCATTTTATAAATCTGTTAACTTATTGAAGACTATACAGCAGAATTTATCATCGTAAAGATTAGGAAGTAAAAGAAATCCTATATAATAAAGAGGTAATATGCAAATTAACCTTCACACCATCACAAGATGGCTGCCTATAACCAACTTGGCAGGGGGGGTTAGTGAGGGATGATCACATGACTAAATATGCAGGGGCAACCAGGCCAGCAGGGAGAGGGCAGTTGGGGGTGACCTGGCCAGCAACGGGGGACAGTTAGGGATGACCGGGCAGGCAGGCAGGTGAGTGATTAGGAGCCACTGGTCCAGGATTGTGAGAGGGATTTCCCCCAAGGGCTCCCAGATTGGAGAGGTGCAGGCTGGGCTCAGGGAACCCTCCTCCCCTGTGCATGAATATCATGTACTGGGCCTCTAGTTAAATGTACAAAATTACTGTGACTATTTGAAGCTCCATTCAATAAAAGTTTCCTTAGAAAAATTAATTACCTCACTGATTTAAAATTCAGCACATTATAATCCCTATCACATGATTTCATTTTAAATATATTTTACAGTAAAATGAGATCAAAATACCAGATTTCATTTATTAATGTGGTATGAGTTATAAAGCCAGTATTCCAAGTCTTAATTCATTTTGTAATATAAGCATTTCTCAACAGCTTATCTCTTTTAATGTAAAGAATCCTGTCTAATAAAAGAGTAATATGCAAATTGACCACACCTCCTATATACACCCACAAGCCACATCACCAGCCAATCAGTACCAAGTATTCCAATTAACCCAACCAAGATGGGTACGGCCACAGAGAGAGCAGGAGTGAGGCTTGGGTTACCCCCAGTGATGGAGGAAGCCAAGCTTTCCATACACCCTGGCCGGCCCAGGCCTCCGCTTAAGGCAACAAAGTTTCAATGACTGTGCAAGCAGAAGGCTTGGCTCTGCTCCAGGCTACAAAGTTTCAATTATAGAAGATAAATAAATCCCAGATACCAGGGCCTCCACTTGGGTCTCCAAGGGGCATGGCTGACCTGCAAACTACCACAGGCCCCTCACCCAGACCACCCCATGCCCCGCCCCAACCTGATCTGGGACACACTTCAGGGCAAACCAGCTGGCCCCCACCTGTGCACCAGGCCTCTATCCTATCTAATAAAAGAGTTATATGCAGATTGACCATCACTCCAACACACAAGATGACTGTCCCCATGTGGACACAAGATGGCCACCATAAGATGGCCAGCAGGGGAGAGCAGTTGGGAGGGACCAGTCCTGCAAGGGAGGGCAGTTGGGGGCAATCAAGCCTGCAGGAGAGGGCAGTTAGGGTTGACCAGGCTGGCAGAGGAGGGAAGTTGGGGGTGACTGGGCCTGCAAGGGAGGGCAGTTAGGGGTGACCTGGCCCTCAGGGGAAGGCAGTTAGGGGCAAACAGGCTGGCAGGGGAGCAGTTAGGCATCAATCAGACTAGCAGGGGAGTAGTTAGGGGGTGATCAGGCTGGCAGGCAGAAGTGGTTAGGGGCAATCAAGAAGGTAGGCAAGCAAGCACTTGGGAGTCAGCAGTCCTGGATTATGAGAGGGATGTCCAACTGTCCAACTGACCAGGTGGGATCGGGCCTAAACAGGCAGTCAGACATCCCTCAAGGGGTCCCAGGTTGGAGAGGGAGCAGGCTGGGCTGAAGGACACTCCTCCCCTGTGCACGAATTTCATGCACCGGGCCTCTAGTTCTACTTATAAACTTCCTTTCATTTGTTTCAGGTTCAGTGATAGTACATGTTTATCATTTTTCACTTTCTCAACTATTATAACTAATACTAGAGGTCCAGTGCACAAAATTCGTGCACAGGTATGGCCCATAGGCCTGGCCTGTGATCAGGGCCATCTTCCCCAGCTGCCCACAGCTGGCCCTGCCACCCACCCCTGGTTCCCTTTTCGCCATTGGGTGATTGGTGCCTGATGTCCAGGGGAAGGGACTGAGAGGTCAGCTGTTCCCGCCTGCTCACTGGCCCTGTCCCTCCGCGAGTCGCCCTCTGTGTGTGGGGCAACTGGCAGTGTGGGCCCTTAGCTTGGCACCGCCTGCATCCTCCACCACACACCCCCAGTTCCCCATTCACCATCAGGCGATCAGAGCCTGCCGGCAGGGAAAGGAAACCGAGAGGTGGTCAGTGAGCCTCATAGTGACTTGTCCAGAGGTCGTTCTGGTCATCCTGCCTTTTGGGTCAATGTGCATATTAGCCTTTTATTATATAGGATATAAACTCCTGTTTTTAAAAAGATTTGAGATAGTATATTTTAAAGTTTTTCTAAAAGGAAATATAGTATTCATTTGCCTAAAGAATGGTTATTTTATAGGTATACATGAGAAGATCCTACCTTATTCAAGAATAGCCATTATTGCCGTAGCTGGTTTGGCTCAGTGGGTAGAGTGCCAGTCTGAGGACTGAAGGGTCCTGGGTTCAATTCTGGTCAAGGGCACATGCCTGGGTTGAGGGCTCAATCCCCAGTTGGGTCATGCAGGAGGCAGCCAATCAATGATCATTGATGTTTCTCTCTCTCTCCCTTTCCCTTCATCTCTGAAATCAATAAAAATCTATTTTTAAAATAGCCATTATAAATTGTTCTCACAAGTAATGTGAAGTTTTGAATTGAATTCAACACAAAGACATGAATTATTTTTAAAATATTTTTATTGTTTGCTAATGGAACTCATTTTTAGTTATAGAATTTGCTAAGGAAAGTGATGCTAAGCACAAATCATGGTCATTCTAAAAGTAACTGAAGAATTTCCTTCAGTTATCTTCTCTTTTTCTGATCTTTTAATCCTGAAAAAAATAGCAAAAGGAACAATTAAAATAATTTACAAATATTCTTACTATCATTTACAAACATAGGGCTTCAGTTTGCCAAAACAATGTACAAACATTTAAGTTTGGCGCTATAATTTTCAAAGTTTCTTTGTTATCAACTTGACATTAGAAATGAGGTATCCAGGATGGAGACTCCTGCCTTCAGGATACTTAAAACTATTATTTAATGATAAAATAACAATTGCTGTCTTTATTAAGCACTTCCTGTATGCCAGGATCTGATCTCATCACTTTACTGTCCATAAAACAATTCTACGAAGCTATCAATATTTATACTCTATTTTTACACAGGAGTTTTAATAAGTGTAAGCTCCCTATTCGAAGTCACCTCTTTATAAATTGCTCGGGCAGGGATTGAACACAGTATGAAGTTCATGGCCTTAGTTATTAACAGAGAGATAGATAAATGTATTTTCTGTACAAAGAAGGAATATGTACCTTAGACTGGAATAATCAAGTATACAGTATTTGTGATACAATCAAATCAAAACTTCTGCCCCTTATTCTCCATCATTGTGAAGCCACATATGGCAAAGATTATAATTTTTACTGGGAAACTGTGGTATTTGGTCTTGGACAGAGGCTTGAAAATTATCTGATTTAGTTATTTTTCTTTCATTTTGAAGAAGAAAAAACACCCATAAATTGGAAGTAACTTGTTTAATACCATCTCCCTTTGGGGGCAAAGCCAGAATTGGAACCCAGGTATCGTGGCTCCTCACCGTAAAGCAGCGGTTCTCAACCTGTGGGTCGAAACCCCTTTGGGGGTCGAACGACCCTTTCACAGGGGCCTAAGACCATTGGAAAATGCAGATATTTACATCACGATGCATAACAGTAGCAAAATTTCGTGGTTGGGGATCACCACCACATGATTAACTGTATGCAAGGGTCTCGGCCTTAGGAAGGTTGAGAACCACTGCCGTAAAGGAACCTGACATGTCTATCTGGTTTACCTTCCTCCAAGGTCGATTAGAAGCCACTTGAAACAGGTCATCTTCTGTAGATCTTTAAAGAGAATTCCCACCTACCTGTTCAAATATTTGCATCCCCTCACTCCTTTCAAAAACATCTGCAGTGCCCATCTAGCCTACTCTGGCTAGTCTAACACTTAAAAGATAAGGAGAACAGATATTGTTTTGTATCGTTGCTCATCAAGGTCACGGGTTTCAGTAAGGTCTCTCCTGGTAGGAATCAGAGCATGTAAACCCACCATAAAGGCTATGGTACACCTGTCGCTGGCCCCTGTGCCTGGGTGCTGAGCGGCGGGAGGAGGTACTCACCACTTCTTCCCGCTTGGTCTTGTCTGTTGCTGGCCAAGCTTCCAGGGGCAGGTCAGGGAGCATGGGGGGCAGGGGCTGCATGGGGAACATCGGAGGCAGAGGTGGCTGTGGCGGCAGGGGCTGCATGGGGTGCACGGGAGGCTGGGGCTGCAGGGGCTGGTGAGGCTGCGGCTGGACGGACTGGGGCTGGAAGGGCTGCTGGGCGGGCGGAAGGAGGTTTGGCTGGTGGTGTTGGGTTGGAGTCATGGAGTGTTGGCCAGGAACTGGCATCATTGGCTGCTGGGGGACCACGGGCTGCTGAGCTGGCACCACGGGGATGTGGTGATGAGGCTGGAGGGCGTGACTCGGGGGGTTCTGCTGGGACAGCACGGGAATGATTTGGTGGTGCAGCCATCCACCCATGGGTTCGTAACCATAGGAAGTGTACTGGTGAGAAACAAAGAGGCAGGTTTACCATTGGCTCCTGGCTTCCGGAAGCTGGAGAACAGCAAGGATTTCTCTGTCCTCGTGACCATCTGAATACTTATTCCTCCCTCCTGGGCAAGACTTTCTAACGGGTCCCCAGAGGGGGCCTTCACAAGCTAGACTTCCTGTTAGTGTCAGCTGTGGCCGAGATCTGGTATTTCACTTCAAAGGGACTCGAAATGCATACTTCAGAAAGAACACAATATCTACCTACCGGCTGTCTTATCATGCTCTGGTACCACTTCAGAGGGGTGAGCACCTTAAGAGAAAGAGACATTAAAATGCATCTGTTCGAATATAGTTCCATGAAACAGACATCCCAGAAGGCAGTCCTGTCAATATTGATAACCTAAAACTAGGAGTTCTACGGAAGAAAGGATCAACATTTGTGTGTGAGGTACTAGGCTGCATCCATCACACACATTTTCCATGTTTTCTCACATACTCTGAGATAACTATCATCACCATTACTTTTTTTTTTTAAATATATTTGTAATGGATTTCAGAGAGGAAGGGAGAGGGAGAGAGAGAGAGAAACATCAATGATGAGAGAGAATCATTGATCGGCTGCCTCCTGCACACCAAACACTGGGGATCGAGCCTACAACCTGGGCATGTGCCCTGACCTGCAATTGAACCCTGACCTCCTGGTTCATAGGTCGATGCACAACCACTGAGCCATGCTGACCTGGCATCGCCCTCACTCTTCCAAGGTCATGGAGAGTTAGAGGTTCATGAGCTTGGCTAAGGTTACAAATGTAGCAATTCTGTTTAACTCCTCAGCTTCTGCTCTTCTTTGCAAGAGCAAATCAAACCAGAAAAATTAATGTGACACAACATTAATCATTATTTTTTTATTTAATGTCACAATGAAAAAATAAGGCAGAAACCATGTTCCTCATGCTATCAACACGGGTTTTCTGGTCAACTATGTCCACCTTTTAAGGTTTAGCAGAAAATCTTGCCTGAAATTCTTATTCACATTTTTCCTCAGCTGGTATGAATAAATGGACTCAGAGATTGTCATCTAAATCAATGGAAGAAGGAAGAGTTTCATTCCTTTCTTAAACAGAACATATCTAAGGAGCCTCAGACGAAGGACTCCTTCATATAGTTCTACAGCATTTGATATCAGTACAGCAAACAATTATTAATCTTGCTCAAGTTATACTTGACAAAGGACCTTTTATGTTGCTGGACTGTTTTTGCTCCCCAAACAGTAATTTGAAGTGTGGATACTAAAATTATTTTCCTTCTACAAATGAGGAAACCTGAATTCCAGAGAATGACAATGACTTGCCCAAGGTCACATGGTCAGTATGGGGTTGAGGAGAGCCTCTAACCCAATTTTCAGAAATCTCAAGCTTTTTCTTGCTCTTAAGAATGTCTCATAGGCTATGTGGTTGCTAATCTTTCAGTAAACACAGGTGAGGGATACACACTGGGCATGAACATCTTAGAATCAGGAATTTTCTAGCTGTTAAGGATCTTAACATCTTACCTGACTCACCGCATTTTAGGGGCTAGGGTAGAATAAGCCTGCTCAGCCAGAGTTGATTTTCTGCCCTACCGCGTGGTCCCCCTGAGTGACAGCTTGTGGTGAATAATTTTATGCCATGTAAGCAGGAGAGACTGAGGCATAGAGGCCAGGCAGGGGCATGCTGCTGGGGCAAAACGCAGGCTTGAAGCAACTCACCAGCGCTGAACCCAGGAAGCAGGAGGGGGAACTAAAAAAGAGGGGCTGAGAAACATCTCGAATGAAGGTTCAACACACTCTTCTTTACATATCCCAGGACAATGTGAACGCACACAACGGTCAAAATGAGTAAAGAGAAAAATTACCTCATAGCTGAAGTTGATATAACCAGGGTGCCCAGGATGAGGTGGTAGCTTTTATAGGGGGTGGAGAAGGAGGAGAAAATGAAAGGGGGAGGGGGAGAGAGGAGGAAGAGATTAAGTCAATATGCAATTGTTCACATTCAGAGAGACTGAAGCTACTTCAAAAATATCGACATCATGCAGCATATATTGGAGGTCTGCTTTTCATTGCCCATGTGTGCTGTGTGGAGAGGAGCCCTCTTCACTGAAAGAGCCCAGCACGACTAGAAGGCTTGCCCCCAGTTGCAGTCTCATGGTGGGAGACCCAGGAGCAGGAACCAGCACCCATTTCTTCTCCATTGACCTTCGGACACCCACTATCCAAGCTGTCAATCAATCCTACTCCATCCCACCCACCACATCACTTCTTGAAACTCTCTCCATGTTGGGAAGAGACGCATTTCTCTGACACGATATGAAATGCCAACGAGAGAATCATCTCCCAAACCTTCCCTCACAGATCAGGAGGCAGTGTGTGTGGGGGGGTGGTGGTATCAAAGAGATTCCTCATAACTCACATGCAAAGCAAATAACACAACACCGAAACAAACAAGTGGATTACTGATGAATATGAGGACAAGATGGGGGCAGGGAAGTGGAAACATAAATCCCCATGGAAAAAGGAAGGGTTGATTGATGACATTTAAGCCTGTTTTTGTTATTATTCTATCAATGTTTTCGTAGCAGAAACATTTAAAAGTTGAAAATAAAAACCGGAATAATGATCTAAACTGGGGCTGTTTGTTCAGTCAAAGTGAGCGATGCCCGCGTTCTGAAGCTTGGCGGGCCAGGGGATGCTTGAGAAGGAGGGGAGAGAGCATCGCGCGCAACATCTCCCTCAGACATCAAGCTATCTGAGGCTCTATTCTCTTAAAATGCTCCTATTTCATAAGAGGGTTCATTTGCTCTCATCTGCGTGTGAATTCTTTGAGTCATGTAACTGCCTTTTCTAGATCTTCTTGATGTAAGCCCTCGGAGAGGAGGGGTGTTGAGTTGAGGAGGGGAAGGGGCTGAATTTGTAATGCAGAGGCTCCTAGGGTGGAGGGGGGGGTAGGAATTGCCACCATGTAGGATTTTGGGAAGGCAGAGTGTAGAACCTTGGTGCTGTGGGTGAGAGAGGAAGAGAGGAGGCAGATCTGCAAGCCTTGCTGGCTTCTGGTTGAATGCACTGCTCTCTCTGCCTCTGAGGATGAGATGGCCCCTGCTGTGCCTTTCTGTGATTGGAGCTCTCAGAGTTCTGGTCCGCAGGTCCAGGGAGAAGGGGTCCAACCTCCTGGGCCTTGAGACCTCGGAGAGTGGAATAGATCCATGTGTAGGGGCGTCGGTGGGATTCTACCCAGAAGTCATGTGTGTAGCAGGAGCACCCAAAGGGATGAGGCCTCTGAGAACAGGAAGATGGTTCCAGAAGGGAGTCCCTATCACAGAAACTGTCCCCTCTGAAGGACACAGCACTGGGGCTGGGAGAGCAGAAAGAGATTTGGACACTTGCGAGAAATCAGATGTTAGAGAAAACTGGCATTTTTAAAATTTGCCCAAGGCTGACTTCAGCACCTTCTCTGGACGCCTTTCCAGGGTCCCTTCCAGAAGTTTCTTCCATCTAGAGATGGGCACTGATATTTACAAGCTTATTGCTTGATCAGAATCTCCTGGGGCTTTTTCAAGTGCAGAGTCCTGGGCCCAATCCCAGCTGTACTAAATCAGAATCTTTAGTGGAGGCATCTAAGAATCTACTTTTTTTAAAAAAAACAAGCTCTTCAAAGTATTTTTAAAACACAAAACGATTTGAGCACATCTTATCTTAATACTGGTCTGAACCCCAACGTTTACCAGCGATGGGGCATTTTCATTCCCAAGCTTGTGCAAGTGGACATTGACATATGCACGGGATGGTTTTACTCACGGGCATAGCAAAGGCTGCTCCCAAGAGGCAGGCAAACAAAATCCAGGTCCCCATTTCTTGACGGTCCTGAAACATGCCAAAACACGCTCTTTATCTCCTCTCAAATACGGGCATCACGAAAGCTCCACAAAGCCCACAGAATCCACATGAATCTGCTGTCAGCGGGCAGCACGGGAGCCTTCTTTTTCAGGGTACTTCATTCATGTATGATTTCCAGTTCCCAGCCCATTTTGCTGTCTCTGGAGTCCCAGTAGTGAGAAAAGTGTTTGCCCTTTAGGCTGAGAGCTGAACAAGTGGCAAGGACATGGATGATCTGTCATTGCAGCATGTTGCCTGCCATCTCCCTACACCCCTAAGCTTCAGAGTCAGATGAGCTAAGGGTAGCTTCTAATGAATGATGGAAAGAATTGAGTTGACTCTAAAATTAGGGGGAGCATCAAGGGACTCGGTATCTGATACTTTTAGAACCAGGAGCTAGAGAAATCTGATTTTTGTACAGTTTGCCAAGCATGGCTGCTGTTAAAAACAAAACGTAATCACTGAGAAAAGATATCAAGTGACTGGCCAACAGAGTGAGGAAGGAGTGGGATTTAGCGACAGGTCTTCCCACCAGTAAGATGCCCAGGTGACATCTCGGAAGCCCAGGTGTGTAGCCAAAGCTATGGGTAAGTGGAAGGCAGAGAGTGGCACTCACATGCTGTGATTATGCCATGAGCTCGGAATGCCCTCTGCTTCAAATATTCCACAGTAATTAATTGACACCCCCCCCCCCCCCGTTTGTCTGACACTGCACTGCGCTTGTTCTACAAAGAAAGCCCTCGAGGCACGAAGCACATGGGCTTTGTGGTATAAACGACTAGCTAACTTTAAGCCTTGCAGAGGAAAGACCTTACACCTGGCACAGGAAGTGGATACCCTGTGTCAGGATGCTGCCCGTCGAAAGTGCACTGATGTTTTCCAGCTCCTAAATCTGTCTTTAAAAGTTTGAAATGAACGAGAAAAATCTTTTCGTTGATGACTCTAGTCGATGTCATTAAGTAAAATGGTTTTTAAAGCAGTGGATTGCAGAGTGTGGAAGTTATTTTTATCTTACCTGAGAAGTAATTAAAGTTAAGTATTTTGCATTGAAATTTGGCCCCCAAAAAGTGCATTAAGATTTTGGAACTAAAATGTAAAGAAACAGAGCTACTTTGCTGCATTACGAAGTAACGTACTTCCTTTAATAATCAGAGTCCCAGTTATGGTCCAACTGAAGAAGTAACCGAATGTCAACGGCATAAAGTAATAGAAATGCATAATACATTGTAGCTTTTGGACATGAGATGTCGAAAAAGAAATAATCACAAGAGAAGTAATACCGAGTAATGAAGGAAACTCACATACCTTTGAGTATTTGTATTCAGAGGAGGTTTCTGTCTGAAACTCAGGGATGCTGGATCCTATAGATTTCTTCCAACGGAGAGCTCAATTTATATCATTCACAGCATCTAGAGCAACCAATCAGGTTTCTGAAGGAAAAATGTGTTGAGTATAAGGAAAAATCCCTGTATCATGAACTTTTAGAAGCTATGATCAAACATAAGGTTGTATGTTGTGATTAGGGCACATAGAGTCTTTCATTATGGGCAATAATAGGTTTACAGGCAAAAAGTTTCATCACACTGTTTTTAAGTCAGCAAGTAAGGTGACTGCACATGCTGATATGTTCAGATTTACTTTCAGGAAGCAGCTATGTCATTATCTGTTCCCTGTTCTAGCAAGCATTACACTGTTCTTTACCCCCAAAAAGGGTTAGACGGTTGAGTTTTTATGGTGTATTCAAGATCTCTCCTAGAGTTCCCCATTCTTTACGATCAGGATAAATTGATTCAAGCCCCCATTCTGGTAAACACCAAGGCTCACTGGAAGTGTTTTCTCTGTTGCCTGTGGTCATTCCTTTCTCCATCCCGGTGGCCACCAAAAGAGGGGACAAAGTCTCTTCTTCTTGGCCCCATCCTGCAGCCCATCTGCCATCCAAGCAACCATGAACTTGAAGTGATCACAATAGCAAAACATTTACTGATGATCTCAAAGGCAAGGCAAGAAATGTATCACACACCAGATCTGACACTTAGAAGTGTATTTTGGTCCTTGCAAACAAACATGGATCACATGGAACGGTGCCTGAGATCCCTCATCCCACATAGTAACCCCGTCTTTCTCAGTACGCTGGCCCTTCTTTGCCCACATCCTTCTGGCCCAATCCATGTCTTTGGCCCGACCAGCATGCTCAGTGGTTGAGCATCGACCTATGAACCAGCAGGTCATGATCCCTGGTCAGGGCACATGCCCAGGTTGTGGGCTCCATCCTCAATGTGGGGCAGGTAGGAGGCAGCCGATCCATGATTCTCTCTCATCACTGATGTTTCTCTCTCTCTCCCTCTCCCTTCCTCTCTGAACTCAATAAAAATATTTAAAAATTCATGTCTTTTAGTAAAGCCTATCCATACTTTAGTAAAGCATATGGATTTTTTCTTTTATCCTAGAAGTAGATCAATTAAAAAGCAAATTTGTGACTAATGCTAAGAGGCAGCTCATGGGTTGTCTATCAATAGCAGATCAGTGCAAAAAATTCTGATTATATACCCGGATAATGTTGTCAGGATAGCCAGATTTCTTTGACTAGTTATGTAATATTTATAAAGTTTGTACATATACACATGTTTTTATATAAGTGCTCCACATTGATTGAATAAAATTCAAGGAGAAATTCTCCATGAAAGACAATGTATCGTATTAAGAACTACAGCTTAGATTACATAGCTCCTGACCGCATCTTCACCAAGGGTCGAGGGACCTTTAACAATATAGTTAGCCCATCTGAGACGAGTTTCCTCATCAGTAGCGTGAAGATAACTACAGACCCTGCCTAAGAGGATTAGCGTGAACACAAATGAGAGACAGCTCTGGGAGAAATGGGGAGTAATCACCCTCCCCAGCAGCATCACTCGGGGTACAGTCCATGTTTTAAAATGCCAATAAGTAAGATTCTAGGGTGGTCTTTGGGAATGAATTCGTAGGAAGCGAACAACCCTCACGAAGGAAGGCAGACTTTGAGAAGGTCATAACGGGCAAAATGTGTAAGTGAAAGTGGGCATTGGATAGGGTTTTAAAAGCCAAATGTGGCCAGGGTTTGCCTGTATATATGGATATATTTGTTGGTAAATTATATATGAAAGTTAAGAGGGAAGTTGCAAAATGGATTTTATGAGAATAGGCCTCAGGTTACTCAGAAGGGGAGAAACGGGGTGGGGAAGGGGTTAGGGTGGGGGGAGCGGTGAGCAGCAAGGTGCCAAAGGAGAACAGCGGGGAGAGGAAGGAAAATGCAGGTCACATTACATTCTTTTTCAACCTTTCCCCCCATTTTACTTCGTTCAATATATCAGAGCGCCTGAAAAAGAATTAAGCACATATTTTTTTTCTACAAAATGATGCTTAATTCCTACCCATCCAGTCATCGGTGAACTACCAGCGTTCTTGTAGTTTTACAAAACTCACCTCACCACTCGGTGTCCTCTTTCAAGTATGAGAGTGTCTGGCAGTTTTACAAAATTGATCCCATTATCTTGTCTCATCTTTCAAGGACGAGTGTGTCTTGTAATTTTACACAATTTGCCTCATTACTTGGTCTCATCCTTCAAGAGTGAACGTGACCTTGTGTCCACAAAGGTCACCGAGGATCCCTCATTGTGGCATTAATTGCACTGGTCCACGAGATCTGGAGCGATTGCCCATTCATGGTGCACCGTTGTTCAGGCTTTGATGGCAAATACAATAGAAATACGATGGAAATTATTCGGTTCTATTTCTCTCCCCTACTGCATATTCTGTCAGAGGGTATTAAAATATGGATCTCTCGGCTTGAAATCTCTCTTACTAATTTAGGTCTCCCATATGCAGTTTAAAAGTTGTTCAGTGGTTTGGGAAAAATAACAAAATTTCGATTGAAAAAAAACCTTCCTATAAGCAGTTATTTTATTTATGAATAAGGTGACTTTATACAAGAAAACAGAATTTACTAGATTGACTATTTTGTTATATAGAGACTATAACATTTCCAAAATATCTGTGTTATTGTTTTTCTGAATCTTTGACATCATTTTTTTTTCTTTTAAAAAATCACTATTTTAAAAATGGATCATAAGCATAAAATACTTTCTTCCATGACAGTATCTGGAATAAATTGACAATATGACCTTAAAATGTGCCTTCATCCGCTTAAGCATTTGTTCCAAATGTATTTGTTGAATACCTGTGAACCTGAGACCATTTGTGTTACTACAGGGGGGAAATACAGGCATGGATTTATTATTTTCTGAAAAGGTTTTATCCAGAATGATGAGTGAATCAATGCCCTTATCAATTATAGGTTACCTTTCTTGCTGTGAGGGTCCAAGGAAGGGTTATAAAAATATCACATTCGGGTCATCTTTTGGCCCAGAAATACCTACTCTCAGTCCCTCCTGAGGCCTTGCAGGATCACGCAGGGCTGCAAAACATGCAGTTCCTATGCAGGGACCTGAGGCTGGGAATCCTTTGACCCTTTGGGGCACAAATCCTGAACCACCCTCTTCCGGTCTGCTAAGTGGCTGCTGATGAGGAAAGCATGGGTGGATCCCAGGCAGCAAGGATCGGCCAGTAGCTGAAACCAGTTTGGCTTAGTGGATAGAGCATCGGCCTGTGGACTGAAAGGTCCCGGGTTCGATTCTGGTCAAGGGCATGTACCTTGGTGATGGGCACATCTCTAGTGGGAGGCGTGCAGGAGGCAGCTGATCCATGTCTCTCTCTCATCGATGTTTCTAGCTCTCTATCCCTCTCCCTTCCTCTCTGTAAAAAATGAATAAAATATATATTTTAATAAAAGAATCGGCCATTAGACTTCACTTTGGACCAGTCAGATGTTTGAATAAAGACCCCATGGTATCCAAGAGTGGAAGAATACTGAGCTCTGAGAGGAAGCATGTCTTTAATGCCTTCACTCTACGATGCCTGAACTCAGACAAATAGCGGGCATTCCGAAACAGCTGCCAATTATCCATGTTTGTTGCTTTATCATCTTTAAAAAGCTGTTTTGCCCGTTTTTACAGAAGTTGCAATTTTTCTTGACTTGCCGCTCATCACATTTTGCAGCACCCGCGTTGCTTATGTAGCAGCTTCTCCCCTTCTAATTTGCTGCTTCATCTCGAGTGTGCTGGCAAATCATGCACCCCAACTTGTCAGAAGTCTGTGTGAATGGCAGGTAAAGGGGGGCTCCAAGCCATGTGGGCCCCGGAGGCCCACTTGGGAGACAAGCTCAAACATTGCAGTCTGTGGTGTTGGTTTGTGACTGCTGGGAGGATTTTTTACTTTATTTTTGGGGTTTCTCCCTTTGATTAATTTCCTGGTTTTTAGCGGTAGACGAGGTGTACTGTATTTTCTGGCGTAAAAGACGACCCCTAACTTTCCCAGTTAAAATATAGAGTTTGGGATGTACCCGCCTATAAGATGACACCTGGTGTATAAGAACGACCCCCGACTTTTGAGAAGATTTTCCTGGGTTAAAAAGTCGTCTTATGCGCCGGAAAATATGGTATATGGGTGATCTTTGGATAACTTAGGTGTTATGCGTTCCAGAAATCTTTCTTATCTATAGGGGCTCTATTCTAGAATCTTCTCTTAAAGCAGGCTTAGGGTTGTCCAATATTCAGTTATCATTTCAAGAGGGAATATTCTTAAATAATGGAAGCCAAAGTCAACTTTTAAACATTTCTTTTATGACATTTACTTATAAGAAAATATTCCCTAGGCTGTTGTGTGTCTTTGTGTGTGTTTTCATTTGTTTCTGCTGGAATGGAGTTGTACTCTCTTCAGAACTCAGATGAACCACTGCTAATTAATTCTGATCAACACCCTGACTTCCCTTTGCAACCCTTGGGAAGGAGATATTTTGCCTTCTATTTTATTGGGAGCCCTTCGGTAGCTAGAAAAATCTCTTTTACACAGGAGGTGCTAGATGAATGTGTTGAACAATTGAAAAATGTAGAGACGTTACCTGTGACATTAACAAAATATAAAAAAAAATGTCCTTGATTTATGTGGCTTCTCCAGAGACAAAGGAATCATGCAGTCATTTAGGTGTGTTTTTTAAACAGCTAAGAGGGATAGCTCAGCATTGCTGTCAACTGCTCCTATGGACTTCGTGCAAATGGTCTCTGATAAGGACCTAAAAAAGAAGTTGTTTTTAAAGGTTTATAAACCATTATCCTAATTATATTTGGCTCTGACCTATTAATTCAAACTGTAATAGACTACAAACAAATATTTTATGATATACCGTATTTTCCTGCATATAAGACGACTTTTTAACCCAGGAAAATCTCCTCAAAAGTCAGGGGTCGTCTTATATACCGGGTGTCATCTCATAGGGCGAGTATATCCCAAACTTTATATTTTAACTAGAAAAGATGGGGGTCGTCTTCTACACTGGAAAACACAGTATATATGTATCTTTTCTTATTTGTGGCTGAGTTTATTAGCTTAATATAATAAAGCTGCTTCATTACCATTATTATTTTAAAATATATATGTTTATTGAATTCAGAGAAGAAGGGAGAGGGAGAGAGAGATAGAAACATCAATGATGAGAGGGAATCATTGATCAGCTGCCTCCAGCACATCCTGACTGGGTATGGAGCCCACAAACCAGGCATGTGCCCTGACAGGGAATCCAACTGTGACCTCCTGGTTCATAGATTGCCACTCAACCACAGAGACATGCCGGCCAGGCTATCATTCTTATTATATTCTTACTAGTAGAATCCCTTCAACCCAAGGAGTAACTTGAAATGAATAACAAAGAAAATCCTCTCTCACCCACATGGACATACTTTATTGATTGCAAACCATCAGCTCCTATTGTCAGAATCCATTGGAATGAACTGTGTTGTATGGCTGGTTGTTTGAAGCTATATATCAAAAAGGGATCTTCTCCTGGGTGCGGGCATTTACTAAGTGAGTAGACTTGGGACAAGACCCGTAAGAAAAGCAAAAACAGAGGGAAGGAACCAGAAAGAAAAGAAAGGCACGTGTCAGAACAAGGAAATGCATGTGATGGTATTTAAGGTGACGCTTAGTGGTACTGTCTGGCCCAGCAAGTCCCTAGTGTCCTGGAAAGAAGAGAGGAAACTTAATGAAGCGACAGGAAGTGGAATAGCGAGGCAGCAAAGGGAGACAGTCCCATGGTCTCAATCCCTGAACATCTCCGTCACACGCCAAGATGGTGACGTCTCTTGAGCAGCTGGTAGTGAGCACTCAGTCGTTGGCCGTGGAGTATAAGGATGAATAGGACAGTAGTCTGATTCTCAGACTACTCAGGGCTCTAGAAGAATTCTCTGCTCCGCATTGGGAAGGAGACCACTGGGAGTGGAGGTTGGAACAAATCATCCTTCTCGCCTTCGGGAAGCTACCACACTGTGCCTATGTCTGTGTTTGTTCATGAGAAAACGGGGAGGAGAGGAGAAACCCAGAAGGTGTTGGGAACTGGGGATCTAGACTATTCCAGGAATTCTTCAGCTAGATTAGGAGAGGGCACAGTAATGATACATAGGACCACTTCAGTCTTTCAAGATGAGGTTCTGTACTTCCTGCTTCCGCAGTGATGGTGCGTTAAGCGACACATACATACTGAGTCATCAAGGAAAGATTCACAGCTGGTGCCTGCTCTTTCCCAGGACAATGTAAAGTAGAGATGTGTTTATGAACTAATATGTAAAGCAGAATGTTTGCCATAAGGGGGCTGGTTCAAATCAATTATGACATATATAACAGTCCAAGCGAGGATGTCAGACCGTATTTGTTGACATAGAAAGATGTTTGCGACACATAGTTAAGTGGAAAAGAGAATTTTCAAGTCCTCTTTCTCTAAAATCATCCTCCTCTTCCTCCTCCTCTCCCTTTTCTTCCCTTTTCCCCTTCTTCTCTCCCTCCCTCTCTCCCCTTTATTCCTTTTTCTTCATTGGGGAGATATTCACCAAAATATTAACAGTTGTTATCGAAGGGACTCATTCTTTTTTTACTATATATTTATTGATTTCAGGGTGGAAGGGCGAGGGAGAGATAGAAACATCAATGATGAGAGAGAATCATGGATCAGCTGCCTCCTGCACGCCCCACACTGGGAATCGAGCCCTCAACCCGGGCCTGTGCCCTGACCAGGATCCACCCCAGGACCCTTCAGTCTGCAGGCCAAAGCTCTTTCCACTGAGCCAAACCAGCTAGGGCCAGGAACTCAGTCTTGAAAGTCTCTGGGAAGTCAAGGTTTTATGTTATTCCTTGGAAATAAGGACTAGAACAAATGCAAGGGAGGTACGAGAAGTTTGGGGTGTAACATTTCTCCTTCATGTTCAGCAAAAGTGATGAGTGACTGAGAGCACCAGACCCCCCCCAGCCTTGGGTTTGGTGTATGCTCATTCTCAAGGGGAAAAAAGCAGAACATAAAATCAAAGACCAAAATAATATACATTTATTTAAAGTGGTAGGGTCCCTATTCTACCCTACTAGGAGAAAATATCTTAATAGTATAAGCATTCACAGAAAGAGTTTGTACAGCTTGTAATTTGAAAGATCTGTAAGCATTTGTTAAATATCTGGTGAGGCCATTTTCAATAAGGGAAATTATATGCAGATGGATAGTATGTTGCTTGGATTATAATTAACCGGTAACTGTCGGGGGAGAAAATGTTATATCTGCGTTAATGGAGGTAAGACAGTAGCGTAAAATCAAGGTGTGACATTTCTGCTTATTAAGCAAAATACACCAAAAGTCAGTTGTACTTTCCTACTGAGGTTCAACATCCACATACACAGATGGTAGTTTCTGAAAAACAGCCATGCGCTATGGTGGAGCGAACTTGGCTATGCCAGGCCAGCCGAGGTCAGAACTGTGGTTGTGCCATTGACCCACGGTGCCGGACCTTGGCCCATGTTCTTGACTCTTTTGCACACTTACCTTCCTACCTGGAACATGGAAAAATACTAGTAAGGGGAAACTAGTAATGCCACTCGATACAGCTTTGAGTCTGCTAAAACATGATTTCCAGTAGTAAGAATGACAATTTGAATAGATGCTCAAGCAGAGAATATGCAAATTCAAAGGAAAAAACAAAGAGTTTGCCACCTAAAAGGTTGGAAACTCTCATTCTCACATATTGGATGGGCAGAGTTCTTCTCTCATTCTTGGGCAGAATATGCTTATATTCTTACGCTTTAGTCGCATACCTTTCATCTTCATCTTTAATAGAAGTGCTCGCACAGTCATAAGTATAAAATGTCAGAATAATATTTTCATGTGATCTGCTCATTCTACAGCAGTGGTTCTCAACCTGTGGGTCGCGAGCCCTTTGGGGGTCGAACGACACTTTCACAGGGGTGGCCTAAGACCATCGGAAAATGCAGATATTTACATCACGATGTATAACAGTAGCAAAATGTCATGGTTGGGGGTCACCACCCCATGAGGAACTGTATGCAAGGGTCACGGCCTTAGGGAGGTGGAGAACCACTGTTCTACAGGGAGCAAGGAATATGTGGTAGGACTAAGGACCAGCAGTGTTACTACTTCCGGCGGTATGGGCATTCCTGGTATCCATTCCAGTTTTTGTTTTAGCTAATGACCCCTGGGATGTGGACAGAGCCCTGAGCAGCTTTTTCAGTTACCTTCTTCTCTCACATCCCTAAACTTTACAAAATTCAGTGATAACTGTTAAGAATTATTTCCAAACCTCTATTTAAAAAAATCACCTCATGAGTGGTATATCTGCTTGGAGTATGCAGTAGATCTTTGTTCTAACTATAAATGACGTTTTCCACAGGATAGTGCTAACATCTCTTTAGAATCATAAAACCACCAGTTTTAAAAATCTTACCTAGTGCCTCATCTTCATCATCATTGTGCTCTTCGCACCATCATAGTTGTGTGCTATGTCATTTTGTACACCTTTGGAATTTTTAAATGATTAGAATAAGATATTTATTGAGTATCTGTAATAGTTAAAGCATAGGAAACATAAATACGTAGCACTAGAGACCTGGTGCATGAAATTCATGCATGGGGGGGTGTGTCCCTCAGCCTAGCCTGCATCCTCTCCAATCTGGGACCCCTTGAGGGATGTCTGACTGCAGTTGGACATCCCTCTCACAATCCAACCACTCACCTGTCTGCCTGCCTGATTGTCCCTAACCACTTCTTCCTGCCAGCCTGACCACCCCTTAACCACTCCTCTGCCAGCCTGATAGATGCCTAACTGCCGCCTACTGACCTGATTGCCCCTAACTGCCCTCCCCTGCAAGCCTGGTCACCCCTAACTGTCTTCCCCTGCAGGCTTGGTTACCCCTAACTTCCCTCCCCAGCTGACTATCTTGTGGCAGCCATCTTGTGTCCACATGGGGGTGGCCATCTTGTGTGTTGGAGTGATGGTCAATTTGCATATGACATCTTTATTATAGAGGATGGTATTCATGCAATGGAATATTATTCGGCCATTAAAAGGAATGATGTACTGATACTTGCTATAACATGGATGAGCCTTGAAAACATGATGCTCAATTAAAGAAGCCAGGCATGAAGGCCCATATATTGTATGACTTCATTTCTAGGAAATCCCCAGAGCAGGCAAATCCAGTTCAGGCTGTGCGGGGGGGCGATGGACATGTGGTTGGAAGATGGATCTCTGAGAATCCCCCAGAAGGAGTTCTCACAGTTGGCACGCTTCGCAGTGTGGTCTCGAGAGTTCTCTATGGAGGGGTGTCCTGTGCACTGGGGGGGGGGGGGTTAGCCATATCCCTGGTTTGTGCCCAGGAGGTTCCAACAGCACCGCATCCCCTAGTGTGACACCCAACCTCCCTCCAGACACGGCCATGTTCCCTGGGGACAGGGAGGACAAGATGGACCCCAGTGAAGAGCCACAGATCTAAAGTATCTGAGGATGGAGCTGGGTGTGGAGTTGTAGGAGGTGGGTGGGTGCCCAGACACAGCATGTGGTTGTGGAAACACCTTGAAGATCCAAATGTTGAAGCCTGAATTCTAAAATCTGTGATATTTTTAAATATATTTTTATTGATTTCAGAGAGGAAGGGAGAGGAAGAGAGAGAGAGATAGAAACATCAATGATGAGAAAGGATCATGGATTTGATGCCTCCTGCACACCCTCTACTGGGGATCGAACCCGCAACCCGGGCATGTGCCCTTGGCCTGAATTGAATGTGGGACCTTTTAGTCCACAGGCCAATACTCTATCCACTGAGCAAAAGCAGCTAGGCCAAATCTGTGATTTCTTAAAAAGAAAGGAAGGAAAGAAGGAAGGGAGGGAGGGAGGAAGAGTTGAATAAGGGAAAGAAGATTTAGATAAAATTATCATTCAAAAAAATATCCAGTGGGAAAAGTCACCCATTTTTCAGGCCATTAAAAATGATTGAAATTGTTATTTCAAATAAAATGGTATATGTCGGTGGTCTTTAATTTAAAAGCTTGGAATCATGATGCCAATAAATCAGAAAGTCTATAAGTTGGGATCTGGAATGTTCTATGCCACAACCATAAAAGTGGTATTAATGGTTCCCAAAGAGTTTTGCTTAACTCGGCTTGCAAATTATTCTGCGGACTATAAACACCCCTGAGGCAGGAAAAAAAGAAAAGAAAAAGCATGAGATTTGATTTATACCATGACTAACAAAATCAAGTGGGCAATCACATTTAATCACATCCCACCAATCTAGCTTGGGCTGAGGAATGGGGGAAAGAGAGGGGGCGCTGGGCTTTCCAAATCCGTAAAGAGCCGAGAGCCAGTTTGGAAGTGGGACCTCCTTTCTGGTGGAAAATGCATGACTGGGGAGGCCCTGGTCCCCCCTGGAACCCCGATAAATAGAGGGGTTGCACATTGTGTCTCTGGTCTCTTCTCGTTCTCAACTTGTGTCCCACGCCGAGGGGGGGGGTCTCAAAATGATGGAGCTGACCACTGGCGTGTTTCCTGCTGAGGAAGTGGGTTTTCAACCTGCCTGGCTCTGTGAACATGGGCAGTCAGGACTCGATGCCCTGCGCAGAGCACAGTGAAGCCGGTGAGGGGGAACTGTGTCTCCCAATAGGCTGCGTCACACACTGGCTTCCCTGCAAATGAGAACCTGAATAGTCCCATTGCTCAGGGCCTCCAGCCATTTCAGAAAGGGGCTTTTAGCTCTGGTTTTTCTCACCGATGTTACAGATGCGTCAGACTCGTGCTGACTTACCTTTATTTCAACCACCCGTGTTTTGAGGAGATCGTGGAGATGCTAAGTAGGCGTATCTAGAGGACCTTGCCCTGACATTTAGGATGGAGGCCAGATAGAGCATCTGGACCGGCCTGGGAATACTGTTCCCACTGAGCCCTTCATCGAATCGTGGTGAGGACCAGATGCAATGTTCTGCAGCATGCAGCCGGGGCACTGTTTACCCACAGCAAGCACTTAGCAAACGGGGAGCTCGCTTTAGGCGGTGTGGCTCAGTGGGTAGAGCGTTGGCCTGCAGATGAAAGGGTCCCGGGTTCGATTCCGGTCCAGGGCATGGACTTGGTGGCAGGCTCCTCCCCGGCCTGGGCTCTGGTCTGGGCTTGTGCAGGAGGCAACCCATAGATGTGTCTCTCTCACATGGATGTCTCTCTCTCTCTCTGTTCCATTCTCTCTAAAAGATCAATGGATAAATATCCTCAGGTGAGGATTAAAATAAAACCAAAACAGCCAAAACCGGTTTGGCTCAGTGGATAGAGCATCGGCCTGCGGACTGAAAGGTCCCGGATTCGATTCTGGTCAAGGGCATGGACCTTGGTTGCGGGCACATCTCCAGTAGGGGGTCTGCAGGAGGCAGCTGATCGATGTCTCTCTCTCATCGATGTTTCTAACTTTCTGTCCCTCTCCCTTCCTCTCTGTGAAAAAAAATCAATAAAATATATATTTAAAAAATACAAAAATAAATGGCCTCAATGCAGACTAGACTTGAGAACCACTGTGTAGCTTTTCAGTAATACTCATGTTTGGTCTTGAGCTTCTGATCTCATTGGTCTGAGCAGTTACTCCAGCTCATTGTATTTTTTAATCACCTGCGGAGCTTTGAAAAATACTGATGGCCCTGAGCTTCCTTCAGAAATTCTGCTTCAGTTCAGTAGAGTAATGCTCAGCCAGGGTTGAGATGCATGGCCGCAATCCATTTCATTTTGTGAATTGATTGTTATATTTGTCTTGAAGACCTTAACTGTATATAAAAAAATCGCAGTTCATCAACTCTACCCAAATCAGTGTAGTGTTTTATTCATTTAATATTTTTTATTGTTTTTAATCCTCACCGAAAGGATAATTTTTCCATTGCTCTTTTTAGACAGAGTGGGAGGGGAGAGGGAGAGACTGTGAGAGTGAGAGAAACATCAATGTGAGAGAGACACAGTTATTGATTGCCTCCCGCATATGTCTGACCAGGGCTGGGATTGAGCCTGCAACTGAGGGACGTGCCCCTGACTGGATGCGAACACAGGACCCTTCAGTTCAGGGTCTGATGCTCTATCCACTGAGCCAAACCATCTAGGGCTTATTTTTATTTTAAGTGAACTTCTGTTCAGTGCCATGGGTTGAGTTAAGGATGCTCAATGCAATGACATTTGCAGTTCTTTATAAAATAGTAGTAGCAGAGCCGAAACCAGGTTGGCTCAGTGGATAGAGCATCGGCCTACAGACTGAAGGGTCCCTTGATTCTGGTCAAGGGCATGTACCTTGGTTTCGGGCACATCCCCAGTGGGGGGCGTGCAGGAGGCAGCTGATGGATGTTTCTCTCTCATCGATGTTTCTAACTCTCTATCTCTCACCCTTCCTCTCTGTAAAAAATCAAAAAAAATATATTAAAAAATAAAATAATAAAATAGTAGTAGCAGACGCTCTGTGGGCACTCAGAAAACATGCGCTGATGATGGACGAAGGAGCGTTTTTCATGGTCTCTTGGTTTATGCCTGCGTATTTCATTTCCAACAGACTGTTTCGCCGCCTGGGCGTGAGGCTGCTCAAATGTTGACTCAATGAATGGGTACATTTCATGAACCACCCAGCTGAGTGGCTTTCTCTGGGTGTAGCTGTTTGGATTTTTCCTGCCTCTGAGTATATGGTTTTGTTCACTTAATCAAACAGATGCAGTTGTTTTGCTGTTCTGGAGACACATTCCTTGTGTGGCCAAGAGTTCTGTTTGCGGTGACCACACCACAGCTCCATCTGCATGCAGAGCGGCCCGCCACACAAGTGCTAATTTGAATCAATTGTTCGGGTTGCCAGCAACAAACCCAAGTGACCTCCCACACTGGGTTCAATTAGCAGCCCCGCAGGCAAAGCGCTGCGATTCCCATATCTTCCCCTTCAGCCATCAGGAACCGTTATCTTCCCGAATGGCGAAGTAATAACAGTGTCAAACTGAAGCCATATTTTGTTCATCTTAATCTTCTGTTTCTTTTTTTTTTCCTGAGTCTGAACTTAGTATGTGTTTGTCAACGAATTCAAACAGCATAGAAATGCATTCGGCAGAATGTGCAAGCCCCGAAGCATCCCGTCCACAAGCGATAGCTATGGACTTCCTTCCAGATACTTCTCCCCAAGAATTACTCTTGGTTGTTGCCTTTTGTTGTTTGTTTTAAATATGTTTGTATTGATTTCAGAGAGGAAGGGAGAGGGAGAAGGAGACAGGAGCATCAGTGATGAGGGAGAATCATGGATGGGCTGCTTTCTGCACGCCCACCACTGGGGATGGAGCCCACAACACGGGCATGTGCCCTTGAACCAGGAATCGAACCCCAACCTCCTGGTTCATAGGTTGATGCTCAACCACGGAGCCATGCTTTGGCACACAAAAAAGTATTCAAAGTTGTTAGCTTCATTAGTCATTATTATTATTATTATTATTATCTTCATCTGTCTTTTCAGAGCACAGTTTGGCTTTGCCTCTTTGTACACGTCGCGTTAATGGTTTCCGAAAGTGTGTTACCGTCTGAATTAGACTTCCTTTGCTCAACATGATGTCTATGGGACTCCTCCATATTGCTGGAGGTGGCTGGCGTTTATTCATTCTTCTTACTCTGTAGCATTCCCTGGTGTGGAGAGATCACAAGTTGTGCATTCTACTCGGATAGGCCTTGGGTAGTTAACAGGTGTTGTTGCAAATAACGTTGCGATGATCATGCCAGCATACATATGCATGTGATTCTATTGTTTTTATTGAGGGTGCTTTGTTTTTTATTATCAGAGATGGTGTGGAAGTGAGTGTGTTTGTCAGTGTATCTTGCACTTTTTCTACTATTCCTGTAGCATTCATTTGTAGAAGTAGCATTGCTGGGTCAGGGGGTATCCACGAGTGCCCTTTGAGTGGATATTGCTGAACTCTTCTCTGAAAACATTTGACTTTTCAACTCGGTCTGCACCCCAAGCAGCCCTTTGCTGTTGCCATTATCTGTGACGCAGATGCTGCTCTTGTGTCTTCTGGACTACAAGGCGACGCTAATGAAAACCAGAACCTTCTTTCTGGCCCTTTGCAGACACTCCCTAGCGGGCTAGTTCCTCTCTCGCGTGTCCACTGAAGGACGGGCATGAAAATGACCTGGTGTCCCAGGATGCAGGGACGTGGCAGGAGAAACGGCACAAATTGATGCTCTAAGATGTTGCGATGGCCCCATGGCCCTAATTCCCCCCCTCACTCCAGGCTAAGATGGTCGCATTTCCCAGGTGGAGAGAGAAGTTTCTAATCTGGGAATGACAGTCATCTGTTTTGCCAACAAGCAGTCCATTCAACATGTCCTGTCTGGGAGCATGAGGCGAGGGCGTGGTTTTCTAATCTTGGGGCTCTTGCCGGTTAGGGGAGGGTCATTCTTGGCGCATGTTTGGGGAGAGGGAAGCTGTCCTGTGCACTGTAGGGTGTGTAACAGCATCCCTGGTCTCTGCCTCCGGAAACGAGTAGCATTGCACTGCTCAGCTGTGACAGCTAGAAGTGTCGCCAGGCATTGCCAGGTCCTGGGAGGTGGAATCACTCCCTTTAAGGACTAATGAGCAAGGGTCACAGCCTTTCCTATATACCAGAAGTGAACAAATAGAATTTGAGATGAAAACCACAAAACCATTTGTATTAACAACCACCCCTCACACACACACACACACACACACACACACACACACAAATAAAATACTTTGGTATAAATCTAACAAATAATGTACAATAGCTATATGAGGAAAAGTACAAAACTGAGGAATTAAAACAAAGAAGAACTCAATAAATGGAGAGATAGCCCATGTTCACGAGTAGGAAGACTTAGTATTGGCAGGATATCAGACCTTCTCGCTTGATCTATATATTCAAGGCAATCCTTAGAAAAATTCCACTATGCTATTTTGGGGGTACTGACAAACTGATTCTAAAGTTTTTTTATGAGGAGGCAAAAGACCCAGGACAGCCAACACAATATTGATGGAGAAGAAGAAGGTTGGAGAACTGACATTATCTGACTTCAAGACTTAGTATAAGAATAAAAAGACTTAGTATAAAATGACAGTCATCAGTCCTCAGCTTTACTGATCATCAGAGAGATGCGAATTTAAATAATAATGAGAGATCACCTCACACCTGTCACGTGGCTATTATTAATAAATCACACAAGTGCTGGCATGGGTGTGGAGAAACGGGAACCCTCGTGCACTGCTGGTGGGAATGCAGATGGGTGCAGCCGCTGTGGAGAACAGTATAGAGGGTTCTCAAAAAGTTAAAAATGGAACTGCCATGCCCCCCACCTGGTGGGGCTTGACGGGGGACCTCAAGGTGTGCTTCCCATCCTGGTGCTGGGTTAGGGGACCTCAGGCTGCTCCCTCCGCCCCAGCGCCAGGTTGGGGGACCTCAGGCTGCACTCCCCACCAGGTGGGGCTTGACAGGACACTTCAGACCGCACCCCCTACCCCAGTGCCAGGCTGGGGACCTCAGGCTGCACCCCCTGCCCCAGGACCAGACTAGAGGACCTGAGGCTGTGCCTCCTGCCTAGCAGGGCTTGACAAGGGTGGGACTGGTCAGGTCTGGATCTAGCCCAATTTGGGGGGCGGCCGGGTTTGGGTCTCATGCGATTTTGAGGTGCATGTGTGTGGGCAGGGAATTGACTCTAGATCCCCCTTTTAATGTGCACGAATTTCATGCACCAGGCCCCTAGTATTCTTATAATAAGATCCAGCAAACATACTTCTTGGTATTTACCCAAATGCATTAAAAGCGTAGCAGAACAACCTGCATGTGGATGTTTATTCATAACTAGAGGCCTGGTGCTTGAAGAGATTCATGCAATAGGCCTTCCTTCCCTTGGCATCCAGCACTGGTTTTCCTCCGGCACCTGGGACCCAGGCCTTCGCTTAGGCCAGAGTCTGCCTTCTTTGCTGCAGGCTCCAGCCAGAGTCTGCTGCCTTCATCTTCACTGCTTCACTGAAGACTCTGGTTGGAGTCTACCATCTACACTGCCGCCTCAGGCCAGAGTCTGCCTCTTCGTCTTCACTGCAGACTCTGGTTGGAGTCTACCATCTACGCTGCAGCCTCAGGCCAGAGTCTGCTGTCTTCATCTTTGCTGCAGACTCCAGAGTCTTCCATCTTCATCTTCACAGAGGCTGAAGTGCCGTTCCTGTAGATCCCTTCGCCCCCCGCCTTCCCTCTCATAGCAGGCGTCCTGCCCTGCCTGGCCACTCTGCAGCTGATCTTCTCTTTAATCTTCTAATTTGCATATCCCCTCCTGATTGGCTAGGGGCGTAGCGGAGTGATGGTTAATTTGCATGTTTCTCTTTTATTAGTGTAGATTGTCCAAACTTGGAAGCAACCAGGAATGTCCTTCAGTGGGTGAACTGATAAATAAACTGATACATCCAGACAACGGAATGTTACTTAGTGCTAAAAAGATGTGAACTATCAAGCCATGAGAAGACAGGGAGGAAATTTAAATGAACGCTGCTAGCTGAAAGAAACAGATCTTGAAAAGGCTACATACGTGCTGTATAATTCCAACTATGTGACATTCTGAGAAAGGCAAACTGTGGAGACAATAAAAAGATCAGGGGTTGCCAGGGGTTACAGGGAAGGAGGGAGGAAGATGTGGGCCAGGGCGATTTTTAGGGCAGTGAAACTACTCCGTATGATGCCATAATGGTGACTACATGTCATTATACATTTACCCAGACCAGGAGAACATACAAAACCTAGCATGATCCCTAATGTAAACCATGGACTTAAGGTGACTGTGATTTAGGTGTCAATCAATGTAGGTTCATCGGTGGCAAAAAATTCACCACTCCTGGTGGGGGGTGTTGATAATGGAGAAAACTGCGCATGCGTAAGGGAGGGGGTTATGGGAGATCTCTGTGCCTTCTACTCAAGTTTGCTGCAAAATTGAAAGTGCTCAATAAATAAAGTCTATTAAAAATTCACCTGTTAGTTATAACCCTCCAAGCCCTGTCATAATTTACTATAATTTATTTTTGTAAACCTTTTTTTGTATGTCATTGCTCAGAGGAGGCCTTATTTGCCTTATATCAAAGCCAAAGTATTTAGCCGTGTCTCTGCAGCACTTCAATTTATCATTTTTAAAGTAGCATATCGAGGAGAAAACATTTCTGGGGGGAAAATGTCTGAAACATGGAACTGAAAAAAAAATCAGATCTGTGCCAGTAAGTACAGCTGGTTTGTTTTTATGTCATACCTGGAATTTTGTGTCATCTTGCGAATTTGTTTCTCTCTGTTCAATTGCCCCTTTTACATGTTTTGACACTTAATAGTAAAAGCCAGGAAGCGAGATTTTTTTTCCATTTTTACTGGAAGTGATTTGAGCTACTTTAGAACAAATGTCCTAAATATAAATATTACCCGCCGGTCTTGTTTCCATGCTAATAGATACAAATGGCTTTCTGTAGAGACGTGGAGTGTATTTTTCCCAAAGCTTTCTCTCAACCACCAACAAATGCAAGTGCTCTTTCTTCTAAGTGCTGTGTCTGTCCTTCTGGAATGTACGGTCCAGCCAGGCAGAAGAGGCACAGACGTAGGGAATCAAATAGATTTCCAACGTTGAACTAAGTAAGAATCAAGAAAATCGTGAAATGTGAGGCGTGGGGAGGTGAGTTTGATGCGGTAGAAGGAAGATATCATGTGAAGTTCAAGGTTTCTGAGAAAATAATTGACATTTAAACATTGCCAACCTTACTCTGCCCTTCCTCAACGAGACATCACAAGTGAGTCCCTACCCATCTCCAGTGTCTAGGCCATTTGAGACCTTAAAAGGAGAATAAAAGGAAAAGAAGCTATGGAGCTCATACGTACATACATACATACATACATGGATGTTGTAGTGATATTTATGAAAGGATGAGCTGCTTTGCTGTTGAAATTGTGAGATGCCCCGTGGAACTGTCATTTCCTGCGCCCGCTGTTCTCAGTGGGGCCAGAGCAGACTCAGGAAACGTTTGCTGGGAAGGGCCGGATGGTAAATACGATAGGTGTTGGCCGTCGAACTGCAGCCACCCAGCTCTGCCGCGGTGCCCGGATTGAGCCCCAGCCTGGGCCTGGCTGGGCTCCGGTTTCCCAAAGCAGGCAGGGGCTGGATGTGGCAGGGGCTGTGGTCGGTCCACACCTGCTCCCCATCACCAGTTGTCGCCTCAAGGTCACGTCATGCCTGAATGGAGGTGTGAGATATAATGGATTACAGAGAATACATCCTTCACACACTGAAGATGTTACTCTGTACGAAGCTAGAGGAGAGAGGGTTTGAGGTGAGCTAGAGCGAGCTCGCACTCACAGGCCGTCCGGCGTGCTCTCCTGGCTCAGACCTGGCCATACCTTGCCAGACGCCGAGGGAGCGTAAGGTGGTGGTGAAGACCCCAAACTCAGGGGTGAAGGCCCATGAATTTGAATCCCAGGCCTGTCGCTTGCTATCTGTTTCCTTGGACAAGTCACTTAACCTCCTGATGCTTGATTTCTGCATCTGTGAAATGGGTACATATCAATAGACCTCACCTCACAAAATTGTTTGATGATTCAAGGAGGGCATACATAATGAGAGCTAAGAATACGAATTAATGCATATTTACATCCACAGAAATGTCAGCTGTTCCTCACAGACTGAAATCCCCTAGGGATGGAGCATAGCTCGCAGCGTAGCTTATCTGTGCTGTGAGTCACTGATAAGCAATCCTGACCAGTTGACTACAAACTCTCCTGGCGCTAATACATGGTCATGTTACATTTTCTTACATTAAAAAGTGTTCTACCCATAGATGGGTATTGAGCAAGTAGGAAGACAGCAAAACTCCATGTAGAAAATTTGAGCAGAAATCAGTAGTACCCGTGAGTATACAGAAAATATATTTTATTGATTTTTTTTACAGAGAAGGATAGAGACCCATAACCATCGATGAGAGAGAAACATCGATCATCTGCCTCCTGCACGCCCACTACTGGGGATGTGCCTGCAACCAAGGTACGTGCCCTTGACCGGAATCGAACCTGGGACCTTTCAGTCCACAGGTTGATGCTCTATCCACTGAGCCACACTGGTTTTGGCAATACCCATAAGTATAAACAACATTGGAGCATAAGGTTAGGCTATGGCACTGAGATTACCAAAGGATCGGCGAAGTGATTATGTGCCTGAAAATTGTACAATATGCTCTTTATGCTGATATCACCGAACTCTGGAATTCTGGGTCTTACCATCTGTAAGAAGCAAGTGATGTTTATCTGTGTTTATCAGCACACACTTCCTTATGCCATTCATATTAACTGGTGGTTTGGAAGAAAGTAGAAATGTAGACTCGTTAAAATGAAGACGTTTAGCATTTGAAAAATCACATTAGCATATTATTTATGGTCTTGTGACTGTTTCCCAAAGGTTCAGAGTGCCATGTGGATTAGTGATTTGTGTGGCCCACACTGCGATGCATGCCATGACTTCCTCCCGAGACCTTTGCCCGGCTTCTTTGCTTCACTCGCCTCAAAATTGTGCAGGAGGGGGAGGGGTAAAATCTGGGTCAGAATGAGTGTGTGGAGCATATGTCTCATTCGGCACGCGTATTACATAGTTCCATCCTCCTGACAGAACCATTTTTTCTTAGTTGGTACATTTATTAAACATAGAGATGAAGCCCTAGCTGGTTTGGCTCAGTGGATAGCGCGTCGGCCTGCGGACTGAAGGGTCCCAGGTTCGATTCCGGTCAAGGGCACAGGCCTGGGTTGCGGGCTCGATCCCCAGTGTGGGGCATGCAGGAGGCAGCTGATCCATGATTCTCTCTCATCATGGATATTTCTGTCTCTCCTCCCTTCCTCTCTGAAATCAATATATATATGAATGTTCCCATGCTTAAATATTGTTATGGTTGTGTGCTAACTTCCATAACACATAAGGAGCTCTTCAACAAATGTCCTCCAGAGAGAAGTAAAAAGGTCAACAGACATGACAGACAAGACAGGCCACTGCAGATGTAAGCGCTCATATGATTACTACTTGCTAGAACATGGAGTTTGACATTCTTGACCATCGCACCGTCACTCATGGAGAGTGAACACCACAGGCTTAAGAAACATCTTCCCGTCCTTCTCAAATAGCTTTCTATTTCAGCCGCGAAGGTCATTACCACAACCACACTAGTTCTTCACGAGGGGAGAGCGTCTCTTCCATCTCTCTGCGCCCCTCATTCACAGCTTCACTGCAGAGACAGAACTGCAACCGGGTTCTCCACATCGCTCCCCTGCGATGTCCATTCTTCAGGTGTTGTCCAACTTAGTTTTTTTAAATGTATGTTATTGACTTTTTACAGAGAGGAAGGGAGAGAGAGAGAGAGAGTTAGAAACATCAATGAGAGAGAGAAACATCCATCAGCTGTCTCCTGCACACCTCCCACCGGAGATGTGCCCGCAACCCAGGTACATGCCCTTGATGGGAATCGAACCTGGGACCTTCCAGTCTGCAGGCTGACGCTTTATCCACTGAGCCACCCCGGTTTCAGCCTGTCCTACTTTTTTGAGATAAAGGCTGACTCACGTCAGGGCCACGCAGGAGAGGAGGCTGGCTGTGAAGGCGATTCCATCCTCACCTTCGAGCGCCTCTGCCCTTTCGTCTCCTTGCGGTCCAGCTTCCGCCGAGGCCCTCGATGGGGATCATCGCTCTGCCCCCCCTGGCTCCCAGCGCCACGCTCTGTGCCCCGGGGCCTGTCTCATTCCGTCCCACGGCGCAGGCAGTGGGCTTAGAGCGGGTCCCTGCCCCCCGGCCCGCTGTGGGCGGGGCTGGCACGCAGAGCAGGGGGAAAGGGTGAGCCCACGGAGCCCCCCCTGCCGGCACACTGCAGCCCATCGGGGGAGACAGCGGCCGCTGAGCGGAGACCCATGTACCACGGCGCCCCGAAGCCCGTGGCCACCTGACCGTGCGCCACCAGCAATGCCACCTGCAATGCGCTCTGGCAGAAATGCAGAAAGTGCCAGCTGGGTCCAGCCCGTCAAAGTGAAAAACGGTTTTAAATTATGAATCCACAAGATCGGGGCTTTGATTCTTAAATTAATTTATTTTGTATTGATGAAGATATTACATATATAAAAAAGATATTACACGTGTGTCCTTATCTCCCCATTGCCCCCCACCCCTCCCCACTCATGCCCTCACCCCCCTGGTGTCTGTGTCCATTGGTCAGGCCCATGTGCATGCATGGAAGCCCTTTGGTTGAGCTCAGTGACATTATTAGGTTGTACAGTGGTGCCTCGAGATACGAGTGTAATTCATTCCGTCACCTTGAGGCGTGGGAAACTATGAGACGCTCGAGTCGTATTTCAAAGCAAAATTCACTCGCTCGATGGCTCGTATCTCAAAAATCTCGTATGTTAGGGCACTCGTATCTCGAGGTACCACTGTATTTTAATTTAAAACACATTGATTTCTCATTTGCTCCCCAAGTAAAGACTTCGAGGAGTTAAGTGCCGGCCTGTGATAGGAAGCGTTTCCCACTTAGCTTGAAGCGACAACAATTAGCGGGATTTTGAACTGCCTGTTGAAAGCGTTCAGTAAGATGAACGGTCTTAAACTGAAACTGAGAGGCTTATGTTCACAGCGCGCATTTGGGGCAGCAGATTAGAGGTGATTAATATTTGGTGACACTGGAAATTAGCTCATTAAGGGAGCAAGTTAATTACGTTTAATGGAATTTGTAGGAAGCTGTTTTCCTTTCCGGTAGAGAAGAGCCTCATTGAGAGGAGCTTTTTGTAGCGTTGAGTGCAATTGATGAACAAAATGTCGTGAAATGTAGTACAGTGGTCCCTCGAGATACGAGTTTAATTCGTTCCATCACCTTGAGGCGTGGGAAACGATGAGACGCTTGCGTGGCGGTAAACTGGTGGGTCGTGTGCAGCCGGCCCATCCGCGTGATGACTCCTATCTCAAATGTTGCTCGTATTTCAAAGCAAAAATCGTTCACTCGATGGCTCGTATCTCAAACATCTCGTATGTTAGGGCACTCGTGTCTCGAGGTACCGCTGTACTGAAATGAGAAGGTGGAATTCACTTGGGTGTTTCTTGTTGCTGTGGCCTGCTTTGTCTTGCTTATTGGTTTCCGGCATGGAGTTTCCCGTCTCCTGCTTTATTTCCTGCGGGTTGGCACACATCTGCTGTGGGACTGAGCGCTCCAGTTTGAGACCACTCTTCTTCAGCAGTCCTGCTGCGGATCGCCTGCTTGGCGAGCTGTGAGTCTGCCAGATCTGGATGATGACTTGCTCTGCAGAGTTCACCGGACATCGTACCCATAATGAGTGTCCTCTTACCCGAGTGTCCTTGTTGGATGAACCTCCAACATCCCTCCTTGTCACTCAGCTCTCCTCAGGGCGCGGGTAGGAGGGGCGGTCAGTGAAGAAAATGCCATCCTGTGCCGTAGATCAGAGCCGGTGATGTTCTTCCACGCATCTCCATGAGAACCAGAGAGAAGGCTCTTTTCTAGGTCTGCCCTCCCTGACGTATACGAGATGTGAGTTTCTCCCTCTCCCCCTGAAGCTATTTCTCCCCATTTCATATTAGACCCGATTCGATGAGCATTGAGATTTATCGACAAATTGAGGGACTCGTCAAAATGCACCCCTAAGGGCCGCTTGTTCTATTGCTGCTAAGAGTCCTTTTTGGTCAGTTGATGTCACCCATGGGCCCTCCCTCTACCACACACATGGTAGACCTCAGTGTTTGTTTCCTCTGTCTGTCCCCTTCCTCTCTGTTCTGTACCACTCCGCCTCATTCATCTTTCCTAAAACATCCCTTTCATCACGTCACACCTCTGCTCAAAACCTTAGGGTACAGCCCACCAGGTGTGGCTCAGTGGTTGAGTGTTGACCTATGAACTAGGAAGTCACGGTCCGATTCCTGGTTGCAGGCTCGATACTCAGTAGGGGGCATGCAAGAGGCAGATGATCAGTGATTCTCTTTCATCATCGATGTTTCTTTCTCCCTCTCTGAAACCAATGTGTGTGTGTGTGTGTGTGTGTGTGTGTGTGTGTGTAAAATCGTATTTTCAGGCATGTAAGATGACTGGACATATAAGACGACCCCCAACTTTTCCAGTTAAAATATAGAGTTTGGGATTTACTCGCCCTATAAGATGACACCCAGCGTATAAGATGACCCCCGACTTTTCCAGTTAAAATATAGAGTTTGGGATATACTCGCCCTATAAGGTGACACCCAGCGTATAAGATGACCCCCAACTTTTGAGAAGATTTTCTTGGGTTAAAAAGTCGTCTTATACACCGGAAAATACGGTGTGTGTGTGTGTGTGTGTGTGTGTGTGTGTGTGTGTGTGTTTAAGAAAACTTAGGGTACATATTCCCACTTCTAAAGGGTATGACATTCAGGAGGGTTTCTGAAACCCCTATTCCTCTTTCCTAAAAACCAGCTCAGTCCCGCCCTCACTCTGCGCAGTAATTGCTTTCTGTGCCCTGTGTGCCCGCCGTCCTGCCTCTGTCCGTGCACAGCTGAGCATTCACTCCATAAGGGCTGCGGTCACTCCGCTGCCCACCATTGATCTCTCCCCCTGCAGCGAGGCCTTCCAGCCTCTGTCTCGTGCTTACTTTGCACACGCGTCCTCCGAGGGACTCATTACAGAAAAGGTCACGGCATGCTGAGAGCCTGAGGATTTAACCCGTTGCATTTGGAAGCAGACTGCCTGGCCTTGAACTTCTAATTCCCGGGTGGTGTGGCTTCCGGCAAATGATCTGAACTCCTTTGTTGTAGTTTTCTTGTCTGCAAGATGAGGGTCACCTTAGTACCTGCCTCCTCAAATCCAGCCACTGTTCATGGAGGCAGTGAGCACTCACTAAACACGAGATGTTGTTTATTGTGTCTTCGACTAGTTCACATTTGTGGCCTTAAGTGACTTCTCCGCTACCTAATACTTGGCTTTGATGGGGGAGTTGTAGATCTGAATGATCTAAGAGTTATGCTCCCTGCAAATAGGTCACAGTAGCAGCGGGAGGGTGCTAAAACTTCGACCAAGGTCAAGTGCTGGGGTGGGGAGAGGACAGAGAATTACGGTTAAGAAAACAAATAACAGCCCTGGCCGGTGTGGCTTAATTGGTTAAGTGTCGTCCCAGGCACATAAAGGTTGCTGGTTCGATTCCCAGTCAGGGCATATGCCTGGGTTGTGGGCTCGATCCCCAGTAGGGGGCAGGCAGAAGGCAGCTGATTGATGTTCGCTCTTGCATCAATTTTTTTCTCTCTTTCCCTCTCCTTTTCTCTCTCTCTAAAAATCAAGAAGAATCTTTTTTTAAAAAAAGAAAGCAAATGACAGCAACAAGGGAATGCAGAATATTCCTCTGGGCTTGCACTTGTGACCTTTCCTCTTGACCTTCTGCGCATCCAGAGGTTGAGTGTGGCAATGAAACAAAAAGATGCCCATTTCCAGCGCGCTCTTTAGGCTAGCTGCAGGATTAAACACCCTTTACGATGTGTGTTTTTTATGTACAGTCAGAAAAAATATTAAGACCTTAAGTGCCAATTCTATGGGACTGGCCAAAAGAAGTTAATTGGGCCAAAACCGGTTTGGCTCAGTGGATAGAGCGTCAGTCTGTGGACTGAAAAGTCCCAGGTTTGATTCCGGTCAAGGGCATGTACGTTGGTTGAGGGTACATCCCCAGTGGGGGGCGTGCAGGAGGCAGCTGATCAATGTTTCTCTCTCAATGATGTTTCTAACTCTCTATCTCTCTCCCTTCCTCTCTGTAAAAAAAAATATCAATAAAATATATTTTTTTTAAAAAGAAAAAGATATAGTGAATGACTGATGTCGTAGATTCTGAGACTGGAAATGGTTGCCTGGTGTCCTTGGCTGGTGAAGAGTTAAATAGGAAAAGATAACTGTTGCGTTGTTGGCATTTTTTTTCTGGTTATCAAAATTCTTCCACAGATTGGACCTTCTCATTGCTTCCTAATGGTTCTTTGTAAGGCTATTTGGGTGACTTTTGGCCTCTTATTGAGTTGATATTTGAATTTTAAAGGAGATTCCTTCTCCTCACCCTTTGTTTTTCTGGATTGAGTGCATGTTTTCCAAAGAATCCCAAAGATACACAACCTCTTTATTATTTCTGCATTTCCTTGTGAGGCCTGACTTCGTCCCACTCATAAAACGGACTAGGAATTTCATAAGATACTGTCTCTTGAGGTCATTTGGGATTGTTCACTTAAAGAAATAGTCACCTTCTGAATTGAGTACAGATTTGTGGTTTCAGAATACACATTGGGCTGTTAAGTAGAGCATGGAAAATATAGTGAATAATATTTCAATAACTATATGTGGTGCCATTTGCATATTGGAAATATCAGAGGGAACACTTTATAAAGTATATGATGGTCGCCCGGCAGATATGGTTCAGTGGTTGTATGTCGACCTATGAACCAAGTGGTCCCAGTTCAATTCCCAGTCAAGGGCACATGCCCAGGTTGTGGGCTCCATCCCCAGTGTGTGGTATGCAGGAGGCAGCGTATCCATGATTCCCTCTCATCATTGATGTTTTTCTCTCTCTTCCTTTCCATTCCTCTCTGGAATCAATAAAAATATTTTTGAAAAAGTATATGATTGTCTCACCACTCTGTTGTATACCTGAAACTAATACAAAATAATATTGAATGTCAAAACAAAAAAAAGGAAAAAAGAAATAGTCACCTTCTTATGAAACATTAATTGGCCTGAGAGTGCTAGTTAGTATATGTCTCCATCAAATAAGTGATTTACCAGGCTTCCTTAGGTGATCCTTCTTATTAAATCACCAGATCTATTTCCCATCGGACCCCTGTCACCTGGCTCCAACTGGTTCTCGCTAGTTCTCACTCTGTCTTCCAGTTCATTTGGAAGCCTCCTAGTTGTTGGCCATGGCTGCCTTGCTGACAAGCTGTGAATCTCTGAGCAAGTTCCTCTCTCAGCTTCCGTTTCCGCATCTGTAATGATGGGGATAACAATGTAACCTACTTTTAACAATTATTTTAGTGGTTAAATGAATCAATGCCCACAAAATGCTTAGAACGCTGGCTGATATTTAATAAGCACTCAATAAACACTACATGTAAATTTCATTATTCCTACACCAACAGATCCTTTGCTTAACAATGACAAATGAGCTGTATACATATCAATTTCATGTGAAATCTTATATTAAGTCACCTTAAAAAAAGAGGTCTTCATTCCGTTAATGAGTATCCACATTACATGAACCATATTCACTATCTGCTGGAATCATGACTATTTTCAACGTCCAGGTTTTGGGAGTAGTAGAAGTAGAGGCATATGCCACAATGGGAAACGTTCAGTTGAATTTCTTTTTTCTTTTTTTTAAAATATATTCTTATTGATTTCAGAGAGGAAGGGAGAAGGAGAAAAAGAGAAACATCAATGATGAGAGAGAATCATTGATCGGCTGCCTCCTGCACACCCCTTACTGGGGATCGAGCCCGCCACCCAGGCATGTGCCCCGACCAGAATCGAACCCCAGACTTTTCAGTCCACAGGCTGATTCTCTATCCACTGAGCAAAACTGGCTCGGGCATAGTCTGAATTTCTGAAAGTGTAATTATTCTAGTAAAGAAAATCATCTGATGTATTTTATTGTGTTTAAATTCCTTCCTCTTGCTAAATAAATACTAGCCGCAAGAGAAGCTGTGTGTGGCTTACAGCAAGCGATGATTAACCTTGCAGAATCCTCCTAAAAAAACATACAGAGTCCCTACATTCTGAGTCAGTAAGATCTTCCACGAAATCGTTTCTCAGTTTATCCATTTTACCTGCAGTGATTCTTTTGCTGGAATTCACTTCAGACCTCGATCTATAGCTGGAAAACCAAGTTGTCTTTTTGAGTTGTGTTTGGTTCAGTGCCCTGTGGAATTAATTCATGGAGATCAAGGTCACTGGTGATCAGGATATGTTTGAAACCGTTCCTTTTCTCTCTGCTCATCCTGAATCTCTCCCTCCACCTTTACCCCCACCCTCACCCCACCCCCACCTGCGCACTTTTAAACTTGGCCACGTGGTTGCATGCCCTCTGACCCCCACGCCCTCAGCTCAGGAAGTGCAGGATTCCTCACGGGCTATTGTCCCACAAGGAGCAGAAAATTCAGAGCATGTGTTGTGCTTCGGCATGAAATAGAATGAAACCTTTTTGTTTTTGTAATGTGTTTTTACTAGGGTTCAAAAAAAAAAAAATGAAGACGTCCGAGGTTTGAAAATAAATCTGAGAATCAAGAATGTGTCCTTAACAAAGAACGCACCCTGTGCCCTCCGTCCTGCTCTCAGGGGTTTTACCCGAGGTTCCCAACATTCTTGGGTTGATTCCTTATAAGGACAGTTTGCACAGTTACAACCCAATTACCATTTGCAGATCGCTGGGGAAAGGGGAGCTTTTTTTAAAAAAAAAAAAAATAGAGTAATCCTTTCCTAACTCCAGAATGTCTCTGGTAAATAATCTTATTCAAATGAAAGGCAGGAAATCCTGTTTCAATGCCTCTTCGTTCTGTCCTCCCCCTGCACACTATTTCTTACACACACACACACACACACACACACACTCACTCACTCTCCCAGGGACACAGCCTGCCTCCGTTGGAAGCGACAGGAACTTCTCAATGGTCTGATGACAAGATTGCATGTTGGGGTCCCAGCACTCGCAGCAGGGGAGGGCTCTGGCACAAAAGGTACCGTGGGGGTCACAGCCACGCCAGCTGGGCCATTTCTCAGACGCTTGAGATCATCTGCCACTTCAGGATGCCTTTTTCACCAAAAACTAAATTTTTTTTTAAAGCAGATTCAAGTCCTAGTTCAGCTCCATTGGAGAGGACAGCCAGGGCCCAGCAGAATATAACCCGGGGGTGAGGCATGGAAACAGCTCTCCTCTGGCCTCTTGTCAAGAGATTATGGGGATCCAGGGTCGTGATTCTTCCGCGTCTCTCTTGTGATTTTTGAAGAAAGGCAGGTTGATCAGAGTCTGAGATGGAGACAGCTGAGGGCTGTGTGTGTGCCAATGCAGGTTTACGAGAACATTCTCTCTAGCTGGATGGATAGCATCGGAACAGCTTGAAATGAGCGCACTTGAGCAGGAAGGAGCACGTCGTGCTGGACTGGAATAGCCGAATTGGACCGATTTTTGCAGGCTATTGGCCCCGGCTGTCTGCGGCCTGGCAGGGGAAGGCGCCTTGTCTTCCCCTCGGGACTTAGGCTTTCGTGGCTGTGACTCCGATACATACGGGCTTCGGAGAACAACGTAGCTCTCATGTCAGGAGAGACTAATGACACATCTAGTGGGATCCGGATGTGTGCAATGGTCTGGCTCCCCTGGTTTGAAGGTCATGTCTCCTGCTAAAAAGACTCGGTGGTGGAAAGAGGCAGAATGTGACTCTTATTTCCGGGGTCCCACTGGCTGCTGCAGGAGTCACCTCACTTCTGCAGACCTGGCTTTGCCCTTTGGAAAGGGAGGGGATGGCATTAACCAATCCTGAGAAGTGAGGAAATACAGCGGTACCTCGAGATACGAGTGCCCTAACATACGAGATTTTTGAGATATGAGCCGTCGAGCGAGCGGATTTTGCTTTGAAATACGAGCAACAGTTGAGATAGGAGTCATCGTGCAGATCGGCCGGCTGCACACGACCCACCCGTTTACCGCGACTCGAGCGTCTCATAGTTTCCCACGCCTCAAGGTGACGGAACGAATTAAACTCGTATCTCGAGTTGCCACTGTACAAATAATGACTACAGGGCCTGCACATCTCAACGCTGGCATTTACTAGGTGTGTGATCTTTTTAAAAATATATATATTTTTATGGATTTCAGAAAGGGTGAGGGAGAGAGAGAGAAACATCAATGATGAGAGAAAATCATGGATCGGCTGCCTCCTGCACACCCCCCACAGGGCATCGATCCCAAAACCATGGCACGTGCCCTGATTGGGAATCGAACCTCGACCTCCTGGTTCCTAGGTGGATGCTCAACCAGTGAGCCACAGCAGCCGGGCTAGGTGTGTGATCTTAGCACGCTCTTTAAGACGCAGGCCTAGGTTTCCTCACCTCAAATAGGGGGGTAATAATTATAACACGGTCCTTAGAGTCCCTGTGAGAATTAAATGAATGACTACAAATAAAGGGCTTAGAACGGTAACTAGTAGAGAGAGGGCCATCTATAAATGTTAGCAGTGTCCTCGAGGTCGAATCCATTTCTGGAGGCTGCCATTCTGGTTTCAGTGAACTGATGATAGTAAGACGAGCAGAGCCATCAGCTTGTCTGGCGTTGAGAAGTCTCTAATTCTTGCAAGTGTTTCTATTTTCCGTGCCCCTTGGTTGTGTGCAGGCTGCTTTACCTCTCTCTTCCCCATCCCACATTCAAGCGAAGCTCAATGCTCAGGATGAAATTGGTGGCTGGTACACAGTCCCCAGGTCAAAGAGGGATACACAGAAGTGAGATTGGCCTTTTGTACTGATGTCTTTACCTTTGGGGACTTCTACTGTGGTTACGTCCCCTCGTGTGAATCACTGGAAAGATTCTTCCACTGGAAATAAGACGGGAGTGATGTTTGCTGTTTTCTAATGGTGTTATACAGCCCGGGGGTTGACAATGTTCCTTTCTGCTTCTTTGATTGATCAGTAATCCAGCCACTTTTATTTTACCCGAGCTTTTACATTCTTTCCAATATCCCCAAGTCTCATGATATTGTATGATTTCTTACGGGCTCTTTGGGAGGCTGTCCAGAGAAACAAAATCTTAGGAGAGAAGGAAAGGATGGATCTCACAGGACAAATCCTAATCAGAGACGCTGTGCCTTTACTTTTAGTTTAGTCTGAGGATCAGCACACTTTGGGTGTAAAAGATAAGAGAGTAAATATTTTCAACTTTGAAGGCCAGAAAGTCTCTGGCAATTTCAGCTCCGCTGTTGCAGCATGAAAGCAGTCAATACCTAAATGAGCGTGGCTGTGTGGCAATAAAACTTTATGTATACAAACAAGTAGTAGGCAGAATCCGGCTCACAGGCAGGAGTTTGCCCAACCCTGTCTGGTCATCATTGCCGTTTCGTAGATTAGGAAAGCTAAGCGTGGGGATGGCAAACAGCTGGGCTAGAAAGTGGCAGAACTGGGATTCGAACCCAGGCAGCCTCGCTTGCCAAGCTTTGCCTTTAGCCACTCCCTCAAACTACCCTTGTGTCCACTCCTCCCTGCGTGAGATGCTCATCTCTTGGAATCTGCCTCGCTCATTCCCTCCCCTCTTCAAGGATTGGCTCAGATATCATATTCTCAGTAAGGGTGCCCTGGAGACCCCCCCCAAACCCCTGACTCCCCTCACTGCCCTGTACCTCCTCCTTTTCTCTGGGGTTACCACCTGGTACTTACTGTGGAATTTCCTCTTCTCATCTGTTTGTCTCTCATCAATGTCCTCCACCAGCCTGGAAACTCTGAGGGCAGGGCTCTTTGCTTTGTGTTGAATTTTTATCCATCTTTAGAGGAGAGGAAGAGAAACATTGATGTGAGAGTGAAACATCAATCAGCTGCCTCCTGCATGACCCCTACTGGGGTTCAAGCCTGCAACCCGGGCATGTACCCTAGCCCAGAATCAAACCAGCAACCCTTTGGTGCACGGGACAATACTCAACCAACTGAGCCGCACTGGCCAGGGCCAGGGCTCTTGGTTCTGTTCACAAAGACTTCCCCGGGACCTAGAACAGTGATTGGCCTTTAAGTATTGGTTGAATGAATGTGATGTGCTTTTATATCATGCTACTGTAACATATTTTGACTCTTCATGTAGCAACAAATAACTAATACACAAAGGCAAAAGGCAAAAATGGACTGCCATAGCTACCAAGTGTTCAGAATTTTTTTAAATGTCTGCTTTTAAAAACAGACTGGAATCCTATATAATAAAAGGCTAATGTGCAAATTGACCGAACGATGGGATGACCAGTCTCTATGATGCCCCATGACGGTCGGTGCGCTCCCACAGGGGGAGCATCACTCAGCCAGAAGCAGGGTCACCGCTGGCGAGTGCAGCAGCGGCCTCCACAGCAGCGCTAAGGATGTCCAGCTGCCAGCTTAGGCCCCCTCCCTGCGGGGACATCCCCGAGGGCTCCCCGACTGCGAGAGGGGGCAGGCTGGACTGAGGGACACCCCCCCCCATCTGAGTGCACAAATTTTGTGCATGGGGCCTCTGGATACACAAAAGGTAAAAGTTATGTAGGATATATGTGTTCAAGCTTCTTAAAGTTCTGTTGAGAAGAAGTGGCTGAAGAATCAAGAGAGGGAGAATTAGCTAATGTTATGAAGGAATAACCTCTTTTAAGAGTCTGAAGAAGGGTGTGACAGCTACGCAGATACCCTCAGCTCTGCCCAGAACCTCATGAAGAGGGGAGTGCCTTGCCATCGGCGATGTGCTTATTTTGGGAGTTTTAAAGAACTCGGCAGCCCTTTAGAAACGTTGGTTGCGAGCCTGGCATTGAAACTTACACCATGCTTTGGCACCACATTGTCATTATCTGGGAACCTTGGCTGTGCTAATTACCTGTAAATGACAGTTGGCCACAGTAGAAAGCAGTTGAAAGAAATTCAGCCCCTAGCCTGGTTGTGAGCTAAATGGCATGCCATTTTTCAGACCTTCAGTTACTGATCTGGTCTTTTCTGCTGCTGCTCACCCATATGGTACCACAGTTTAGCAGCTGACTTATAAACACCTGAAAAAGACATCTTACCCACAGCGGAGCCATTTAGTGATGAATAATTCAACACACACTTCTGAAGAGTTCTTGGTGTCGCTAAAACTGCCAGGTTTAAACAGGCCATGCAAATTTAGAGTAATGAGGATTAATATCCATTATAGCTGAAATTGCCATGTTTTCAGGGCTTGCTGGGAGCAAATTAGCATTCTACAAGAAATGTGCTCGCGTGCTCTCCGATGATCACTACACACTTGAACGTTGTGTTGTTTTTTGCTCCATTTTATTGATGAGGAAACTGAGGCTCAAGAGATATTCTGAATCTATTTAAACCCAGTCCTCACCATCATACCAGTGGGTCTCAACCTTCATTGTGCAAAACTAAGAACCATCTAGCAAGGCTGGCTTATTATAAAGGTGCTTGAGCTCTGTTTCTTATGACCCTGACTTTGTAAGTCTGCCTCAGAGCCTGGGAACCTGCATATTTAAGAAGCATCATCTACCCAGGGAATTCTATGGCCCTAGGTCTGCAGATCATATTCTGAGTAGCCCTGCCTCACGCCCTGTTGGCTCCCTTGACCTTGGAAAGTTTACAGTCAGTTGAGGTTAAGGAGATGCTGCAATTAGAGACTAGACTCAAGGACATAAGAAAACAATGTGGGAGAGACCAAAACCAAAATTATTTCAATCAATGTTAGTTCATGGGAAAATCAAGTCTGTTTGGAAAGATGCAATTCAGCTCAAAACAATGACCTTTCAGAATAAATCAGAGATATTAGGTGGTTGATTTTTTTCATTTGTCTTTTGCTTCTTTTTCTCTGGATAGGGAGACATATACTTCTGGTGGGCAGAAAACCGCTTTAGTTAATACTTCTGGTGAGTTGTTCTCCAGTTAATGTAGTGTCTATCATACTGCGACTTTTCATCTACTTTTTCTCTTTTAAGTTCCTTAGTTGTATTTGTACTTCTTCATGCTAGTTTGTATGGTTGTTTGTTTACATTACTAGAGGCCCGGTGCACAGATTCATCCTCAGCCTGGCCTGCGCCCTCTCGCAATCCGGGACCCCTCGGGGGATGTCGGAGAGCCAGTTGCGGCCTGATCCCGCAGGCCAGGGCAAGGGACCCCGCTGGGGCATGAATCCGAGGGATGTAGCAGTGCCGAAGTGGCGGGCAGCCAGGGCGGAGCCCCAGCCAGGGTGGCACAGCTCAGCCGCCTCTCACCCCAGCCCCACTATGTCTCTGCCGCTGCCGCCAGCAGCGCTGCCTCGGAGGCAGGAGAGGCTCGTGCAGCTGCAGCTGTGCTTGCCAGCCGTGAGCCCGGCTTCTGGCTGAGCGGCGCTCCCCCGTGGGAGTGCCCTGACCACCGGGGGACAGCTCCTTCCTGGAGCCTCTGCCCCCTGGTGGTCAGTGTTCATCATAGCGACCAGTTGGCCAGTTGTTCCGTTGTTCTGCTCATTCCGTCATTCAGTCGTAACGGTTGCTTAGGCTTTTATATATACAGCGGTACCTCGAGATACGAGTGCCCTAACATATGAGATTTTTGAGATACGAGCTGTCGAGCGAGCAATTTTTACTTTGAAATACGAGCAACATTTGAGATAGGAGTAATCGTGCTGATCGGCTGGCTGCACACAACCCACCAGTTTACTGCGACTTGAGCGTCTCATAGTTTCCCACGCCTCAAGGTTATGGAACGAATTAAACTCGTATCTTGAGGTACCACTGTATATAGACATACAAAATAATATATGTGTACTCCTATATGATAAAAGGGTAATATGCCAATTGATCCTAATGGCGGAATGACCAGAGCGACCACTGGACAAGTCACTGTGAGGCTCACTGACCACCTCTCGGTCCCTTCCCCCAGTCAGCAGGCTCCGATCGCCTGATGGTGAACGGGGAACCGGGGGTGGGTGTGGGGGACACAAGCAGGCTCAGGCCAAGGCCCCCACACCGCTGGTTGGCCCACACACAGAGGGCAACCTGTGGAGGGGGCGGGGCCAGCAAGCAGGTGGGAATAGCCGACCTCTTGGTTCCTTCCCCCAGCCATTAGGTACGGATCACCCCATGGCCAATGGGGAACCCGGGGTGGGTGGTGGCGGGGGTCGGGACTGGCTGTGGGCAGCTGGGGAAGATGGTCCTGATCGCAGGCCAGGCCTAGGGACCATACCCGCACACGGGTCATGTGCTGGGCCTCTAGTATACATATTAATGCACAATATACATCAGAATATATGATGCATGCCTTTAATGGTAAACAAAACTCACACATGATTGTTAATATCTTCTGGCACCATCGTTTTAAGTGATTCTATGTGATTTGGGCCAGGGTTTCTCAACCTCTGCCTCTGCACTGTGGAAATCTGGGGCCAGATAGTTCTTTATTGTGGGGGGCTGTCCTATGATTGTATGATGTTGAGCAGAACCATGACCTCTACCCGCCAGATGCCTGTAGCACCTTCCCAGAGTCATTAGAGTAAAAAATGTTCGCAGACATTGCCAAATGTTCCCTGAGTGTGCAAACCACCCCCAGAACCACTGTGCTACATCATTTGGTATCGTATTGCGGCCCTTTATTAGTGTAGTTTCACGGTTCCCCGAAATGAAAGGACATTTATATCATTGTAAGCGCCCTTCGTCTCTCCAGAAACACTGGGTCGCTTTCAGCTTCACTTACCTTTATGAAATTGAAACGAAGTTGAAATCAGCCACTTTCAGTCTTTAAAAAGAATTCGATGACGACCACCCGAAAGACTGGATCCCCGAGAGCCTTACCGTGACTCATCCGTTTATGAGCTACACAGTCACCGGGGAAAAATGCTGACCTGGAGCACGCGTTTGGGAGCGGAGACGCAGCCAGAAACGCGCTGTGGCCATGCCTGCGGGCTTTGGCATTCTCTGGGTGCCTCTTTATTAACCCGGGGCCCTTGTCATGAAGGCGACGCACCATGGACCTTTGTATGCACGCCTTCCTGCTCAGTATGGGTGTCCTGGATTCGTTTTCCTCAGTTCTGATATGATTGAGTTTATTTTCTGCCCTCACATCCAGGCGCTTGTTGGAACAGACTGTGTCTTCGCATTGTATTCCAATCCAGAAGACAGTCTCCCTCATAGAGGCAACATTACATGGTTTGGTTCGTTTCCAGCTTCTTCCTGAACTCGATGTACCTAATTCATTTAGTCCCTTGACAGGTAAATATTTATTCGGTGACAATTAAGTGCCGGTGACTGAGATAGTGGAAACACCAATGCAAATAAACCAGACACGACTCTTGCCCTCATGAATTTAGCTCGGGAATATAGGTCATGATGCAAGGTCTTTGGCCTGGGTTTCTGGCACAGGGTAGTAGATGCTAAATAAACGTGTAGGGTTCTCAATGACCCTAATGTCTATACCAGGAGTCAACAGAACTATAGCCAGTGGGGCAGATCCAGCCTACTGCCTGTTTTGGTTTGACCTGCAAGCTAAGAATGGTTTTTACCTTTTTAAATGATTGGAGAAAATCAAAGAATAGCAATGCTTGTGACATGAAAAGTACATGAGATTTGAATTTTAGTGCCCTGGAGTAAAGTTTTTTTTTAATATATATTTTATTGAATTTTTACAGAGAGGAAGGGAGAGGGATAGAATTAGAAACATCGATGAGAGAGAAACATCGATCAGCTGCCTCCTGCACACTCCCTGCTGGGGATGTGCCCTCAACCAAGGTACATGCCCTTGACTGGAATCGAACCCGTGTCCTTTCAGTCCACAGGCCGACGCTCTATCCACTGAGCCAAACCAGGGAGGGCTGGAGTAAAGTTTTATTGGAACTTTTATTTGCGTGTGATTTATGGCTCCTGGTTTGCTTTATTGGCAGAGCTGAGTGGTTCCAGCAGAGATCAGAATCTGATGGGAGGTCAAGACTTATTGTTGAAGTGTCTGGGAGGGTACCCTCTTCTCAACTCAATCCCCTTCCCCCTCCCCCCTCCTCTTCTAATTCTGCCTCCTACTCTTCCTGTATTCATTTCCTACTGTTCATGCAACAAGTCACCACAAACTTAGCCATCACAGCTTGACTGTCTTGCGGTTCTGGAGGTCAAAAGTCTGCCATGGGTCCGACTGGGATAAAATCAAAAGCTGCATTCCTTCTGGAAGCTCTGGAAGTGGGGGGGGGATCTGTCCCTTACCTTTTCCACCTTCTAGAAGGTGCCTTCATTTCTTTGCTCATGGCTCCTTTGTCCATGTTTAAAGCTAGCACTCTGACATCTTCAGTTCTCTCTCTCTCTCTCTCTCTCTCTCTCTCTCTCTCTCTCTCTCTGTCTCTCTCTCTCTCTCTCTCTCTCTCTCTCTCTCTCTCTCTCACACACACACACACACACACACACACACACACTGCTTCTCTGACTCTACCAAACCTGCCTTCCTCTTGTGACTAGCTTGACTCATCTGAATAATCCAGAACCATCTTCCTGTCTCAGGATCCCCTAACTCAATCCCATGTACAAAGATCAATCACATTAGGTAAGGCAGCGTGTTCGAAGGTGGTGGGATTAGGAATGTCCATCTGGGGAACGGGAAGTATTGTTCCGTTCACCAGATCTCTTATCCCATAAATCCATGCTGGACTCTTCTCTGCCTCTGCAGAGCAAAAGGCAGGCTGAAGGGCATCGCTCAAGCTCGTAACCACGAGCCAGGATATGGTCGTGGCTAAGAGGACAGGCTTTAGACCCTGAGTGTCGGGTTCCAAACACTTTTGCTGTTGAGTGAACGAATAAGGATTATGTCTTTACTACATTTGTCCAATAAAAGAAAGCAAGGCCTGCTACTCCTGGTTGGGTTCAAGTGAACCTTTGGCTTCAGAATGTAGCATCTTGACCGTATGAGTATCAGAGAAGTAACCTTATTTCTTGGGGTGGGTTTGCATCTCTCTTTGGTGGTGGAGAATTTCTTGAATTTGCTTTCAGAACAGCAGGCTTACTACAAACAAACTGAACGGTGGGGTATAAACTCACACCTGAATCCGGTCCACCCCGGAGCTTGGTGGCTCTCAGTCCCGGCTGCCTGGGACAGTCAGTCGGGAAACTCAAACATATGGATGCCCAGCTGTATCCCTGAAAACGGAATCAGACCCTCTGGGTTGTTAGTCTATTTTCTTTGAACATATTTGATCACTTTCATATATAAAGTCAAATATACTTTGAGCCGAGTCCAGTTTGGCTCAGTAGATAGAGCATCGGCCTGTGGGCACGTACCTTGCTTGTGGGCACATCTCCACAGTGGGGTGTGCAGGAGGCGGCTGATCGATGTCTTTTTCTCGTCGATGTTTCTGACTTTCTATCTCTCTCCCTTCCTCTCTGTAAAAAATCAATAAAATACATTTAAAAAAAAATATATATATATACTTTGAGTACGTAAACAATGTGACCCCTTGGAAATCTCAGAAGAGGCAACTGAAAAGATGTGAAACTTCATGGATTTGTCAATGACACTCCCAACACCCATGTATGCAGTTCCCATGGAAGCCATGTCCGCAGAATCCATCCTCAGTAGAGAGCTGATGAGGCCGAGAAAGAAACAGACTTACTTTAGACTTCTGTGCTCTTAACTGTGAGCACCCCAGTTCAAACCCTGTGATAATTTGGCTAGACGTTGCGTGAATGTTTTGAGGAAAGACCCTTGAAACAAATGAATCTTAAAAGACGATGGGGATTGAAATTAGGAAGGTGAATGCAGTAGACCAAGTGACTCATTGTGAAGCAACGCTAAATCGTCATGTGTTTTAAAAGCAACAGAACTGTAGTCTTCAGACTTAATGTTGGCCGTGTTTCCTAGTGATTGTACTGTGATGTTTACTTGACACTGAACTTGGCTCTTAGTGGATATGGTTTTAGCCTGTGTGTTCATTGTGCTAATTCTATCATTTCTCAGTAATGGACCTAACGTAGTCTGGCTTTGAAAAACCTGTTGAAATCGCTTGTACTTCATTTGAAAAAAAACCCTGTTAAAATTCAGAGTGGTAGAACTATGGGTTGGGGGCAGTGGAAGAACTGGGACACGGAGGAAGATGCTGAGGATTTGATGTGTTCGTTACTGCTGAGTGGCAGAGAGCAGGAGAGTGAGATGCTGGAGGGTGTGAAGACAGAGGGCAGAGGGAAGGGAGGTTGACAGACTGCAGCAGCCCATACACACTCTCCCAAGCCCATACACATTCCTTAGCTTTGAGTTTTTCAAGTTTGTGGTATAGAATGGATTAGCAGACAACTTTAGCCTATTACCTACAATCAAAATTTTAACTGAATTATATCATTATTATTTAATACAAGAGGCCAGTGTACCAATCCATGCATGATTGGGGTCCCTCGGCCTGGCCAGCAATCGGCGCCATCTGGGGCCGTCTCGCCCAGACTGGATCAGGGCCCATCGGGACCTGCTGGCCAGGGGAAGGGACCATGGGAAGTGGGCCAATTGCAGGAGATTGGCTGTGGGAACACACCGACCACCAGGGGCAGCTCCTGTGCTGAGCATCTGCCCCCTGGTGGTCCGTGTGCATCATAGCGACTACCAGGTCGTCTGGTCATCTGGTTGTAATAGCTGCTTAGGCTTTTATATAATATAGACGCTGTCCACTTGATAATAGGCACCTTTGAGACACTTGTGAAGTCCCTCTTTGTTTATTACTCGATACCTTCTCTACTAGGAAAATTGTTTTTTTTTCAGCCATGGGCTAAGCATGGGCTTATGAACCAATTGGCTCTAGAGACAGTATTACCTTTATTTTTTAAATGACTCTTCCAGGGCCTAATGCAGCTGCTGTGCTTTCGGGAAAGCACCACAGTCATTTCTCTTCCTGGGATTTGCCTGTAGCTCTCTACCGAGCCATCAGCTGCTACAAGAACCAGTCTTAGGAGAAAATAACTCCATACATTCAAGTCATTACAAATAGACCATGGTTTTTCTCTCCTTGCGCTAAGAACTTCAGATTTACCGCAGAAGTTTCACAATCCAAGAAGAATCGCAGGCTGTGATATAGAACGGACTGAGAGAGATTTAAAGCATCATACTTCGCCTTCTATCGTGCTAAGAATGGAGTCATTTGTGAAGTCTCAAAACTATGTAATACTTGATGGCATTTGGAACTGTCTTAGTTGGGAGAAGACAATGAAGGCTCACGAAAGATCTCCACTGGCCAAGTTTGGTTTGGCCAGCTTTGGGAATGCATTTTATTTATTTGTTTGTTTGTTTGTTTATCTATCTATCTATCTATCTATCTATTTATTTATTTGAAAAATAGGATTATCATTTTAAGAATGTTCAAGCTTGAACCTTTTTCTTCTTTCCTCATCAAACATCATTCCCTCCTGTTCTTCCTTATCTCGGTGATTAGTGTACTGTCCTCCCAGTTGCTTGAGATAGAAACTCAAGAGTCATCTCAGTTACTTCTTTCTCACCCCACCGCTGTGTCCAGTTTACCCCCAAGCCTCTGTGTGGTTCGGAGTGTCTCTCTGTCCCCATCTGAATCGTCATCTCACCCAGCCCAGCATCTTTTCCGATTTCTCCATCTTCAACGTGGCCTTCCTCTCAATTCCTATGGAAATCTGTCAGCCACCTTCCTTCCTAGACGTCAGTCTGAGCACGTTTCTCTGTTACTGGAGGCTTTTTGATGGCGAGTAAAATCCCACCTACTGTGCAGTGCCTGCGGAGAAAGCCCTCCAGGATCTGCCCCTGCGTCTCCATGGCTCTGTCTTCTGCTCTTTTATCTCCTTCCCACCTTGTAATTTCCCCAAACAAGCCCATTCTCTCAAACCCCTTTGCCGTGGCGACCAGTTTTTCCACCACTGCATTTCCACGGGCAAAGCCTTACTCCTCTTATCCAGCTCTCAGGCCTCCACTGAAACACTGCCTTCTCTGTGAAGCATCTCTTGATGCCCAGCCAGAATGCCCAAGCCTCTCTCTCAGGCACCCATGGCATTTGGTACTTCCTTGGGGTGTCCCAGCCTCTGTATGTTATGGATTGCATGTTTCTTTTTACCAAAGTTTAACTCCTTAAGTCCAGGACCGTGTTGTCATTTTGATCATTCCAAGCCTAGTGCTGTATTAGGGACTTAGGAAATTCTGTTTGAATTCATTAACCAGGTGGACATAGTAAAGAGAAATAACATGCATTCTTGGGGGCTTAGTATATTTCATTTAGAAACTCTGATTCAGAGGTTGGCAAACTATAGCCCACTGGCCAAAATTCAGCTTTCCGCCTTTTTTTGTATGTGTAAGTGAAGTTTCATTGGAACATTGCCACAGCCATTTATGAATTGTCTGTGACAGCTTTCATGCCACAAAGGCACAAGTGAGTAGTTTGGACAGAGACCACATGGCCAAAAAGCCTGGAATATTTAGTAGCTGGCCTTTTCTAGAAAGAGGTAGCGACCCATGCTAAACAGAGACAAGTTGCCCATCAGAGCCCACATTTTTTTTAAATTAAATGTTTATTATTCAGATTATTACATTTGTTTCTCTTTTTTCCCCTCCATAGCTTCCCTCCACTCAACTCCCACCCTTCCCTCTGCCCTTACCTCCCTCCTGCTGACCTCATCCATAGCTGTATGATTTTTGTCCAGTCTCTCCCTGTACACCCCTCACCCCTTTCCCCCTGAGAATTATCAGTCCACTCTCTTTCTGTGCTCCTGATTCTATTCTATTCACCAGTTTATTCTGTTCCTGAAATTTTTAATTTACTTAATTTTTAGATTCACTTGTTGATAGATATGTATTTGTCGTTCATAATTTTTTGTCTTTTACCTTTTTCTTCTTCCTCGTCTAAAAGAGTACCTTCCAGCATTTCATATAATGCTGGTTTGGAGTTGATGACCTCCTTTAGCTTTTTCTTCTCTGTGAAGCTCTTTATCTGCCCTTCAATTCTGAGTGATAGCTTTGCTGGATAGAGTATTCTTGGTTGTAGGTTCCCACATTTTTAAGTGCTTTAAAATATAGGTATGGAATTCCATTTTGACACTTCGAATAGCAGTCGGCTCTTTTCGATATCTAAACTTGACATTTAACAGTCACTGAGGCATCTGACATTTCCCATTGGTGCGGGAAAGCAACTCACTGCTCTTGTACTTCGTGATGCTTGAAGGGTGCGAGCGGAGGGTGCAAGCAGGGCCTGGAGGCCTAGCTCCCAGCTGGCCTGTGCTTAGCCCAGTTATTCTGGAACAAGAGGGCCAGGTCTTCCCAGCGCTGCACCTGGGAGCATTGCATTCAGTTCGCCAGTGGGCCTGCAGCCTGCCCACTCTGTCTGCACCTGCTCACTGGCTCCTCGCTCCAGATTCGCTCTCACATCATGCTCCCTGCCCCCCCCCCGGGCTCCTGATAGTTTCCATCCTTGTCCTCTGATGCAGATTCACCTGTGGAGACAGACACACAAAGACCCTCACTTCCTTTGTCTCCTGCTCAGCCATGGCCTTCTTGGCTGAAGCTGCGCCCCCCTGTCCTCTGCTCACCCTCATTGCCCCTCCTGGCATTGTGCTCCCTTCCTAGCAATGATCATTCTTCTTTAAAAAAATATATTTTATTGGTTTTTTACAGAGAAGAAGGGAGAGTGATAGAGAGCTAGAAGCATCGATGTGAAAGAGACATCGATCAGCCGCCTCCTGCACGCCCCCTACTGGGGATGTGCCCGCAACCAAGGTACATGCCCTTGACTGGAAATCAAACCCGGGACCTTTCAGTCCGCAGGCCTACGCTCTACCCACTGAGCCACACCGGTTTCGGCATCATTCTTTCATACACTCTATCTTTGACTGACTTCGTCTATTCTCTGTCCCTACTAGAGTATAATATCTCCATCTTAAAATGAATGAATGAATGAATAAGTGAAATCCCAAGTAAAGAGGGAAACTATCAAAGCTTTCCACAGTGCCACTCAGCTTAGAAATGAACGTCAAAGCAGGCATGAGCTGCCAGTGGGGAACCAGGTATTTTCAGAGTTGCTGGTGCCAGTCTCTCTGTCTCCCTCCCTGGAGATGAGGGATGAGGATGCTGAAGTCTTCCTCAGTGTTCTCCGCATCCAAAGCGAATCCTTGGCAGTGCCTGTGCGAGCCAGCGCTGTTCCTGTCTTCTAGAACATTTCCTGACGGTTGCTGACCACATAGGCACCTCTTCAAAGCTGTTGTGCCTCAGTTGGCCTCTGTAATTCACCGGAAGTCGCCTGAAGGAGGGTTGTGAAGGATGGTTTCATAGGCCATCACGTTTTCAAAGAGCCATTCACTCCCAATGGACATCAGAGAGGTGTGTGTGCGCGCACAAATGTAGTCAGGATGGCGGGAATCTTTGATTCTTTTTTTTTTTTAATTTAAGAATAGGTTTTCATTCTGGATTTTTGTTTGTTGTTGTTATCCTACTGGGATATCCAAACTCTTGACTCTATGGTATGCTTCCATTTTGACCAGAACAGCTTTGATGCTTTGATGGTGGAGTACCGTATTTGCCAGCGTATAAGACGACTTTTTAACCCAGGAAAATGTTCTCAAAAGTCGGGGGTCATCTTATATGCCGGGTGTCATCTTATAGGACGGGTATACCGCAAACTCTATATTTTAACTGGAAAAGTTGGGGGTCGTCTTATATGCTGGAAAATATGGGTAAGTTATCATCAATGTCTCATATCTTTAAAAAATATGTACAGTATATATTTATCATATATTTGTACTTTTGTGACCAAAATATCTCATTAGAGTGCTGTAAATAAAAAGCCAGAAGTTACAATTTAGCAGAGTTGAAAGGCATAACATTTGTGTCTTGAGTCCTGGTTGTTTGCAAATTTTGTAAGTTTTATGACCTGGAGGAAATTATTTAATCTCCCAGGGCCTCAATTTCATCTATAATATATTATATTTACATATACCATGTATTTCTAGAATATTAATATAATATATAATACGTATAGACAATACTTACTGTCTTAGTAATAATTGGACTTAAGATTTTTTGACTTTATGATGGTGTTAAAGTAGAAACCACACTTCCTTTTTAAAGAATTTTCTGGGGGGTTTTTTTTTGGTTTTGTTTTATTCTCTATTTTTTATAAAAATACATTTTTTATGATTTCAGAAAGTAAGGGAGAGGGAGAGAGAGAAAGATAGAAACATCAATGATGAGAGAGAGTCATTGATTGGTTACCTCCTGTATGCACCACACTTGGGATCAAGCCTGCAACCTGGGTATGTGCCCTTGACCAGAATAATATAATAGGAGTCTATCTGTGAAGGTCTTGTTTTCATTAACTTTGGGGTCTTTTTCAACGAAGATGAAAGCTGTTATCTGATAAGTAGAGAAGACAGTCCACAGGGTAACATTTTTTCAAGCTGATTATCAGGGCAAAAGATTTACTTTTCTATTCATTAATTCAGATTGCCATTATGCACTAAAAATATTTTAGGACAATAGGTGCTTTGACTATGGGAAATTGAGGCAATACAATAGTTCTAATGGTTAAGTTCAGACTTATTTGTATGTATTTATTTTATGATCAGAAACCACCTTTTTATCACCTTCTCCAAATGTTGGCTGGATAGGGAAGTGAAAGGAATGAGGCTTAAAGCTGTCCGTAGTCTAACATCTAGAATGGAAATCACATTCATTATGACACACTGCCCACCCTCACACAACACCCTGTTCCCCATCAGCCCTACCACCGCCACCCCACCCCCAATGCCAAACACAAGCAGTAACAACTTCTTTTCTTCTTGCCAGTCTGATAAAGTGTTAAAAAAAAAATTCATCTTCAGCCTTCACCTTGTCCTTCTTCTCAGTGTCTGGGTAACTATGGAATGGCAGGTCTGGTGCCCAAACTTGTAGAATTCCACTTCCCTCCCTTCTCACATACCTGCCCCTCCTTTGCTCTCCCTCCCATCCTCAGAGAACACACCAAAATACAAGCACATTTCCTTTATCCACATGATGATATTTATTCAAGGAGATCATTTATGATTTGATTTCCTCATAATGCCCAGTTCTTAAGCATGTTTTGTAGAGCCTGCACATACTTAAGGGTCTCCTGCTGGTGGGTCCTGGGCATCACATGTGGAAGAAGAACACTCAGGAGCTTCTTATTGGTTTGTTGGCTCGCTTGCTGGAGGTTTTCTTTCTTTCTTGTAGTAAAATACAATTATCTGCTTCTTCTTATTTTCTTCCTTCTTGTCTTCAGTCTGGGGGAGGACGGAATTTACCAAAGCTATTATCTTCGTGACCTAGTTGGGAAACAAGTTAAACAGAGAAAGACATTGGTTTCGGGGAATGAATTGGGAAATGGGTGGGAAAGGGGCTTGTAATAGGATGACAGTGGATGGAGTGAGGAAGTGTCTGTGCCAAAAAAGCGAAGGTCAGAATGTTGGGTGAGGAATTATCGGGGAAAGGGAAGCTATGAGTAGGGTAGTCTGACCTTCTCCTTCTCTCTGTCATCCAGTTCGGAAAATGACTTCCAATTCCCTTTAGTACTTGATGCGTCTTCGCTCATCCTTAGGGTTGGAATCTGATTTGTTATCTAAAGGAGGCTAAGGTATCTTCTTAGTAACTTGGCTTTGTTGTAGCTAGAGACCCCACTCCAAGGCTCCTGGCCTCCTTATATTCTCTCTAGGACAATGAGGAGCCATACCCCTCAGCTCTGATTGGCCAACAGTCAGTGGTTGCCATGGTGTGTCCTAACTCACAAAGCCTCAGCTTGACCATCCAGCTGGGGAGGTGGGAGAGGATGGAGATCAGATGCTCTGGTTAGAGAAAGGGCAGCTTCCTCAACACCTCCTAACATTTTTCTCAAACTGACCTCTCTCTCCCTCATTTCCTCCAGTTCAATTACTGTCCAGCATATGGCAGGGAGGGGGTGTTTGCTGTAAGCCATTTCCCACACCCCCCATCCATTCAGTGGTCCATTCCACTATCCCTAACTATAACCATTACCTAGTATTTTGCGTGTTGTTTTAATAGATGTTTTATTTTATAATAGTTTTAGTTTTATAGAACAATTTTGAAGATAATACCCATATACCCCATACCCAATTTCCCTTATCACTAACACTCACATCGGTATGTGAAACTGTAAGATGTAGTGAACCATCAGTGAAACAGTGACAGTCAAACCTCTGTTCTCTAATATCTCCAGTATTAAACAAATTGGTTCTGGACCAAGCTGTTCCAGGCAGAGCTATACCAGTTGTGGAATAAAACTCCAGTTCCTGACCTGACAACCCTTTCATGCTGATACCTCTGCTTGACACAAAGCATCTCTCATGCTACAAACACAGGAGAGGATTTTTTTTTGTTGTGGAAATCTGATCAGCACGATTTAAGAACAAAAAGAGGCCATCAAGAGCACCAGTGTTGGTAAGGGTGTGAAATGCTCCCAAAACAACAATCACAGGCAATTGGGGAGGTAGAAAATTGTTGGGGATGGGGATACATGAGAAGCGGTTGGCCAGTGAGAGCATGTGGGAGGCAAGGATAAGTGAAAAGTCCAAGATGCTACATCTGGTCCTCTTGAAGGACACCAATGAACGGAGTGCGGAGTGTGATTCATGAAGGCTGGCACGGGGTGTTTCCATAAATGTAAGGTAACACATGTTTTGCTGAAACCAGTTGGCTCAGTGCGTAGATCGTCGGCCTGAGGACTGAAGGGTCCCGGGTTCCATTTTGGTCAAGGGCACATACGTGGGTTTTGGACTCGATCCCCAGTAGGGTGTGTGCAGGAGGCAGCCGATCCATGATTCTCTCTCATCATGCATGTTTCTATCTCTCTATCCCTCTCCCTTCCTCTTGAAATCAATAAAAATACATTTTTAAAAAGAAAAGAAAAGACAGACTTAATTCCTTCTGTAACCTTGAGGCGTGGGAAACTATGAGATGCTCGAGTCGCGGTAAACGGGTGGGTCGTGTGCAGCCGGCCGATCCGCGCGATGACTCCTATCTCAACTGTTGCTCGTATTTCAAAGCAAAAATCGCTCGCTCGACGGCTCGTATCTCAAAAATCTCGTATGTTAGGGCACTCGTATCTCGAGGTACCACTGTAAAAGAAAGGAAGAGGACATGTGTAATACTGTCAACAATAAAGATTGAAAAAGAAAGAGAGAGAGAGAGAGAGGAGGAGGGCCTGGCCGCACTCTCCCAGCGCTCTCCCTGCCTGTGCGCCTCATTACATGGGAGCGGGCCCCGGGGTGCTGGGGGTTTTGCTGTTGGCCACGCCTGGGAAAAGGCCTAGTTCGCTAAGAGCGGGTTTGATGTGAGGCACACAGAGGCGATGTGTGCACCAAGGGTGATGTTTGTGGGACCTCATTGCTCACAAAGGGGATGAGATCTCGGCAGACTGTGTAACCCCTGCTCTTTCTCCCCGGGCCTGCAGGGCGACTTCACCTGGAACAGCATGTCGGGGCGCAGCGTGCGGCTCAGGTCAGTTCCCATCCAGAGTCTGTCGGAGCTGGAGCGGGCCCGGCTGCAGGAAGTGGCTTTTTATCAGCTGCAGCAGGACTGTGACCTGAGCTGTCAGATCACCATTCCCAAAGGTAAGGCCCGCCTGTTATTCCACCAGGGAACTGCGGGTCCCACATCCGCTCTGCCCGGGCCGCACGGTGCAGAGTCAGCTCGCAGCTGACGTCACGCAGGAAGGAAACGGCAGCCACTTAGCCCTGGCTGGCAAGAGTGTCCATTAAACAGACATGTGCAAGAGGGCCATTTACAAGTCCGCCACTATGTTGACTTAAAGGGAAGGTCAGCGTGGGGCGTGAAAAAGGAAAGCTGGGGCCCGGCCGGCGTAGCTCAGTGATTGAGCATCCACCTGTGGACCAAGAGGTCAGGGTTCAGTTCCCGGTCATGGCACATGCCTGCGTTGCAGGCTCCATCCCCCATCAGGAACGTGCAGGAGACAGCTGATCAATGGTTCTCTCAGCATGGATGTTTCTCTCTCTCTCTCCCTGTCCCTTCCTCTCTGAAATCAATCAAAATATGTATTTTTGAAAAAAGGAAAGCCGTGTGTATCTCAACAGACCACATGGCTTCAGAACAAGCAATTAGACATTTCAAAAAGGTCAGCTTAAAGGTTTAGAAGAAAACCCATGTCTATCTCAACATGATTTCAAAGTCACCGGTTGAAGAGAATGTTTTAACAATCTGTGAAACTTGTCATCTGACCTTATGCAAACCTCAAGTCAGGGCTTATGCCAAAGTTAACTCATTTTGACCCGGTCCTTCACTGGGCAGGTCTATGTTGGGGTTCATAACCGTGACACTGGGGCCAGGCCAGGCTTGGTTGTACGGTGTTCTTACAAATACAGATCCTGATTCTGTTACAAATGAAAAAGCAGATATTGGGAATCCTTTCATCTATGAAAGTCTGTTTCTGAATGTTTCTTATCCTCTATCAGGGCACTTTACGATTTGTATAAGCGTGGAGCAGAAATGTAATCCGAGGTAGAATGCAAAGCTAGGGTGTTACACCAATAGAATAAACCCACCCTAAGAAGCAACATTGGCGGGGTGCCTGAAATTTAAAGGGATAACAAGCATCCAAAAGCTACGAGATTCCTTTGGAGGATTTCTGTGTCTTAAGAAATTCTACTTTGTTTTCTTTGACAAAGGCTTGAGGGGATGAATCATGAATATTTATTAATAAAATAATTCATATCATACACACAGAGATATATCTGGCCAAACGTAGTTGTCACAGCTTGGAGAAGGATGCAACTGACATGTACTGTATAAGACGACCCCCAACTTTTCAAGTTGAAATATAGAGTTTGGGATATACTCGCCCTATAGGATGACACCTGGCATATAAGATGACCCCCGGCTTTTGAGAAGATTTTCCAGGGTTAAAAAGTCATCTTATACACCAGAAAATACGGTACTGGGTAGAAGCCAGGAAACACCCTACAGTACACAGGACAGCACCCCACAACAAGCACTGTCAAACCCCAAGTGCCCAATGCAGTTGTTGAGCAGCCTTGCTATATACACGGCTATGTACTTACCGTCTGTCAATATCCATGCCGGCAGCCCTAGCCGGTTTGGCTCAGTAGATACAGCATTGGCTGGCAGACTGAAGGGTCCTGGATTTGATTTTGGTCAAGGGCACAGGCCTGGGTTGTGGGCTCAATCCTCAGTGGGGGGCATGCAGGAGGCAGCTGATCAATGGTTCTCTCTCATCATTGATGCTTCTATCTTGGTCTCTCTCTCCCTTCCTCTCTAAAATCAATAAAAATATATTTTTTAAAATAACCATGCTGGCAGAATGGTTTTCGTGGCTCATCTGTGGCTCATGAAAAGGGCACTGGCTTAGACATCTTAAAAATAGGCTTTGAACTGAAACCGGTTTGGCTCAGTGGATAGAGCTTCAGTGGATTGAAAAGTCCCAGGTTCGATTCCAGTCAAGGGCATGTACCTTGTTTGTGGGCACATCCCCAGTAGGAGGTGTGCAGGAGGCAGCTGATGGATGTCTCTTTCTCTCATCGATGTTTCTAACTCTCTCTCCCTCTCCCTTCCTCTGTAAAAAATCAATAAGATATATTTAAAAATACAGGATGTGAGTGAGGATTGTCCCCTCACTTCCTCCAGCTGTGAGCTTGGTCAGTGCGCCTCTGCAGTAAACGTCTCCGTTTTGTGGACCGGAAAGAGTAGCCGAGAGACACCGATCCCACAGTTTCTATCGGATGGAGACTCTAAGGACCCTTTATTCTTGAAGCTGACACCTGGGCCTCTGCTGGAGGTCTCAGAGTTCAGGAGAAGGAAGAGTCGGCGAGGGCAAGGGGCCGGTGGCACACACACCTCACTGCCTCCCGCCTGCTCCCCGGCTTCCTGGGCACGCGCTGCTGCCACTACAGCCACGCAGCTCCGTCCAGCAGGAACTCCTGCCCCGTTACATCTCTTCATGCTGATCTAACACGGAGATCCTCAGCTCACTTAACGGACAGCACTTGGACAATGGGTGGCCAATGGGTACCAATCACTGTCAGGATGCCGATTGCTCCCCCAAAGGGCGGACTCATCGGCCTCACCTCGCCTTGGTTGGGGTGTAGGTGGAAATGAGGCCGCTTTCTCCCTGTTAACTCACAAGGTGGCCCGATGGGGCCTGAGAGTCCTACTGCCCTTCAAAACAGAGATGCTCTTTCAGTTCTGGAAGGAAGGAAGGAAGGGAGGGAAGGAGGGAAGGAGTGAAGGAAGGAAGGAAGGAAGGAAGGAAGGAAGGAAGGAA
>JAAGEH010000155.1:1644596-1705954 GCA_011751065.1 Lasiurus cinereus
GGAAGGAAGGAAGGAAGGAAGGAAGGAAGGGAGGGAGGGAGGAAGGGGAAGGGGAAGGGGAAGGGAAGAGAAATGAAATGTTGGCAAATCCACTTTGTAGTGGAGGGAACGCTGACAGTAAGAAGTTATGTAAAACCTACATTGGATGCACACCGGATAAGATGTCAGGGAACAAATATTATTTGTAGCTTTATTTCTAAACCCAGTTAATGTGGCGCTCCTCTTTGTCCCTGCTTTTAGAGAGCCTACAAAATCAATAACCTTTACCAGACAGACAACTTTATAAAATGTGTCTGCTGGAGGTTCTGTCTTCCTTGCTCATTTCTGAGACTGTGTACTTCACATTCAGGAAAAGATTCGCTCTGTCCAGAAATGTACATGCTATAGGAGCTATTTTGATAGAAAATGGGAGCTAATGTGTGTGGGGTTTTTTCGAAATATTTTTGATTTCAGAGAGGAAGGGAGAGGGAGAGAGAGATAGAAACATCAATAATGAAAGAGAATCATTGATTGGCTGCCTCGTGCACGCCCCCTACTGGAGATGGAGTTTGCAACCCGGGCATGTGCCATTGACTGGAATCGAACTGGGGACCTTTCAGTCTGCAGGCCAAATCTCTATCCACTGAGCAACACCGGCTAGGGCGGGAATTATGTTTTATAAATATTTCCTTATGGAGGAGGAGAGGGGTTGTGTGGTGGATGGAAATGAACAGACATCACCGGGATTGCTGAGGCTATTGTTTTGTGCAAATGATTATAGACATTAAATATTTACCAAGATGCTTCAAACGCATGGCTTGTTATGATGGCAGCGTTTATTGAAGGGGGGCCGCTTGGTTCCATGCAAACCCCAAGTGGAGGTTCTAAGCGGGGTGAGATTCCCTGTAGAATTATTTACTCAGGAAGATAAATGCACTAGACCTGGAACCCAAAGAATTGAGAGCAAGCCTAATGAGACCTTGGGGATAGTGAAAATGGGAATATGCCTACGCTCACATTTCAGCTCTTCGCCACTTCAGGATGAGCATGGGGATTTGTGTATGGGTGTCTGTTTGAGGAGCGTCCTCCCTCTTTGAGACTGGCGTCTTCGGGGCTCAGATACAGGATATGATAATATGTTCACCAGCTTCTGGGATTCCCCATGGAGAGGGAGGGATGGGAAGTTGAGGGGCTGGTAAATTATGGGGTGATGGCCTGGCGTGGATGGCAGGGATGGGATCCGAAGCACAGTAGGGACCTTGACTTCCTCTCAAGCACATCGGTGACATGGTACAGATGCAAGTAAATGAGAAGAAGGTGGGAGCGCGTATAATTTCCCTCAGATTGCCTCTCCGTTCTGGTGACATAGGAAGCACTTTTACCTGTCAGGAGTGAGGATGGACAGGAGGACCAGAGGTTTGAGGACAGAGGAGAGGAAGAGGGAACCATGGACCAGCAGTGGTGCAGGATGGCAGGGCGGTCCAAAAGGTTCATTTGAGGTTGGCGTCTGGGAATTTAAATTTCAAAATAAGCATCCTGGCAACTAAACACTAGTAAAGCAAAACACACCTGTTTGCAATTCGAATTCCCCAGAGCTGGTTAATCCGATCTCCATTAGTTGGGATTTTCTAGTTGAGTTCAATGATAGGAGAGAAGCACCTGGCAGTGGCGAGTGTTGTAGGCCGAATAATGCCCCCCGCCCCGTCACCCTCAATGATGGCCTTGTCCTTGTCCCTGGAACCTGGGAACATGTTACCTCCCAGGCTAAAAGGAACTCTGCAGATGTGATCAGGGAAAGTCCCTAAAATTGTGAGACTCTCCTGGATTATGTGGGAGGGCCACACTGACCATGTGGCACTTAAAAGAAGTGAAACTTTCCTCAATCATTGAGAGAGATGACTAAATGCAGTGTTGCTGTCTTTTAAAATGGAGGAAGAGGCCAGAAGCCAGCAAATGAAAGCAGCCTCCAGATACTAGGTGAGGCAAGGAAACAGATTCTCCTAGAATAGTGATCGGCAAACTCATTAGTCAACAGAATTGCAAACCACGGCTCGCAAGCTGCATGTGGCTCGTGAGTCGTAGTTTGCCGACCACTGTCCTAGAGCTTCTAGAAAGGACTACAACCCTGATGACACCTTGATTTTAGCCCAGTGAGACCCATCTCAGACTTCTGACCTCAAGAAATCCTATATAACAAAGAGCTAATATGCAAATGGACATCACACCCTCATGCCATCATGCTGTAATGGCTCAGACACTCAACACTAGGGAAAGAGGAATGGGGGATAGCCAGGCTGTGGCCCGGGAGAGAGACAAACCACCCATACCAAAATCCCGGGTACCAGTGACTACGCCTGTGTCTGTGGTCCCCTGTGGCCGGCCAGAGAGAGGGAAGCCCAGGTCCTGGGGGCCTGTGACTGGCTGGAGGAAGGAATCCTGGGTCCCAGGTGTGGGGCAAGGCAGAGGCAATTAGGTGTGATCAGGCCAGCAGGGGAGGAATTAGGCAGGCAGGTGGAGGTGGTTAGGGGCGATCAGGCAGGCAGGCAGGCAGGCAGGCAAGCAGTTAGAAGCCAGAGGTCCCGGATTACAAGAGGCAGTAGGACATCCCCTGAGGCGTCCTGGATTGAAGAAGGTGTAGGCCGGGCTGAGGGACACACACCCCCACCTCCGTGCATGGATTTTGTGCACGGAGCCTCTAGTATCAGATAATAAACTTGAGTTGCTCATATAACTAAATTTGTGGTCATTTGCTATAGCAATGATAGGAAACTAACGCAGTGTTCAAGGAAATAATTGTAATCCCAGACTATGGAATTCAAGTTGAATAAAGAAGTTAGGAATAAATGTAAAAGACATATTTTTCTTGAATAAAAAGCATCTATAAAATAAATATGTCAATTGTGTCATGAATCATCTTTAAACTGAATGTGATTCCAGAACACATACCAACAGAGTTTGTTTTTGTAATATCACTAACTTGATCTAAACATCATCTGGGCAAATAATTCCGTGAGAGTAGGAAGGCAAAAATATGAAAAGAGTCAAATGAAAATGATCTCGATCCATTTGTTAAAATGTCATAAAACGAAAGCAATTAAAAGAGTATTGCACTGCTTCATAATAGGCAGATCAATGGGAGACAACAGTTCAGAAATTAAAATTGCTGTGAGAACTCTGACATGATGAATATTGCATTTCTTGTCAGGGAAATGATGGATTATTATTATATTTGCAATAATGAGACAAGCATTGAGGAGAAAAGGCTGGATTCTGCCCTTACTCCTTCCATCTATGTAAATTGATGTGAAGAAAGATTTGAAGATTTAAAAAAATGAAACTATAAATGCACCAAAGCCAAACATAGCTGGATATTTAAATATTTTTACATTGGGAAATTCATTATCCAGAAAACATAGAGTGATATATTTTACTACATTTAAAAAAAGAGAATCATCTTTGTTGCCAACAAATAAATCAGTAAATAGAAATGTACAGCATATGTGACAAACTAAAGGCTAACTCCTCTATAAAAAGCTTTGTTTACAAGTTAGTATGAGAAAAAAATAATTAAAATATAGACACATTACAGGCAGCTCACAGAAAAAGATAAGCAATTGATTTATTAATATTTTTGAAAAGATGCCCACCCTCATATTCATTAGATAAATGCAAGCTAAACAACAAGGGGATATTTTCTTTTATATTAGAACTAGGGGCCGGGTGCATGAAATTCGTGAACTGGGAGGGGGTCCCTCAGCCCAGCCGGCCCCTTCTCACAGACTGGGAGTCCTCAGAGATGTCCTATTGGTGGCTTAGGCCCGCTCCCCATTGGGGGCAGACCTAAGCTCTAGTCTAGCCTACCTTTGTGGGAGGCAACCAGGCTGATCAGAGGAAGGTGCCAGCCCCATCACCCCACTGCTTCAGCCACTGCCAGTCACCGCAGCCACCAAGGTGTTTTCATCAACACAGACTCCAGTCCCTTCACCATGAAAAATTGACAACTTTCTTTAAGCATTTTCAAGATGTATCTTTCATAGGATATGACATTTCTTTCTTTCTTTTTCTTTTTATCCTCACCTGAGGGTATGTTTCCATTAATTTTATTCCCCTCCCCTCTGATCCCAGGCTCGGCCCCTGCCCAAGCCTTATGCCTCTGCCCCTGGCTTTAGGCTTGGGAAGGGGTTCCCTCCTGCCTGGCACCTCCGATCAGAGGCTCAGCCCCTTCCCACGCCTAAACCTCCGCCCCAGGCTTTAGGCTTGGGAAAGGGCCCCCTGCCCCTCTGATGGCCGGCTGGGAGTGACCTGGGTGCTGAGGAGGTTCCTGGGACCCAAGTATGTATGTAAATGAACCGCTGTCTTTGTTGGGTTAATTTTCATACTCACTCTAATTGGCCGTGGGCATAGCGGAGGTATGCTCAATGTACATGCTTCTCTATTATTAGGTAAGATGGCTTTAAAAGTGGGACAATATACTTTACTAGTAGCCCGGTGGATGAAATTTGTACATAGGGGGTGTGCCTCAACCCGGCCTGTACCCTCTCCAATCAATCTGGGACCCCTTAGGGGATGTCCTGACTGCCAGGGATTGGATCTAAACCAGTAGTCAGACATCCTTCTGACAATCTGGGACTGCTGGCTCCTAACCACTCACCTGCCTGCCAGCCTTCTTGCCCCCAACTGGCCCCCCTGCCATCCTGCTCACTTCCAACTGTCCCTCCCCTGCTGGCCTGATCGCTCCCAACTGCCCTCCCCTCCTAGCCTGATCGCCCTTAACCGCCTCTGCCTGGGCCCCGCCACCATGGCTTTGTCTGGAAGGACGTCTGGAAGATCTCCCGGAAGGTCTCCCAGTCTAATTAGCATATTACCCTTTTATTAGTATAGATGGGAAAACAGACACTCACATACTTGTGGCAGCAACAAGGCAATTTGGCAACATATAACTTTTAAGTGGCCCAACAATTCTACGGGTAAGAATGTGTCTCACAGATACATGTTTGTATTCATCGAGTTAGGCTAACCACTTGGTGCCTCACCATTACAATCATTTCTCTCTGACCCAGGCACCATCCACACCAGGTGGGCCGTGGGGGTCAGGAGAGGAGACCCTGCTCTCCGCAGTTACTCAGGGACCTAGGCCTCTCACATCTTGTGGCTCCTCCCTCCTCTCTGACATTCAGCCAGGAAACACACAGACTGAAAGCTAAGGACATTTCCCTAAACCTTGTGACTGATGAGGTTGATATGTTACTCCGGCTAAACGTAAGGTATTTTGAAAGGGGACTTTTGAGGATGCTCCAGAGACCAGATACATTTTTAGTGGCTGGAATCAGGAGGCCTGTTGGTGGGAGGGGTCAGATCTAACAATAGAGCGTCGCTGGGGCAACCACGGAATGCTCCCGCCTGGTCACAGGCCACTCTTGGCGTGGGCTCTTGGACCAGCCTTTCCATTCAGGAAGTGGCCTAGTCTTCCATAGGGGAACCGAGGAACAAAGGCGGAGAGCACGGTCAAGAAATCAAGCAGCACCTAATGGCCTGTATGAACTTTTCATTTATTCAAAATGCATGAATAGAGCACTATTTGCCATATTTTCCGGCGTATAAGACGACCCCCAACTTTTCCAGTTAAAATAGAGAGTTTGAGATATACTCGCCCTATAAGATGATATCCGGTATATAAGACAACCCCCAACTTTTGAGAAGATTTTCTTGGGTTAAATGGTCGCTTTATCCACCAGAAAATACGGTATTTATCAGGTAGTGTGTTTAGGTTCAATGACTGTTATTTTGATAGCATTTTAATACAAATGGGCTAAGGCAGGGGATAGCAAACGGGCCTCCTGGCCAAACCCAGGACCCATCTGTTTTGGTAAGTAAAATCTCGATCACTACAGCCATGCTCATCCATGTGTATGTTGCCTATGGCTGCCTTCATTTGACAATGGTAGAGTTTAAGTGTTGTGACGGCCCGTGTGTCTCTCAGTCTCAGATGTTTAGAATCTGGCTCTCTATAAGAAAAATTTTCTGCCCTCTGGTCTTAAGACAAACGAAAGAAAGCGGTACATTTCTGCCACAATGAACAAAGCAGGTTCGTGTCTGCAGTGTGGCTGCATCTCATTAGCGTGTAAGCTAAGTATGTAAAGCCCAGTGGTGCCGGGGGAGGGAAATGCATATTCATGTTTTTAATGCGCTTTTCTCCCTCTCGCTTCCGTTAATTTCTGATATCACCATTGAGAAAGGCTTTGTTTATGTACGCTGAAAACAGTTTCAGAGAAGAATAGCTGATGGTTTAAGAAAAGGTGGACAATAGCCTAATAGAAGGGTACCCTGCCCCCTCAAAATCGCTCAATTACATGGCTCCCTTATAAAATGGTCCCTCAGCATTGTACCTCAGGTGATGTAAACCCTGGTAAACAACCCAGGGAAATCAAGAAAATGATATGACAACACTGCAGCTGTCTTTGGTTTGCGATTTGAATGTTGATTTTAAAAACAAGGACCACCTGGTGGGCATGGGAATCGAGCTTGGGTATTTGTGTGACAGCCCTAGAGAGAAAAGAGAACGCACTTATTTCCGTGTTATTCTTGCTGGCGACGTTCAGTTGAAGAGGTGATGTGCTACAAGGTCTGTGAAAGCTTTTTTGTGAAAATAAAAATGAAGTTGAGCCGGGCTGGCGTGGCTCAGTGGTTGAGCAGCAACCTATGAACCAGGAGATCACAGTTCCATTCCCAATCGGGGCACATGCCCAGATTGTGGGCTCAATCCCCAGTCTGAGGCATGCAGGAGGCAGCCGATCCATGATTTTCTCTCATCATTGATGTTTCTGTCTCTCTCTCTCCCTCTCCCTGCCTCTCTGAGATCATTTTTAAAAAGGAAGTTGAAACCTGGATTATAGTCCACAACTCACATGTATGTAGAGATACTGGTAGGAAGAAAATAGGGTGATCAAAAAGTTAGACCACTGGGCTTAGAGGTCCTCAACCAATGATTCTGTCGTGTGAGCTGCAGAACGAGTTGTATCTTCTGTGTGTCCACAGTGACCGTTTCTGTGATCTTCCCAGAGAACTGTGACTTCCCGGTGGATAAGGCTCTTTTATTTGTCTTTGAATCTGGAACACCAGGTCAACTGGGCGTATAAGACTACCCCCCCCAACTTTTCCAGTTAAAATATAGAGTTTGGGATATACCCGCCCTATAAGACGACACCCGGCGTATAAGATGACCCCCGACTTTTGAGGAGCTTTTCCTGGGTTAAAAAGTCGTCTTATACGCCGGGAAATACGGTGCTTTTAGAAGGCAGAGGGAACGGAGAAGTGGCAATCAAGGACAACAAAAATGTCAGTATGGAAAGCCTTCGGTGGCTCTTCGCTGTGGCTCTCGGGACCTTGGTGGATGGATGGGGCATTGTGTCCGTGGGGCCGCAGAACTGAGCAGAGGCTAACACCTGGCCTCAGCATCCTGTGCCCCCTCTGTCTGGAGAATAACTGTGAAACGCCACCCACAGGCTTGCTGTCTGCTGCCCTTCTGTCTCCCCTGTCGCCAAGCAGCCTGGAGAGGGACATACGTGGGCTTGAGGTTCTAAAGCGCTAGAAGCTTCTATAGTAGTGCAACCTCTGTGTTTCTCTCACATCGATATTTCTCTCCATCTCTCCCTCTCTCTTCTACTCTCTCTAAACATCAATGGAGAAATATCCTCGGGTGAGAATAAAAAATAAAAAATAAAGTAGTACACATCCTCAAGAAGTTCCCAGTCAGTCAATAGAGAAAACACAAATAACTGAATTCTCTTCAAAGAGCTGTGGGTATCATCTATCCGAGTTACCTTTGGCAACCCTTACAGATAAAAGAAACTGCCTCATCCGCTTATTGCAGTCACAGCCAGGGAGGACAGAGGTTTCTCTGCAGGTCCCTCTGTAATTTTCTTCTTGGATGCTCCCCTCTGCGCCCCGGGGCTTTTACTATGTCAGGTTCTCAAGCGTGTGCCGCTAAATGGTTCTGTTCTGGTGCCAAGCAGGCAGGCCAAGATAAAAGCATGTGACTCTTTAAGCCATATGCTCTGTGCCTCCCTCTCCACAAATAGCTCCCTATACGTTCTCAGACAAAACAGTTTTCCATCCAAGATCTTGTCTGTATCGGTCACATTTCGATATCTTCATTGGAGCGGCGACTCGTATTGCACAAGGCTTTGGCGTCCTGAACAAAACTTCTGTCACTGCAATTTCTGAAATATTCTGGCACCTTTCAGAGATTCCAAGACTACACCATCCCCTCTGTTGGGATTCTGGCCCAAAAGTAAATTTGATCATTCCAAAGAATGTTCCATCCCTGAAATGTGAAATATGAACAGGGACTTCCCTCCTAACTCTTTTTCTTTGTTTCCCATAGGTGAAACGAAGACACATAAGTATTACTTGAAATTAATTCTCACGTGTTGTTTTTTTAAACGTATCAGGCTTTCTACTTGAAACTGAGCTTTGAAAATTATTAAAAATTCAATTAGTGGGTATTTATAAAACTTCTACAAATGAATAAGCTATGGAGGAGTAGTTTAAGGAGTCTTCACTTAAGATAGCAGTGGACGGCCTGGCCAGGGTTGCTCAGTGGTTGAGCATCACCCTATGAACCAGGAGGTCACAGTTCAATACCCAGTGAGGGCACATGCCCAAGTTGTGGGCTCAATCCCCAGTGGGGGTGGGGGTAAGCCAATCCATGAATCTCTCTCATCATTCATGTTTCTTTCTCCCTCTCACTTTCTCTCTGAAATCAAGAAAAATTTATTTATTTTTTTAAAAAGATAAGAGTGGGCAAACTACAGCCCAAAGGCCAAATCCAGCGCACTGCCCATTTTTGTAAATAAAGTTTTATTAAAATACAGCCACACTCATTTCTCATTTGTTTCTGTGTTGTCTAAGTGCCACAGCCTCTGAGTAGACAGAGAATATTTTTGACACAGAAAAATATCACCCTCAGAGCCAAAAATCTTTACTATCTGGACCTTTCTAGGAAAAACTTGCTGACTTCTGATTTAAGAGAATACTATTAATTCAATATAGTCATGTGTAATTATTATTTGCGTAATTGATCAACTAGACCTTTCTAGTCATTTCCATGTCTTTGCTATCTTAATTTTATTTTGTAATAATTGGGTGTGTTTTTTTCATAGTCAGACTTTGTAACTCTCAGATGCTTTAGCGTTTATATTTATGACCAAACATTTTCTCAAAGTGGATACTAAAGTCCTTTGGTGACACCAAAGAAGTCAGAAGAGTTAGTATGTTTCTGAGTTGCTTACACACGGATGCCACCATACAGCGAGACTCCTCCATCCCTCGTTAATTCATGTCCTTCCATCTTTCTTCCCTACTCTCAGCAGTGGGCCACTTTGTTCTTTGGTTGCCTTCCTTCACGGTCACAAAATGGCCGCGGCTGCCGCTGGCATCACTGTCCCTGTGCGCAGCATGAACAAGCAAAGAAGGGTGGTTACCCTTCAACCAGTATCTTCAGTAATACGATTCTCCCTGCGGCCACCCGTAGACTTCCCTCCCTTCTGGCCGGTCCCCAAGTCAATACTGGCATCCAGGAGAAACTGCTGGAATTGCCTTCACCTCCGATTCTTTTCCTGAACCCGGACTGACAAAATAGGGAAAGAAAAAATTGGGGGGGGGGCAGGTGTAGTAGGATAAAGATGGATTTAGATTAGAACTGTCCATGTACATAATAGCAATATCATCTTCTGCCGTTGCAAATAGCAATAGGGAGGGAACTATTTTTATATCATCCTAGTGGCCCTGTGCACAAATTTGTCATGGGGGGGTTCCCCTCAGCCCAGACTATACCCTCTCCGATCAGGGACCCCTTGGGGGATGTCCTACTGCCGGTTTAGGGTCTAAACCGGTGGTTGGACATCCCTCTCACAATCTGGGACCGCTGGCTCCTAACCACTCACCTGCCTGCCTGATCATACCTAACTGCTCTCTCCTGCCAGCTTGATCACCGCTAACTGCCTCTGCCTGCCTGATCGCTCCTAACTGTCCTTCCCTGCTGGCCTGATCTCACCCCAAACTGCCCTCCCCTGCCAGCCTGATCATGCCCCCAACTGCCCTCTCTGCCTCAGCCCCCACCACCATGGCTTTGTCCAGAAGAAAGTCGGACATTTGGAAGATGGCCAGTCGACCCAGTCAAATTAGCATATTACCCTTTTATTAGTATAGAATTGGATGGGGGAGTCGACAGGAAGCCTTTTTTTCAGCAGGAGGAGATGCTCTTGGCCCAGGTTGTGGGCTCGATCCCCAGTGAGGGGCGTGCAGGAGGCAACCAGTCAGTGATTCACTCTCATCATTGATGTTTCTCTCTCTTCTTCTTCTTTCCTCTCTGAAATCAATAAAAATATTTAAAAAAAAATAAGAAAGAAGCAAATTCAGGAGGCTGGAAGGACTGACTAGCTCCTCACTTAGGAAAAGCTAACAGGCTTGTCCCCCTAGAACATGACTTTATAGTTATAGTCGTCAGGGTGTTTGTGACTCGCAGTAATTGGATGTGGAAAAAGTGACAGCGGGTAAAAGATCCTTCTGGGGCATAATTTGCTTAGGACCAGTTATTACAGCAAACAGTGATTACAAAGAACGCCTGGTTATGGAAAAACCATGGCTGAGTTTTTAAGCCCATGGCATGCAGGCCACGGGATCCGCTTCCCTATCTCATTTTTTAAAAAATATATTTTATTGATTTTTTACAGAGAGGAAGAGAGAGGGATAGAAGGTTAGAAATATCAATGAGAGAGAGACATCCATCAGCTGCCTTCTGCATGCCCCCCACTGGGGATGTGCCCGCAACCGAGGTACATGCCCTTGACCCGAATCTAACCTGGGACCTTTCAGTCCCTAGGCCAATGCTCTATCCACTGAGCCAAACCGGTTTTGGCCCTATCTCATATTTTGATAGAATAACAAGACAAGGTCTCCAAGTCAAATTTCTCCATGATTTGCTGTTCATAGAAACATACTTGCTTTGACATTCAAGATTCTACCAGGTTTCTCTCTTGAGGAAACGTTTCAGAACTAATTACCTTGCCAAAATAATTTATACAAAACAGAAAGCGTTTCCTCGTTTTCATTCAGCTGGAAGCATGGTGACCTCCAAGAACTGACTCCCTTTGCAACAGTCAGAGGCTCACAGAATGTTCTTATTTTCTGACCACAGCTTTGATAGTTTCACCACCACTCCAGCATGTAAACTGTGGGGATTAGCACATTTCACAAGGACTTTGGGGAGCCTCAACTCGAAGGAAAGGCATCTGTATTGCTTAAGAATACCATGAATATTTTCTTCCCTGAGAAACAGACACTTTGGAAACAAACTGTGAAAAAAGTCTCACCCACAAGGTGCAGGCAGCATAAAGAAACAGTGTTTAATTCATGGAGATTTACACCAAGGGCAGTGACGCAATAGCTGTATTTCTACCTGCCTTCTGTCTCAATCAAGGTCAGTGGAAGAATTGTTAAAGGTAAGGTGATATATAAATAAAAAATTTAACCATGGATTTGATTACATAACCATGTCTTTAGCATGTAATATTTCTTTAAAGGAGATAGATAGAGAGATATAGATGATAGATAGATAGATAGATAGATAGATAGATAGATAGATAGATAGAAATGATAGAAATGATAGATAAATAGATAGATATAAATGATAGATAAATAGAGAAATATAGATGATAGATATAGATGAAAGATAGATAGAGATAGAGAGATATAGATGATAGATAGAGATGATAGATAGATATAAATGATAGATAGAGAGATATATAGATGATATATATAGATGATAGAGAGAGAGAGAGAGATATAGATGATAGATAGATAGATATAAATGATAGAGACATATAGATGATAGATAGATAGATAGATAGATAGATAGATAGAGATGATAGATCTCCAACTTTGACTGAAAAGTAGAGCCAGTTTGGGCTTTAACACCTTGTTTTCTACTTTTTCCATGTAGGCTGTTTTCTTCCAGAATTCTTATTTGTCACTCTCTTGAACCCTAGTTCCCACTAATACAACTAGTCACTCCACTTCCAAATTTGCAATTTTCTCACCTTCCTTTAAACCAGTGGTTCTCAACCTTTCTAATGCCGCGACCCTTTAATACAGTTCCTCATGTTGTGGTGACCCCCAACCATATGTCATAACTGTAATTTTGCTATTGTTATGAATTATAATGTAAATACCTGTGTTTTCCGATGGTCTTAGGCGACCCCTGTGAAAGTGTCGTTCGACCCCCAAAGGGGTCGCAACCCACAGGTTGAGAACCACTGCTTTAAACAAACCAATTAGATGCATATTGAGAATAATATAATAAAATATTAAGAGGCGTAGGATTACAAAGGGTTTCCTAGCCTCAGCAGTCACCACGTGCTTTACTGGGGAAAACCCCAATCAAAATTCAAGGATCCCAAGAAGGCCTACACTTCGCCCTTGAAGACCGAGCTCAAACGTTACCCTTCCCAAGCAGAGTGAGGGACGGTCTTCTCTCTTCTGGCCCCCCACTGAGTGAAATGTCTCCATGAAGCATTTCTTCACTTCTCTTGAATGAGCTTTGCATGTATCTGTCTTCAGCATGAAACGGAGTTTCTCAAAGGCAGCGATAGTGGCCATTCCTCTGGGTCCGTAGACCCTAGTTCTGTCTCACCTGAGACAGGTGCTTAAGCAGTGTTGGATGGAGGGAGGGATAGATCAATGTGTGGGAGATGCGCCCCCTTTTTAGGGGCAGATGCCATGTAGACAGATAACTATTACAACGTAGAGAATATTCCCAAGCCAAGGAGATGGATCATGTTTTGTGGCCCAACATCCCTGGGCACTTTAAGAATGGGGACGCGATCCCTGTTTCAGCTCTTTGCCTAAATCTCTGGGGTTAATCCCAGTTCCAGTCTTACATCAGAGTATTGCGCCAGTCACATCGGTTCCACTGTCCCGGAACCAAACTCTGTACTAGTCTGAGTGGAGTGCTGTGGTTATTTATAACATTTTTGCAAATGAAGACGCTCTGGAAGAGTTGTTTGAAGAATCTTATAAACCTAGGTACCCTTGTCACAGACTAGCAGATGCTCAAACCCTGAGCCACGCCAGCCAGGCTATATTGCTCTGTTTAAAACAGAAACTGAGGATGGTGGGTGTTGTGTCCAGTGGGATTTTTAGTGGGAATTTGGGTTTGAATCCCACAAAGCTACCAGTCCTGTGAGTTTTGGACCATTTGCTTTAGTGCTGATTTCCAGTTGAGTCCATCAGCAAGCTGCTCAGATTGTATGTTGCTGTGTATTCGTTCATAGAGATGCAAGAATGACTCAGGCCAATTCTGGTGGATATTTAGAGCTGAAAATTCCTTCCAGAGAGGAAGCAGAGGTGCCATTTTCCCGGTAGTTACTTCCCTCTTTCTGTCAGGGCTGCTCCCTCTTCCTCTTCTTGAATATGGAGCAGGCCACTCACACTGGCGGAGGCAATTCTGAATTAATTCCGCTGAGGGGGGTGTTGGCAGGAACTGGCTCCAATGTCCATCCCGACTTGGCGTGAGATGCGCTTTTGACTGGGCTTTTGACTGTTCTACTCTCTTTAGTCTCTGTCTGATTTCCAACGTTGCCATATTGGGCCAAATTAACTTCCATGGAAGAGATGAATCATTGGAGACCCCAAAAACAGGGTACGGGCACAATGGATGGCCCTCAAATGTCCAGGACCACAAATAACATTACTCCTTCTCTGACAGACCTCCTTTTCCAAAGTAGAAATCAAATACCTGCTGTCGCCTTTTTCTTGTCTTACTTTTGGGAGGTTTGTGGCTTGAGAGCCCTCACAGGGGAAATGGATGAAACTAAAGGATGAGTTTGTTTAGGTAAGGATAAGATCTCTTCAGTCAACACCTCGGTAAGACATCCACAGATTGTATAATGCACCTAATCCACACGCATGCATATGATTTAAAAACTGTGGGGAGTTTTTTGTTTAGCAAGATAGGCATGAGAACTTGAACGATAAGCAGATTTTTGTACTAATCGGTGTTCTTGGATGAGAATAATAAGGACCAAGCCTTAATAACTTAAGCAGAAAGGGGATTTAGGGAACCTATGTCATAGGAGGTATCCTGAGACCATCTGGTCAACCATGCGTGAAAAACATCACTGGGACCAGGAAAATAAATCTGCTCCAGACTCTCATCTGTCCACTCCGTTTTCAGGAAGCATGCTGCACCAGCATGGCAGGCCTAGTGCATGCCTTCTATTGGCCCAGATGCATGTTTTCTTTCACATCAGGGACATGTGAGCAGGAAGATTATTTCGATAGTTTCAGCCAGGTTAGAACTTTGGCTGTGAGTCACCATTTTTTTAAATATATTTTGTTGATTTTTTTACAGAGAGAAAGGGAGAGGGACAGAGAGTTAGAAACATCGATGAGAGAGAAACATCGATCAGCTGCCTCCTGCATACCTCCCACTGGGGATGTGCCCACAACCAAGGTACATGTCCTTGACAGGAACCGGACCCGGGACCCTTCAGTCCTCAGGTCGATGCTCTATCCACTGAGCCAAACCAGCGAGGGCTTGTGAGTCACCTTTTTGCCATAAAGTTGAGCTCTCAAATCAATCTGCGTGTTTCAGAAGTCCTTCAGGGAGCGTACAACCCTCCACTTTCTCACATGCTTGATGGATGAGTTTTCAACCTTTGCTTGAATCCATCCAGTGCCTGGAAGAAAGGGCCTTTTTTAAAAATAATTTTTGTTCTGAAATAATTTTAGATTCACAGAAAAGTTATAAAGATAATATGGAATTCCCTTATATACCTCCCCCAGCTTTCCCGAATGATAACACCTTATATAACCTAGGTTACAGAGAGGAAGGGAGAGGTAAAGAGAGTTAGAAACATCATCGATCAGCCACCTCCTGCACACCTCCTACTGGGGATGTGCCCACAAACAAGGTACATGCCCTTGACTGGAACTGAACCTGGGACCCTTCAGTCTGCAGGCTGACGCTCTATCCACTGAGCCACACCGGTAGGGCAAAAAAGGAACTCTCTTGTGCAAGACTTTCTTGCTGAGTTTTCAGTCCCACTCAGTTAATGTAATTTTTATGTTTGTGCCATTCTGTTAAAATGATAAGTGTTTTGATATTATTTTCATTGAATATATGTATATATATATATATATATAGAGAGAGAGAGAGAGAGAGAGAGAATGACGTGCATAAATATGAATGTATACAAGTACAATTAAGTGGATTCTTAATGTGTATGTATCACGTAACCACCAATCAGATCAAGATATAGGACATTGGCTCCTTCATGCCCTTTTCCAGACAATATCCATTCCCCCAAAGTGACCCTTATTCTTCCATCACCCAAAAGGAATCTTTCCTGGAGCGATATTTTTATTATTATTATCTCTAGAATCAACTTTTTTTTAAATATATCTTATTGATTTTTTACAGAGAGAAAGGGAGAGGGACAGAGAGTTAGAAACATCGATGAGAGAGAAACATCGACCAGCTGCCTCCTGCATACCTCCCACTGGGGATGTGCCCGCAACCAAGGTACATGCCCTTGACAGGAAATAGTGTTCTAGAACCGCCACTCTCTGAATGTGATCACCTGAAAATTGGGAGTTGTGTACTTTATTGCTCCTGCGTTCTCTCAGAACCAAGCCCAGACCTCTGTCTGACTTCCGGCCGTGGGTCAGTGCTGACAGACCCTCATGCTGAGACCGGGCTCGGCCTCCAGAGAGCTTCTAGTCTAGCTGGAGACACAAGCCTCAGGATGGAGCTCCACCTGACAGTAAATGAATGAGTTCATGAAAAGCATGTGCTGGAGGAGAAATCTCCAGCTTCCTTCTCAGTCCTCCTGAAAACCCTGGTATTGCCCCCCAAGAGTACTCCCAGATTCACCGCACTCCACACCGATGGGTCCTTTGCTTTGGGGTCACCGGTATATGGAAGGCTTGCTGTCTCACCATCGACTGTGGCGTCATGTCTGTCTACGGGACATGGTCTCCTGAAAGAAGGGTGCATAAAGCCCAGTCCTCAAGTACTTGTTCCAAGACAACTCTGATCAGGACTTGTGCCCCAAGTCCTATATACAGGTCATTGATGTCTGTAAGACAGTGCGCCCTTGGGGAGCAGTTAGCAAGCACATGCTCCTCGTCGCTGTAAAACATGACTGTGAGGTATGGAGCACTAGGAAGCTTAAGCTTCTGTCAAACATGCGATGGCACTTATGACACGTATCGCCATCCAAGGAACTGGGTGAACGTCAGCTGTTGTGCGTGGTTCCATGTAGTGCGCCAGTCTCTCCGGCCGGTTTTCTGTGATCTGTGGGAAGAAAGGACACTTTTCCCCAAACTGAAGACTCAATAGACAAACTGCTGATTGATCGCAAGGGAAAAGGGAAGACGTGAGCAGTCGCATTTCCCAGCGCTGGGCCCTTTCCTGAGGATTTTAGAGGAGGAAAGGGCATGCTAAAGCAGGCATCGTTTCACATTATCGCACCTCACCCCTCATTTTCCTTAGTTCCTTTTACTAACGTCCAACTCTAATGAAAAGATAAGATTTGTTGTAAATAGTTGAGCTTTAAAAAATATTGTAAGCCAGACTCTGGCCGATTTGGCTCGGTGGATAGAACATCGGCCCATGGGCAGAAGGGTCCCAAGTTCGATTCCTGTCAAGAGCACATACCATATTTTCTGGCGTATAAGATGACTGGGCATATAAGATGGCCCCCAACTTTTCCAGGTAAAATATAAAGTTTGGGATATACTCGCCCTATAAGATGACACTTGGCGTATAAGATGACCTCTGACTTTGGAGAAGATTTTCCTGGGTTAAAAAGTCATCTTATACTCCAGAAAATACGGTACCTTGGTTATAGGCTCAATCGCCCACCCCAGGTTAGGGCACATGTGGGAAGCAACCAATCAACATGTCTCTCTCACATCTATGTTTCTCTTTCCCCCCCTCCCTTCCACTCTCTCCAAAAATCAATGGAAAAATAGCCTCGGGTGAGGATTATCAACAACCACAAATGGCAAGCCAGTATTCACAAGGATCACATTTTTGTGATAAGGAGGCTTCAAGAAATTTTTTGGCAATTTAGTTTGAAGTTCACATGATCCTTGTGAGGCCATGTAAGCTCTGTGACTGATGGGAAAATAAATTAGCAAAACAACTTGGAAAACAGATCAGTGTTACCTAATACTGCCTAGGATTGCATACACACCGGCCTGGCCATGCGACTGCTACACACCCCTAGAACTATGGTTCCACGCTTTAGGGTGAAGCAGAATCCCACGGAGGGCTTGGTAAACACACCCCGCTAGGCCGCACCCCAGAACTCCTGACTCAGTAAGTCTGGAATGGGACCATACACCTCTCATCTCCAACAAGTTCCTAGGTAATACTGGTGCTCCTGGTCCCAGGACCACATTTTAAGAACCACTGTCTGAGAGAGATTCTTGTGCGTGTCCATAAAGAAGATATAAACAAACATTTTCAAAAACATTCTTCCTAATAGTACCAAGCTAGAAACAACTCAAATTTCCATCAGCAGTTCAGTGAGTAAATGAACAGTTGTGTATTCATTCATACAAGAAAACAATGTCTAGTGATCAAAATGAGTCAATTCCAGCCACCTGCTTCGAGAGGATGAATTGCAGGAAGCATGGATGAATGAAGTAAATAAGGCAAGAAAGTATAGCTACAGCATGATTCCCTCTATGTGAATTCAAAAGCAGGAAAAACAGCCCTAGCTGGTTTGGCTCAGTGGATAGAGCGTTGGCCTGCAGACTGAAAGGTCCCAGGTTCAAGGGCATGTACTTTGGTTATGGGCACATCCCCAGTGGGAGGTGTGCAGGAGGCAGCTGATTGATGTTTCTCTCTCATCGATGTTTCTAACTCTCTATCCCTCTCTCTTCTTCTCTGTAAAAAAATCAATAAAATATATTTTAAAAAGCAGGAAAAATAAAACTATACTCTTAAGGGAAAAACTGCAAAGAAAGACAGAGCATTGATTACTGCACAATCTGACCAGTGATGAGCTGGGGTGAAGGGGAGGGAGGTATATAGGGGACTTCTTGGTACCAGCAACAGTCTACATCTGAACCTTAGGTGTAGCATATGTGGGAACTGGCCTCCTAATGATGATTTAAACTGTACATTTATATTTACACACATCTGTATATATGATACATCCCCTAACTAAGCAGAAGTTTTTTAAAAAAATCATTTTATCTTCAAAGAAAATGTTGCCTATCCTATATTTATTCTGGTTCTTTGAAAACTTGTTTGAATTGTAGGATCTGCCCAATGGTAATGAAAAATAAATCTTATATGCTTTCATATATATATATATCATTTAGTTATTCTTCTAGGTTAACTATTAAAATGAAAGAATGATAGTATTTTTTAAGAAATATACTCAGATTACAGTCAAATATATTTGGTGGTATGAACTAGTGATGAACAAAGCATCACAGAGTAGAAGACGTGTCAGTCCTGTTTAGAAAACAGATTAGAACCTCGTACAATTAGTATGTTTATTGTCTGTATGTACCGTATTTTCCGGCATATAAGACGACTTTTTAAACCAGGAAAATCTCCTCAAAAGTCGGGGGTCGTCTTATACGCCCGGGTGTCCTCTTCTAGGGTGGGTATATCCCAAACCCTATTTTAACTGGAAAAGTTGGGGGTCGTCTTATACGCCAGAAAATGCGGTATATAATAAATCATGGTGATCCTAACTAGACCATCGGTTAGCCCCTGAAGATAAGAGCATATACATGATGAAAGAGGCGGCTGGCTCTTTGCTGCAGTTGAACCAATTTACGTAATCTTTCCCATCCCGGTCTCGCGAATGCAAGAGTGAAGACTCTTAGGAACCATTTCCATTTTATGGAAGGAGAATCATTTTTGAAATGGTTGTTTTTGCTTTTTGAAAGGCAGGAGGGATTGAATGCTGATTATATTGTGATTATCTTTTGCCTCCAAACATTCAGAGAGGAGGGGTTGGAAACATCCAAGCCCCGTGAGGATCCCAGGAATGCTCATGGCTGGTTAAGAATGCACAGCGAGTCTTTTCTTGATATCGGAGTCTTGCTTGCACATTTTATTGGGCTGAGACTCCTTTTTTACTACACTTTTTAGTTTATCCCTTCAAAAACACTTCTTAATCCCCCCCTCCCTTACACATAAGTTTCCTTGTGGCATGGGCTGCGTTTCCCCTCTTTGCTCACAGTGTGGATTCCCGATTCACATCTCCCACATGTTGAGTTGACAGCTGCATAATCCCCAAACGCATTCTTCTAATGACTGCCAATGTTTTATGATGACATCCCAGGAATTCCATTGCAGCTGCCTACTGATATGAGTGGTATCTTTATTATTTGGTGAGTTAACTGGACATATTAAGTGTATTTGTTGCAAGTACAAGATGCTAAAAGAATGTCTGACGTACTTAGTAGAGTGAAAAATTAGAAACAACCCAAGTGTCCATCGGTGGAGGAGGAGTTAATTAAATCAAGGAAAATGCATCCGAATGTAAGTATCAGGGTCCCTATTAAGCACTTTATATGCATCGTTTTATTTCATTTTCACAGCAGCCCTGTGAAATTCCCACTTCATAAATGAGGACACTGAGACTTGTCCTAAGTCATAGAGTTAATAAATGGTACAGCAGTAATTAGATTTGCGTGCTATCACCCCCAAATTGATTTCCTTCTCCAGTTACACTCTACCAGCCCATGAACGCCAAAGCCCTATATCCTGTTAACTCTTCTTTCCAGGAGACTTGATTCAAGATGACATGGGTTTGTTTGTGGTGTTTGTATTTGCCTAGTCCCTTCCATGTTTTACCCAACTCCCTCCCCTCTAACATCTGTCAACCTGTTCTCTCTCTGTCTCTTTCTGTTTTGTTTGTTAGCTTATTCTGTTCATTGCATTCCAGATATAAGTGAAATCATATGGTATGTGTCTTTCTATGACTGACTTAACTTCACTTGGCAGAATACAACTCAGAGACAGAGACAGCAGTATGACGATGATCGGAAGGAAATGGTGTGGGAGGAGGGAGAAGATGGTAAAGGGGGAGGGGGTAAATGAGGACAGGAGACTTGACTTTGCCCAATGCCACATACAGATGATTTGTTATAGAATTTTATACCTGAAACCGATATAATTTTGTTAACCAATCACCTCCATAAAGCCAAGAAATATTTTAAAGATATGACATTCGTTCACATAAATATGAAGAATAGGAAGAAACTCATCATCTAATAGTAAAAACAAACGTAACTAAAATATCAAAACTAAATTATTTCTGAAGGAAATACCTTTCCTGTACTTACCATTGAGACACATTTTAAGAGCATACACCCAGGTTCTAGGGATGTATGCAATCCACGTCAGGGATTTTCTTACATTTTCAGAGCCGTCGGTCTGTTTAAAATGTCAGATTATGAATGGAGTGAGAAGACATGCTTTTGCTCAGACATGGTTATCAAAATCGATAATATAAAATATTACTTGGATTCTTATTCTCACAACTTGTCATTCTTTTAATATTTACAGATGGACAAAAGAGGAAGAAATCTTTGAGAAAGAAACTGGATTCACTGGGGAAGGAGAAAAACAAAGACAGAGGTAAGGAACAGAATGAACTAGAGTGAACAAATACATCTTCCATGGAGCATCGTGGTCGCATTTGGTGGGGTTTTTGGGTTGCCCCCGATTTACGTGGTTCAACTCCATTATGTAAACCGGATTGCCGTGATGGAATGTCATTAAGAACTGTTTGGGTCCACTCCTTTGTGTGTGAGTGGCCCCGTACTGAATTGATGAGTTCAGCTGGTTTGAGGAAAGCGAGACTCCAGCCAAGTCTATGGTTCTAATTAGGATTCTGGCCAATCAGCTCTGCATAGAGAGGACCCGGGCTGAGTAGCCACGGATAGCATCCCTAACGTTAACCAGCTGTCTGGCAGATCCCGACATTTAGGCAGGGCTAGTTGAGTGGGAAAGAGTTTGGATTCGCCTCCCATGACTACTGGAAAGAAACAGTCTTGTCCTCATGGGTTTCTGAAGATGAGTCACTCTCAGCATGTTGATGTCAGACCATAGCATGCTCTCCTTTGCCCTCTGTGTTTTTGGAATTGTTGACTCTCTTCATACTGTTTTGTGTCTACTTAAGGAACTGACACGTTAGCCATTCTGTCAGAGGCATTTGCGGTCATTTCAAACTAATATTAATTGAGCCCCCCCCCCACCCCCAGTGGGCACCTGGTCCCCATTAGCACAGTACAACATTCTATGAAATGACTGCTGAACGGTATGGTCATATGAATGTCTTTTCATTTTATGTGACATAAATGAGTGTGAAATAAGGAGAGCCATGTACCTCACCTGGGAAATCTTTTATATAACTTATAGAATTTATGCTTGATAGAAGGAAATAAAACTGAAGGTATGAAAAATAAACACATTGTGCCCAAACAGGTTTGGCTCAGTGGAGTGAGGACTGAAGGGTCCCGGGTTCGATTCTGGTCAAGGGCATGTACCTGGGTGGCTGGCACATCCCCAGTAGGGGGTGTGCAGGAGGCAGCTGATCGATGATTCTAACTCTCTATCTCTCTCCTTTCTTCTCTGTAAAAAATCAATAAAATGTATTAAAAAAAATAAACACATTATAATCAGTATTGGGCAAGACCTAGTTCACATCATCGATCCCAGACTCTATACCCATATCTCGAACCATGCTAAAGGGCCCATGACATTTGGTTCTTTGGAATAAAAGGAGATAAAGAATTCTAGCTCTAGCCGGTTTTGCTCAGTGGATACAGTATTGGCCTGCGGACTGGAGGGTCCCAGGTTCGATTCCAGTCAAGGGCACATGCCAGGGTTTTGGGCTCCATCCCCAGTAGGCGGTATGCAGAAGGCAGCCTATCAATGATTCTCTCTCATTATTGGTATTTCTCTCTCTCTCTCTCTCTCTCTCTCTCTCTCTCTCTCTCTCTATCCCCCTTCCTCTATGAAATCAATAAGAATATATTTTTAAAAAAGAATTCTAAAGAATGGAAAACCAACGTTTCACTTCCCGTAGAGCATGAGTTCGCAACATGGGACTGTTGACATTTGAGACTGGATAACTGTTCGTTGTGGGGACTGGCCTGTGCATCATGAGGGGTGTTTAATAGCATCCCTGACCTCTGCCCGCTAGATCGATGCCAGGGGCACCTCCCCTAACCAAAAACTTTCCAGATATTTCAAGTTTTTACCTCACACTGGTGAAAAAGCGATGACAATGCCTGTGATTCCCTACCCTGGATGGTATAATAGAATAATATGTGGCACCTCTAATATTTGCAATGACTAATCCCATGCCCCAAAGAAGTCTGATTTCATTGGTCTGGAGGGGTATTGGGAAAAAGTAATTTTTAAAAAAATATATTTTATTGATTTTTTACAGAGAGGAAGGGAGAGAGAGTTAGAAACATCGATGAGAGAGACATCGATCAGCTGCCTCTTGCACGCCCCTTATGGGGGATGTGCCCGCAACCAGGATACATGCCCTTGACCGGAATCGAACCCAGGACCTTTCAGTCCGCAGGCCGACACTCTATCCACTGAGCCAAACCGGTTGGGCGGGAAAAAGTAATTTTACAAACTACTGATACGCAGCTTCGAAGATGAGAAGTCTGGTCCATGTTCTCCCGTAAACCACAGGCCGCATCCTATGGCAGTGGAACCTGCCGCAGGAATGATGGAGGCAAAGGGTGCTGACCCTTGTCCAGCTGCCTGATCAGCTGTATTCCCTTCCACTGGTCACATGTTCTGGCCCTGGTTTTTTTATGAATATTGGGCGCCCAGGTGGCTTTTGTAAACTAAGCTTTATTCCTTCTCCTCTTGCCACTGACCTCCTCTCCCTCGCTAGGTTGGGGGAGTTCTCGGTGTTTATGGAGCACATGAAAGGCATTATTAAGGCTGCTATTAGTAATGTGTCCTCTTTAAAGCTGATTAATCCGCCAAGACCGGTTTGGCTCAGTGGATAGAGCATGGGCCTGCGGACTGCAGGGTCCCAGGTTCGATTCCGGTCAAGGGCATGTACCTTGGTTGCGGGCACCTCCCCAGTGGGGGGGGGGGGGCGTACAAGAGGCAGCTGATCGATGTTTCTCTCTCATTAATGTTTCTAACTCTCTATCCCTCTCCCTTCCTCTCTGTAAAAAAATCAATAAAATAAATAGGAAAAAAAAAGCTGATTCATCCTAAGCTGGTGATATCGAAACTGGGGTTTGAATATTCATCATGGAGACTTGAGGCGATTCTTCTCCAGTGCCCCCTGAGCAGAAGGAGCCTTTTTGTGGGAGATGTTTCCGTTCTCTCCAGAGAGAAAGGTGTAGGGATGCTTGTGATATCACAGAACAGCAGGAAGCCAGAGTGGCAGTGAGCAGGAAGGGAAGGGCCGGGAAGTGTCTGACCAGGATGTACTGGGCCGGTGGTCGTTTTTCAGACCAAATCACATTTCTGCATCACATGGGCGCAGTGAAAACGTGGCAGTGGTCTACGAGGCGGCACGAGAAGCTGGCTGGGGGAGGAATAAACCAGTTCCCGATGCCTCCAAAGCAAAGACACATCACCCCTCCAACTCAGGGGGGAAAAATAAGGCTTCGTGGCAAAAATGTGTTGTTTTTTTTTCTTATTTAAAGTAGCTGTGACAGTTAAAAAGAAGGTGTCCTGGGCTTCAATGAAGCTTACTGACATGGCATCCTTCCAAAGCAGACAGTCCTGGGACCAGCGTGTGAGGGGCCAGCAGGCAGGGCTCGCACAGCGAGCTGGTTCCGTTATTTCCTTGCACTTGAACATGAGCGCTGGAGTCCCTAACAGCTGCACATGTGAGAAACGGTAATCACTGGGACCCACGAGTGAAAGAAGGAAAACAGGAAACTCGCAGTGACCTCTCGGGTGAGCGCATCTAAAAATAAATGGGCGCAGCTTAGTAGATCCACATTGCTTTCCCAATAAAGAGTGATTCATTAAGTGTTTTGTGCGCCGCTGCATTAATTGATTCAATCGGAGTGAATCATGTCCTGCATTTTCTCTAATTGCTTGACATAATGTACAGCGGGTCACGTGACACTCCTGCAGCCCTCCTGCCACTTCAGCAGTGCCCACGTGACTTCGGGTTTCCATATGCGCCTAATTCAAGACTGATGCTGCTTCCGAAAACATGTTTTCTTTCTTTTTTTTTTCCTGTGTCAAAAGGCTATATAAACATTTTATTTATTCCTGCCCTCACTAGTTTTATGCATTTATAGAGAAGACACTAGTTTTAGTTTTATGCATTTATAAAGAAGACACTAAAAGTTTAAGTGTCTCTCTAATCAACAGGCTTTTGGGTGTACCAATAAAGCATTAATTTTTTTAAATTTATCTTTATTGTTGAAAGTATTAGAGATGCCCCATTTTTTCCTCCATTAACCCCACTCCCACTGCCACCCAGGCCTCCACTGCCTCACTTCCAGGAGCATACCCTAAGAAGCCTGAGACACCAATCAGAAAGGATTATGCACCCCTATGTTCATAGCAACACAACTTACAGCAGCTGCGATGTGGAAACAGAAAACACATTTTCATACAGAATATTCCAAGCCCTTAATTTCTCTTCGTCAAATTGCTTGGCAACCAAAAAGTATTTTTAAACTTTCAGAACTTTAGGAAATTTCATACTTGTATCAAAAAGAAATCACTTTGAGGGTAAGGGTTTAAAAATAACTACTTTTGCCGAAACCGGTGTGGCTCAGTGGGTAGAGCGTCGGCCTGCGGACTGGAGGGTCCCGGGTTCGATTCTGCTCAAGGGCATGTACCTTGGTTGCGGGCACATCCCCAGTGGGGGGTGTGCAGGAGGCAGCTGATCGATGTTTCTCTCTCATCTCTGTTTCTAACTCTCTATCGCTCTCCCTTCGTCTCTGTAAAAAATCAATAAAATATATTTTTAAAATATAAAAATAACTACTTTTCCCAGTTAACGTAGGCCTAATCAGAGCTCCAGGGCAATGGGTTTTATTGTAGCAGAAGACTGAGAGATAGGCTCCCTCTCCACAGGATGTTTTCAGATCGCGCCATATATTCATCGACATAAAATCTGGGGAGTTTTCCGGTCTGCCACCCTTCCTTGTGCTGAAATCACACACGCCATGTTTTATTGTTCTTGGCTCTCTAAGTAGGGTGCTATAAGTGATCTATGAAATGGCACTGTATAGGAATGGTTGACATAACTTTTGCATCATATTAAATGGCAGTAGAAAATTAAGTACCGTATTTTCCGGCCTATAAGACAACTTTTTAACCCAGGAAAATCTTCTCAAAAGTCGGGGGTCCTCTAATATACACCGGGTGTCATCTTCTAGGGCAGGTATATCCCAAACTCTAGATTTTAACTGGAAAAGCTTGGGGTCGTCTTATATACGCCGGGTGTCGTCTTATAGGGCAGGTATATCCCAAACTCTATATTTTAACTGGAAAAACTTGGGGTCGTCTTATACGCCCAGTCGTCTTCTACACCGGAAAATACGGTATCAGTTGTCACTATGGTAGGAATTCTAGAAGAAAATGCCGTGAATGCTGTCATTGAATGCTGCTCCCGGAGATGAGAGAACCAGGGTGAGTGTGACTCCGGAGAAGAGCAGGAAGGGGCAGCCACCACAAGACCGCATGGGTGACAGCACAGCTCTGGGTCTGCACGCTGAGAGGACGGAGACCCCATCAAAGTGTCCCGGAGGGGGTGGCTCCATGGTGTGTGCAAACAGATTGCCACACTGCGGTGTGAACATCGGCTTGGGCTGGCGGGAGAGAAGACGGGAAGGAAGAAGCCTGATTCCGGAGCTGGAATCACTCCTGCTGAGGACACAGTCCGGGATGGGGTGGAGGGAGAGGGTGGAAGAGGTGGCGGGCATGGAAAAGTCTGAGGGGAGTAGGTCAAGGAGAGGCATGACGGAAGATCAGATCGGTCACGTAAGTAGATGTGCCGGCCAGTCAGGATGACGGTAGATTTGGAGGATCGCAGCCAGGAGTCGTAGTCATTGATGGTAGAAGATACCAGTGAGCAGGAGACGAGGGGGACCTTGCCATCCCCCGTTCCTGCCACACCGTGGGAGGGCGATGATCTGGCAACTGCAGTGGGGAGCAGAGAGGACGCCACGCCTGACCCCCCGGTTCTTGGGGAGGGAGAGGAGACAGTTGCTACTAATAAAAACAGCACGGGAAGCCGTCTCTGGGGTGAACACATTCTATAGATAGGAACATGATATACATGGTTCCTGGCCCCCGAACAGTGAGTCTTTGGGTGACGTCCTTATGGTTTTAAACCCCTAGCCTCACTTTCATTAGCCACTGTCATCACAGGTTCCTTTTATCCACGGGTGGAAGAGCTTTGGATCCTCAATAAGCGTAGGGGCTCAACTCTAGTACACATCAAGGAGGAATTTGCTCAATATACTTGTGATAAATCCTCCATTTCACAATAGCCAGATTTTTTAAAAAATATATTTTATTGATTGTTTACAGAGAGGAAGGGAGAGGGATAGAAACTCAGAAACATCTATGAGAGAGAGACATCGATCAGCTGCCTCCTGCATGTCCCACAGTGGAGATGTGCCCGCCAGCAAGGTACATGCCCCCAACCGGAATCGAACCTGGGACCTCTCAGTCCGCAAGCCGACGCTCTATCCACTGAGCCAAACCGGTCTCGGCAATAGCCAGATTTTGAAAAGCAAAACTATTTAAGGAATCATATCTAGAATTTTACAGAAACGGGGCACGGCAACACAAGTTGAGCCGCATAGGGAGGTCTGCTTTTCTGATGCTTAGAAGAGCCCTTGGAAGAAAGCAATGAGAAACTAAAGAGGCTACCACATTTTCTGGCATATAAGATGACTTTTTAACCCAGGAAAATCTTAAAAGTCGGGGGTCGTCTTATACACCCGGTGTCATCTTATAGGGGGGGTATATCCCAAACTCTATATTTTAACTGGAAAAGTCGGGGGTCATCTTATACACCAGATGTCATCTTATAGGATGGGTGTATCCCAAACTCTATATTTTAACTGGAAAAGTAGGGGGTCATCTTATACGCCGGATGTCATCTTATAGGGTGGGTGTATCCCAAACTCTATATTTTAACTGGAAAAGTTGGGGGTCGTCTTATACGCCCAGTCGTCTTATACACGGGAAAATACGGTACATTAGAATGCTATTACTGAAAGAATCTACTCAGCCAGGAGAGAAAGCCCATTAGAAATAAAAATCGGTAATAGGTGGCTACAGCTCTTGATGGGGGAAAAGGGAGAGAAATAAAAATGGGGGGAGAATGACTTCACATATCCCATCCATTTCATTCGCATTCACTTATTCCAATTTACAAGTAGAAAGACAGACGCTCCGATATTAACAGTGACAGATTCCAAAGGAAACCCATTTTTCTCCTGTGTTCCCCCAGGGATATTAGAACTCTTGAAATGAGACTGGTTGGTTTTCCTTGTATAGAAAGCGTGGCTAGGAGAGAAATCAATAGTCCCCATCTCATATGAAATTCTGCTCTGAGCAAGCCTGCAGGCGTAGACACGTGCCACTTGATATATTCATCAATTTCCTTTTTGCTGTTGGTCTCCCTCACAGTTTTCATACATTGGGTGTAACTGTCAGCCTGGCCATCCACATGTTTCTAAACTTTCCCCCACCTTTTTGGAGGCAGACTCTTTGATTATTCCCACAGACACGAGAGCGCCGATTTACATAATAAAACGGGGGGTACACAGCAGGTGGTCTGCTACGGTCCCATTTGGTTTCTATTTGCTGGTAGTGGAAGTGGCCTTTTAACAGGAGCATTGCAGCTTGCTACATACTGGCCACATGGATCACTCAAAACAAATTCCTAAAATATTTGTTGTATTATTACATGCCGCCTAATTTGTTGATGGAGAATTATAAGCATCTGCAGAAAATCCCCAAATGCTAGGCCAAGGTGCTGAAGGTTTAATTTTTCATTTAAAAACGAATTGCAGGTTTTGATAGAACGAGAGGTGCAGACGTTTCAAGTGCTGTTTCTGCTTTCAATGTAGACGCGGCCATTAGCTCTGCGATGTTAAAAATGCTGCCATTTATCAAAGAAGAAAACCTTGAAAGCCTCTTTCCGCCTGATTTAATGTTAGCTTTCTCCTTCAAAGAACAAACCATTGTAACGCTGTTTTCTCTTGATCACTCTGGTTTTATTCAGAGTGGTTATAAGAAGAATGGAGAAGCTAGACACCAATTTGCTGCTGCTAAGAGACCTAATTTTGAGTCTAAAAGAAATAATGTAATCTAATCATTAATGCTCTTCACCGTGAATCTAAAATGTTGCCATTAAAATGCCTGGCCCTGCCCAGCCGGTGTGGGTCAGTGGTTGAGCATCCACCTATAAACCAAGAGGTCATGGTTTGATTCCCGGTCAGGGCACAGGCCCAGGGTGTGAGGTTGATCCCCAGTAGGGGGCATGCAGGAGGCAGCAGCTCCATGATTCTCTCTCATCATTGAGGACTAACTCTTTGTAAAACTGTGTACATATGAGGATAAACTATTCATGTACATTTTATCAAAAATACCACATTTTTCTATAAAGTCATTTCCTTTCAAACATACTTGAGATATGTGGAGGAAAAACAGAGACTGCGAATTCTAAAGCCTGTAATAGCTATGCACACTAGCTTTCTTTATTGAAATAGAAACGTTGGCCACTCCGATAAACACAGAAGTCATCTTCTTATTTGGTTTGAGCCATCAATCAGTTCTTCCCAAAACAGCCATTTGAATACGTCTGCCCTGCGGTCTAACGCATCAGTGAGTCTCCCCTTGCCCAGTCTTTCTCTGAAAATGAATGTTTGTGTTTGGATTCCAGAATTCATCCCGCAGGCCTTTGGAATGCCCTTATCCCAAGTCATTGCCAATGACCGGGCCTATAAACTCAAGCAGGACTTACAGAGGGACGAGCAAAAAGATGCATCTGATTTCGTTGCCTCTCTCCTCCCGTTCGGAAGTAAAAAACAAAACAAAGAACTGTCAAGCAGTAACTCATCTCTCAGCTCCACCTCGGAAACACCGAATGAGTCCACGTCGCCAAACACCCCGGAACCGGCTCCCCGGGCCAGGAGGAGGGTGAGTTGTTCAGTATTTTCTCCAGAGCCAATGGTAGGCCAGCCAAAGGCGTGTAAGGTTATCTTTCGAGCCTTTGCTCATGTGAAAACTGGACATGTCATTTGTGTCCAAGGGATGTCAACAACTCCATTTAGGGAGAATTTACACTGGCTCTATGGCACCTGGCATCCCCTCAAAACCTTTCCCTCATCCCTCTTATTTACACATATGTACCCCTCCTTGTTTACACATATGTCCTGTGATATCCCGAACATTCTCCATCACCATGGATCCTGGTCTAGTGCAATCTTCTGTTGCGTTAGGAGACTCTCCCATGAGAACATGGGGCTGGAAGGCGGGGCTAGATGTTTTTGTTCATCTCTTCATCTTCAACTGAGACCCGGGCCTGGCCCAGTGACTTGCCGCTGGTCTTCGTAAACAGTATTTTTCCTGGAATTTTTTTCTCAGACATAACCAAATATATATGTAAGCAATACTGATATGTTACCCTTTATTTAGTGAGTGCAATGTCTAGGCACTGTACTATTAATTGGCATTTCAAATTTCACGTTTCAAGTGAAGAAAGCTGAGTTTTCAGGAAAGCTGGTTGGTGATTGGCTGAGTCCGTTGATAAACATTTCTAAAACTTCCTAGGTCACTGGGAGAACTTCTCTCCCTTTTCTCTCACCCGGAGGCTCCCAATTTTTGTTACCTCTAGCCTTTGACTAATGCCTTGGTTAAAACCCCAGATATTTCTCACTTGAAATCCTTATTTCTCCATCAGCCCCCTACATTCAGGATCTCTCTGAGATAGAGGCACACTCAAGCCACTGCTATTTTTCAAAGCGTTGGCTGTGTGTAAAAATGAAGCACTGACAACCTTTGAGTCTGCGTGATGGAATTGTTCTCCCAATCTGTCATTGTCTCTCAGACTATCGCTCCAAACCCATACGTGGCAGTGACAACAAGACTCTACAGTAGAGTTGGCTGGGAACCTAGGCCCATGCAATTGGCCTCCCAAATGCTCTCTCCTCCATCCACGCCTTCCCAGGACACCACAGCCAACTTCTTCCTCTCCGCTTCATCAAAGGATGGGTGACTACACAGACATGGCTGGCGTCCTGTTCCCTTCCCCTTGGCCTTCACTATTCCTAGCAAGCTGGCCTTCTTCTTACTTGCCAGCACCCCATCTCTTTGCTGAGGGCTTTCTCTGAGGGCCAGAGGAGCCCACCCACGCAGATGCCAACCTGCAAGGACTGAGGGAGGCATTAACATCACCTCCCTGCCCCTACCAGAAGCTACTCTTTTAAAAAATATATGCTTTTATTGATTTCAGAGAGGATGGGAGAGTGAGAGAGAGAGAAGCATCAATAGTGAGAATTATTGATTGGCTGCCTCAGGCACAACCCCCACTGGGGATCAAGCCTGCAACCTGGGCATAAGCCCTTGACTGGAATCAAACCTAGTACCCTTCAATCCACAGGCCAGTGCTCTATCCACTGAGCCAAACCAGCTAAGGCCAGAAGCTACTCTTAATCGATGACTCTTGAGACTTAGAGTATAAATACCTCAGCTCCGTCACAGCTTAGCAGGGCTGCTCAGAGGTGTTTGATCCACTCTCTCCCAGAGGCCCCCATGCACCTGGACTCCGGCTGCCCCTGTGGTCACAGGCTGGGCGAGGCTCCCGCCAGTGGCTGCTTTCCCTGCCATGTCTCATTCCCCACTTGCATGCAGGTGTCTGCTGGGACCATTTCCCTGAGAAAATGCTCTGTGCTGCTTCAGGGGGGGGGGGACAAACGAAGACTGTTTTCTTTGTTTATTCACAAGATTTCTCGAACTACCTCATTCATTGAGTATGCGCTGTTTCCTCGTTTTAAGGAACAAAGCGGTTGCGTTGAAATATTTTAATTATATGTTTGCTCTCTTGTCTTCCATTTGGAAAATGTTGTCCATTGTTGAAATTGTCGCTGCCAGTACCTTACCCCATGCATGGACGTCTTCTAACTTTTCCAAAAGATGTTTGTTTTTTTCCTCTCAATATATACAAACAGCACAATTAAATCAAGCAGAATTATGTCAAGTGTGACAAATAATTATAGGCAAAAGTATTCCTGGATGGCATCTGGGGGAAGCTGTTTTTGCCTTCTCTGTCTGCCCTCTTGGCTCATGTCTGTGTGTGATTTGCAGGGTGCAATGTCAGTGGACTCCATCACAGATCTTGATGATAATCAGTCTCGACTTCTAGAAGCTTTACAACTCTCCTTGCCTGCAGAAGCTCAAAGTAAAAAAGAAAAAGCCAGAGATAAGAAACTCAGTCTGAATCCGATTTACAGACAGGTTCCCAGGCTGGTAGACAGCTGCTGTCAACATCTGGAAAAACACGGTAAGAGACTTGTCTGTCAGTACTAAAGACTCTCATTAATTCAAGCATCATTTATGTAAGCACCCAGTTTAATTCTGTGTTCCTTTGATCGAACTCTGGGCCAGTTTCCTTTGTGAAGATAGTTTATGGCCCTAGCAGGTTTGGCTCAGTGGATAGAGCATCGGCCTGTGAACTGAAGGTTCCTAGGTTCGATTCTGGTCAAGGGCACATACTTCTGTTGCAGGTTCCTTCTAGACTCAGGATCTGGTCGGGGTGTGTGCAGGAGGCAACCGATCAATGTGTTTCTCTCACATCGATATTCTTCTCTATCTTTCCCTCTCTCCCATTCTTTCTAAAAATCAATGGAAAAATATCCTCGGATGAGGTTAAAAAAAAAAAGATAGCTTATGGATGTGTTTGCTTAAGAGATTCCTGGGCTAACCAAGATTTGGGCAGGGGAGGTGGGGGACATCTACTTGATGGCGTTCGGACTGTGTAGACCCCAAGAGTCTTCAGCAGTAATCCTTGAGGCCAAGCAGTTCTAAACTAAGGAGGGCAACATAGGTTGGACAAGGTCTGCCCCCCGGACCCCTTCAAACAGAGAAGACCCACTTTCATCTTTTGTTGTACGTTGAAGTCACTCCTACGGCTTCCTTCAAAAAATAAGAGTCCAGCTTTTTTAAAAAAAAAGTTTTGAAAACCATTTCTTGCAAGAGTAGAAAATATATCGTTTTTTGACAACAGGTTCCTATGTTGCTATTTACATTGTTGTGGGAAAGAAGTCCACTTAACATTTCTTCACAATGACCCCTTTGGCAACTCAGTTACAGATAGTATATTGACTTAAAAATATTGAAATTTAGCTGAAACCGGGTTGGCTCAGTGGACAGAGCCTTGGCCTGCCGACTGAAAGGTCCCAGGTTCGATTCCGGTCAAGGGCCCGTACCTTGGTTGCGGGCACATCCCCAGTAGGGGGTGTGCACGAGGCAGCTGATCAATGTTTCTCTCTCATCGGTGTTTCTATCTCTCTATCCCTCTCCCTTCCTCTCTGTAAAAAATTAATAAAAATAAATATATATATATTGAAATTTAGACTTGGCTCATCAAACGGCCATTGTTTCATAATCTAAATTGGTTGGCAAAAAGTGTTAGAATGCATTTTATGGACAGAAGTAAAGTTTTTAACTTCTTCTTTACTATAAAACAATATACTTATTGTAATAAAGGAAAAAAGAAAGGAAAGCAAAGAAAATTCTGAGGCTTTTATATAGATATCACTACTGTTAACACGCTCATTTCTTTCTAATAAAACTGGGACTTCATTAGAATTATTAAGGACATAGCTAAATCTCTTAAAGTCATTATGTATGAAAATCACTTGATAACATGTGAGTGACTTACTCATTTAATTAATTATATAGAAATTATACTTGTTTATACAAAATATCAATATATGTGTCGATGTACATGTGTGTGTATGTGTTTATCTGTCTCTTCTCCTTGGCAGATAAACTGGAGTTCAAGAGAAAGGTCTTAGTCATTTTGAATTCTCAATACTTAGTATCATGATGAACACCATGTAGATGTTCAATGAATATTATTTGAACAGAATTGCTTTTAAAAATAGCTTGACAACGAAAGAGTAAAATACTATGAATATGTACACGCAGCCCCAATTTCACTGTGAGGTAGAAAAAGAGACACTTACTTTTAGAACTAGAATTTTCCTTATAAAGTATAGAGAGAGTGAACTGTAAATATTTTTAAAAATTCTAAACAAGAAAATCCACTCCCAGCATGCGAGATTCCAGAGGCAGGTTGAGTAACTGCTTTTGTGAGCGAAAACTCGGTGTATCTCGTTTTCTTTTTGAAAATCCATCCATCAAGCCAGCATTTCGTTTAAGCTTATTTCAAAACAAGGGCAATTCGCTTTCCTTCGGAGAATCAGTAACGTGCAGCTTCCGGCCTAAGGGAAGGACGACAAGCTGCCCGCGTCTGTTCTGGGTTTCCATGCTGTTTGGCCCCAACAGCTCCTGGACAATAAGAGTCAAGTTCAAACTCAAACAGATATCCATCTTGATCGCTCTGAACCGATGAATGAAAAGCCACCTTCACAAACCAATTCTTCCGTAAGGCTTTGTTTGCAGTTTTTCAAATGGGGGGCCAGAGGTGGATTCACTTTAGCCTTATAACGTTTATCGGCGATCTTTTTATTCTCTCCCAAATTGGGCTAGACCATCAGCTAGACGCCATCGATATTTGTGTGCGTCACGCTTGCCCACTTATATTTCATCCCAATGCTTCCTGCAGCATCGGGTCAAAATTCCTTAAGCGTCCCAGATCCCCAGAACACACACACGAAAACAGAGACACTTGCCCAAACCGGTGTGGCTCAGTGGATAGAGCGTCGACCTGCGGACTGAAAGGTGTCAGGTTCGATTCCGGTCAAGGGCAGGTATCTTGGTTGCGGGCACATCCCCAGTAGGGGGCGTGCAGGAGGCAGCTGATCGATGTTTCTAACTCTCTATCCCTCTCCCTTCCTCTATGTGAAAAATCAATAAAATATATTAGAAAAAAAAAGGAAGAAATAGGCTAAAAAAGGGGGGGGGAAGAAAACAGAGACACTATGATGAGGAGCCACGCCTCGGGATATTTGTGGGGTTTGGGCCGGTTGGAGGGTGGGCCCCCCGCTTACTCTGCCTGCCCTTGGTGCTCAGATCCCCCCAGCCTGGCTTTCGGGTGCTCTGGGGCTCGCGTTCACTCCAGCTCCTGCTGGAGAGGAGAGAAAGGCGGTCACGTCCACTCCTGGGCCGGGCGCAGAGAAGTCGCGTTTCCTGGCCACCTCGATGCCTTTTGCCATGTCCACCTGCTTTTACTGGACGCCCTCAGGTTACTGACCGCCTCGCCCTGGACGGTATCTTCTTTCTGAGGAAAAAAATCACTCTGAGGCTTACTCAGCATCGGCTGTCTGCCTGCTGTTAGCTGCGATCCCGGCAAAAGTAAATAAATAAATCCTTTTTAAACTTAAAATGGATAATAATCGATGGAGATACAGAGTCATCATGATCATCGGTCACTAAGTAGCTGTTTTCTGAATCGTAGTCATTTTTACCGAGTGGAAAAGGACTGTAATTGAGAAGACCCTGTCACAGAAATGGACATTTCTGAACGGCCTGCAGGAATTCCGCCAAAGGAAGAATCTCATCCGCGGAGAAGATGCCCTCATGTGATATCTCAACGATCGGCAAAGCATCCGAAAATAAGGAAATAAATGTGGTCAGAAGCACAATTGCCGAGGCCAACGATTATATGCACATCTTCCATTTTGCACAAGAAGACTCGCTCAGTTCAGTGAGGGCATATTTCCTTTTACATAATCGTCGATGACAGATAGATTCTAAGTCAGCGGTCGCCAATGGGGGGTCCACGGGCCACTGGTGGTCGCCGAGGTCTGAAAGGTTGGTGACGCGGTTCTAAGTAGTTGATATGCATTAGCTAGTCTCGAATCCCTGTTTAACTTCTGAGGCAGATACTTATGCTCATTTTTCAGATGAAAAAATGTAATTCTGTCCCTGGCCAGTGTGTCTCCGTGGGTGGGGTGTCTTCCCATGCACCTAAAGTTCACAGTTCGATTTCTGGTCAGGGCACATGATCCCCGGTAGAGGGGTCGTGCAGGAGGCAGCAGATGGATGTTAGCTTTCACAGCAATGTTTTTCTGTCTCCCTCTCCCTTCCTCTGTTTCTAGAAATCAATTGAAAATCTATTAAAAAAGGAATATAATTCTGGCCTGGGTGGTATGGCTCAGTAGTTGAGCATCAACCTATGAACCAGGAGGTCACAGTTCGATTCCTGGTCAGGGCTCCAGCCCCAGTAGGGGGCGTGCAGGAGGCAGCCAATCCTTGATTCTCTCATCATTGATGTTTCTATCTCACTCTCCTGCTTTCTTCCTCTCTGAAATCAATAAAAATATATTTTAAAAAGAAATATGGCTCTGAATTTGGTTTTAATCGCTTGATTATCCTGTTTCAAGCTCCAAGAGAGGTAGAAGCGGTGAATTAGGCGGGAGCTGGACTCAGTTCTGAGGCAGACACATTGATGACACGGAAGTCTGTGGAAAACAGATGCAAAACAATGCAACCCAAGAGCAAAGTGCCGAGATAATGAGCCCCTCTCTCACTGCGATCCCCGAAAGCTGGCCTGGGTACCATTTGTAAGGCCTAGAAGTGAGAAGTGGGGTATTTATGGATGTTATCATTTCTACCTAGAGATTCTTGGAAAACCAAATAAAAGCCTCGTACTTAATCCATATTATGGCAAGACCGTCAAAGAATCATACAAGAAGATTGTACTAGTCAGAACTGTTTTAGTGGAAAGAAAGAGGAACCTCAGTAAAACCAAATTCAGCAAAGTACCCCCCACTCCTGCAAAGAAAATCCTATTAATTACTGGAAGTCAGAGTATTGTATACAGGTTCAGGCACAGCTGTGACTATAAATTTAATAGGATAAATGTAATATTTTATTTTTTAATATATTTTTATTGGTTTCGGAGAGGAAGGGAGAGGGAATGAGAGAGGGAAACATCAATGATGAGACAGAATCATGGATCAACTGCCTCCTGCACGCCCCCTACTGGGAATCGAGCCTGCAACCCAGGCATGTGCCCTTGATTGGACTCCAACTGGGGACCCTTCAGTTCACAGGCCGACATTCTATCCACTGAGCCACACCAGCTAGGGCCCTAATACCTCTTAAGTATTTTTGCCCCCAAATCAAACCAGAATCAGAGGAAATGCTGGTTCTACATGTGTCTTCAGAGGAAATAAAAGGGAGAGAGAAACATAGAAATGACATGAGTGTCGGATCCGGATGATGGGGAGGTCTCCAGGGGGAAAGCAATGCTGTTTCCTCAGGAAACCAATGAGGAAACAGGCAGAGAGGGGAACGCGTGCATTAAGAGACTGAAAGGCACATCGATCTTTCAGAGTGTGAACCTTAGGTGAATGTTGATGGAAACTGAGTGATACTAAGCACCTATTGTTGAAATGTCTAATGTGCGATAGCGATAACACTTGTTTGTTTTAAGAGAGCTAATCGTTTAGGAGCAGTCTCTCGACCTCCGCTGTAACCCCACTTCTAGGACATGATCCTAAGAAAAATTAGAAATGTGAACCGAGACCTGCGTGCAGTTGTTCATACTGGGGCCATTTATAATGCAAAACAAGTGCATATGTGTTGGGGGACCTTAATGCCGATCAGAAGGGAATATGAAGAGAATTATGGCGTAGCCATACTATAAAGTGTTTGCACTCATTTTAAATGACATTTACAAGGAATGTTTACTGGCATAAAAAAATCTTATAGCGTAATACGGAGTGAAAACAGTTGCATTCTCTCTCTCTCTCTTTTTCTCTCCCTCCCTTTTCCTCCCCCCCTCGCTCCCTCCATATATACAGGGGTGGACAAAAGTAGACTTACAGTTGTGAGGATGTGAAAGTTTATTCTTGCGTTATTATTTATTATTATGTATTTGCATTACAACTGTAAACCTACATTTGCCCACCCTGAATAGATGGAGAAATGGCTGGATAAAAAGAAACCGCAATATTAAGAGCGATTATTTCTATATCAGGTATTTTTTGAAGTATATTATTTTTTTTACATTTTTCTGCCTTTTGTAGATTTTCTTTAATAAGTACATGTTTTATTTATGATCAGTAAAACAAGAGCTCTCTAAGTTAAATATTGATAAAGAGCTAAAAATTCATATAAAATTTATGATTGAGTAATTATTCTGAATCGTAAGAGAAATTGTTACATAACTTTTCTCATAGGGAGGTATGGAAGTACATAATATCTCATAAAACTTGTTTGAGCAGAAATGTTTCCCATCAAATTAACCCATTGCTTGTAGTGCTAACAACCTGTAGGTACTTGGAGATTGACAGTGGACATACCAAGTGATTACACTATTTTCCGGCGTATAAGATGACTTTTTAACCCAGGAAAATCTCAAAAGTCGGGGGTCGGCTTATAGGCCGGGTGTCATCTTATAGGGCAAGTCTATCCCAAACTCTGTGTTTTAACTGGAAAAGTTGGAGGTCGTGTTATACGCTGGAAAATACGGTATTCATTTGCATGCTGCAGCCCAGTGCTGGCCTTCCATTCTGTTTCTATTCTGACATCCTCCATCCTCCATAGTTTCAGGCCATAAAACGGGTCTGTTGATTGTGTTTGCTTATTTGCAGGCCTCCAGACAGTGGGGATCTTTCGAGTCGGAAGCTCAAAGAAGAGAGTGAGACAAGTAAGTGAGAAGTAAAGATTATGTTGTACGTTTCACTCGACTTTCAATGGAATTACCTCGTGTCAAGTTCAAGCTTTTGCAAATTCACTTCTGAGTTATCTTTTCTGCACCTTCCTGCCAATTATAGTATAATTGAGTCCCCAGAGGTAGAAGGCAACAGCTCAGAAGCTCAGAAAGGTTGCGATTGAGTTAGGATCAAACACTTGAAAGCAACACGTTCAAGACGTGTGCCTGGCATGTACAGCCAGGAAAAACTGCTTTAGAAATACCTTCTTGAAACTGTAAAAGCAGGAGACTCAGAGAGTAAGCGATAAGAAATAGGAAATAATTAGACTGCACCAGTTTTTTACTAGAATACAACATGAATAATGCCATTAACATTCATATAATGGGATGCTTTCAGATGACCCTAGGACCCTAATAAATAATTCTCAAAGATAAATAATTCTTATGAAGTTTCAACAGAACCAGTGATCCCCAATTCATTTGTCATGTGGGGACTGTTCCCTGGATTTCCTTCAGCACCGTGCAGCATTCTTGCAACAGAAGCTCGCTATTGGAGCTTGAGGAACAGGTTCCCCTGATCAGGCAGGTCTCTGTGTTCATGATGGCTTCATTAAAGGCAAACCATCCTTGGAGAAAAGAATTCATCTGTTGGCTAAAAAAATTACCGTATTTTCCGGTGTATAGGATGACTGGGCGTATAAGATGACCCCCAACTCTTCCAGTTAAAATATAGAGTTTGGGATATACTCGCCCTGTAAGATGACACCCAGCATATAAGACGACCCCTGACTTTTGAGATTTTCCTGGGTTAAAAAGTCATCTTATATGCCAGAAAATACGGTAGAATGATATTTTCCCTGTGTTGGTTTTGACAGAAAGGAATAAGAAACTCAACAACTTAAAAATGAAGCCAAGTCGAAATTATTTTCAGTTGGATAAAGTTGAAGGGATACTTGTTTAGATTATTGAAACTAACTGAACTTAAATAACTCCTCACCTATCTTTTTCTTTCTTTTTCTTTTTTTCAAGATAAGAGGTCCTTCAAAAGAAGTGTGTTTTCTGTTTGGTTTGTTGGTTGGTTTTTATTTTTCATAGTCACACAGGAGACTGTTGATTCTATGTCACAACAGGACTTGCAGAAGGGAAGACAGCATCGTGATATTTCTCAGGCCTGTGCAGAATTACAGGATGTTTCCTCAGACATTATCTCATTCAATCTGCCCACCAGCTCTGAGTAGCCCCTTTCAACCACTTCTTTTGAGGATTCGAGAGATGAAGAAACTTAAGTCAATATCACACAATGTTAAATTCAAGATCATACAGTGTAGACCAAGCTCTTTCCCGTGGCCCATTCTTTCTGCATGTATGCGCGCTCAAAAAAGAAATAGGGTGTGTTCGAGCCCTGGCTGGTTTGGCTTATTGGTTAGAAGATCTCCCTGTGGACTGAAGGGTGGCAGGTTCGATTCTGGTCAAGAGCAGATACCTGGGTTGCAGGCTTGATCCCCGGCCCTGGTTTGGGCACCTACGGGAGGCAACCAATCAATGTGTCCTCTCACATCGATATTTCTCTCTCTGTCTCTCCCCACCCCTTCTACTCTCTCTCAAAAAATCAATGGAAAACATCCTTGGCTGAGGGTTAACCAAAACTAAATTAATTAAAGAAAGAAATAAGATGTATTTGAATGATTACAAGAGGGCACCAATAGAAGCCCTCTTTCTAGCTGCCTCGTGCACTCTAATGAAAAGTTGCCTGGACAAGGTTTAAGACAGTAATGGGCATTTTCTTCAGGTGGAGAGGGGGTGTCAGGAATTACCATATTTTCCGGCATATAAGACGACTTTTTAACCCAGGAAAATCTTCTCAAAAGTCGGGGGTTGTCTTATACAACGCGTGTTGTCTTATAGGGCGAGTATATCCCAAACTCTATATTTTAACTGGAAAGGTTGGGGGATCATCTTATACGCCCAGTCGTCTTATACACCGGAAAATATGGTACTCCTCAGTTATATCTGGATCCAGAAAAAGAAAAACTACATGGAGATTTTTCTAATAAAAATAGGATTCGTGGTCATTTAGACGTAGATTTCAAGAATGAAACATTCTCTAATTTACCATTTCATCTTGTTATATCCCTTCTTAGCACCCTACACTTTTTCTTCAGAACAATTGTCACAATATGAACAGTGAGTTCATCATTTGTGGGATTACCAGGGTTGCACCTGTTTCTCTATTAGCTTGAGAGCTGGGGAAGGGGAAGGAGTTTGTCTCTTCGTTCACCACCATACCTTGAGGGCCTGGTACATAGGAAGCGTGCATTACACCTTTGTTGAATGGACGGGTGAATGGATGCTTCAACACATGAACTCTTACAGAAGCTCATTGCATTGAATAGATTCATAAACTCAAAATTATTTGTACAGCAGAGAACAATACGTAAGAGACGTTGAGCTGTCAGTGATGAAAGTAGGGGGCAGATATATGACTCCCTTCTTGCCATTGTGTCTTCCTGCTGCTGCTGTGGATGCTAATAAGCCTGGTATAATGACTTAAGGCATGGGAACCTTCGGGGAACTGTTACTCAGCTACTTTGACAAATACAAGGCAGCTTTTATTTAGTTATTGTCACCTTTCAAGACTTAGTCACGCATGGCTCATCGGGTTTTAAATTTCACTGTTTGCAGAAAAACTTTGCTTTCTTGTCGAGTATTTCTGTGAAACGTCAAAATTCCAGCATGGTAGGAAGGCTGATATGCAAGACTGCTGTATAATGGCTTCCTTCCTCCCTCCCACAGTTAGAGTTGACCTAACCCCTCAGTTCTTCCTCCCAACTTCTGGATATCCTTATCAAACCCTTCTGCTTGTAGCCCTAACAGTAAACCCACAGGTATCTCTAATAATGCACATACATGTATGTTCATGGCTTGGTTGCATAGACCCTGTATATCAAGGCAACATGTTGTTTACATCTCCTTTTTGGGTATTAAGTTTATGCAGATCTTTTCATATACTGATTGATTGATTGATTGATTGATTTCAGAGAGGAACAGAGAGAGAGAGAGAGAGAGAGAGAGAGAGAGAGAGAGAGAGAAACATCAGTGATGTGAATCCTTGATCAGCTGCCTCCTGGACACCCCTCTCGGGGGTCAAACCCACTAGCTAGGCATGTGCCCTTGACCAGAGTTAAATCCGGGACCCTTCAGTCCACAGGCCAACACTCTACCCACTGAGCCAAACCAGCTAGGGCGATGCAGATTATTAAAACTAACTGAAATAAATATCTCCTCATCTATGTAAACTTAATGCCGGATGCTAAAACCATGGTGCTTCTTTCACTGGGCACTGAACGTAGAGACATGGTGTTACGAGACTGCCACTTGCACTGTTGTCTTTCCAGCTACGCGAGGAATTTGACCGTGGGGTTGATGTCTCTCTGGAAGAGGAGCACAGTGTTCATGACGTGGCTGCCTTACTGAAGGAGTTCCTGAGGGACATGCCAGACCCCCTTCTCACCAGGGAGCTGTACACCGCTTTCATCAACACTCTCCGTGCGTATACAGCTGCCCATGGGAACGTGTGCCTGGATCCCCTGGTGTCCAGCTCACTCCCCTACCCCATGCGCATGTGTCCACAAGAACGTTTGGTCCTTATTCATTGGCCTCTAATGAGTGGGCTATTTGGGGGCATTTTCTGGGACTCCCCCTGGAGAGAATTCGCAAGAAGCAAGTTGCAGTAGAACAAATGGATGCAGCCAAGAATTTGGGATGCTTTCAGATAACCTTAGGGCAGTAGAGAGTACTGTGTCTTGATGCTTTGAAGAAAGAGCAAGAGTTCACTTTGAGTCTGTGCCTAAAAATGAGATTGCATTTCTTGCCCAAAGAAGGAGTAAGTTAAAGAAATGGCGACAGGTAATATTCCAGGGAAGCAACATGGTGTAGCCCTGTGCCTGGACTTTCCCCATGGCCACTTGCGGGCTATTGAGACATATCCCATAGAGGAGAAGAGGAGGGTGACGGTAGGGTAAGAGTAGGTTAGAGCTGAGTCAGCCCCCATACCTTTCTTCCTCCAGTGCTGTAATTCAAAGAGGATCACAAAAGAGGGAGAAGGCCCAGCCGCTGCGCTGTGTCTTAGTTATTGCCCAAAAAAGAGTCTGTCTCTCTGTGTTGCTCAACAGAAAAGAGTTTCAGCTATGCTATCAAGTCAAATTTAAAAATGTTTGCCCATTCTCAGTCATTGTTAGTAAATATGAACCAAAAGTGAAAGACAATAATACATGAAGGAAATGACGAGTCATTCCAGGAAAAGGAGGGAGAAGAAAGTAAGGGAAATTAAGGTGCCTTCCTAGCCTGGATGATAATGCTTGCTCTGGATGGGTCTAAGGAATCTTTCTATCCTGCACGGGACCTTGCTGCTAAATTGCCCAATCAGTGGGAGCGTGGGTGAAGGAAATACATGTGACCCGATAATCCCTTTCTGAGGACAATTGAGAAGAGGGCCCCTTCTCTGAGCCTAACTCGTGTGCACCCCCCATTTTACTGACTGAGAGCACCTCTTTCTGCCTTGCTTAGTGTTGGAGCCAGAGGAGCAACTGGGCACCCTGCAGCTCCTCATCTACCTTCTACCCCCCTGCAACTGTGACACCCTCCACCGCCTCCTGCAGTTCCTCTCCATCGTGGCCAGGCACGCCAACGACAACGTCAGCAAGGACGGGCAAGAGGTAGGCACCTTCTCCCGCTACAGATGCTGTGATGCTTCTGTGCTGTTTTCAAAAGGCATGCCATCATCCTGCGGGCATGCTCCGTGCTTGAGCGGCGACCTAGGAACCAGGAGGTCATGGTTAGATTCCCAGTCAGGGCATATGCCTGGTTGTGGGCTCGATCCCCAGGACGGGATGTGCAGGAGGCAGCTGATCCATGGTTCTCGCTCATCACGGATGTTTCTAGCTCTCTCTCCCTCTCCCTTCATCTTTGACATCAATACTAAAAATGGGAAAAATAAAACAAAAAGACAACCCATTAATTTGATGAAACATCTCGCCTGGAGGAAGTGACTCCTCCCTTTTCTCAAACCATCTATGTCGGAAGAACTCGCACAGGGTTTTGTCTGGAGGACAGTCCCTAAGTGCCTTAACCTCCCATGTTTCAAGGATGCTTCTCCATGAGGCAGTCATTTGGCATGATGATGCCTTACCTCAACTTTCCGTCTGTGGGATGCAGGCAGACAGTAAGCTACAGAGGTGCGTGCAGCCATGAGAACATGGAGTAATGGAGATGAGGCGAGACTGCTGTCCTTGTAGTTCATTTAATCTGCTTCTTGGCACTGAGATGTGATGTCACCTCCTTATCCTTCCTGTTTGTTCCCAGACCGCCCTTCTGCCTGCAGCTGGAAGTCTCCTGTCTTCCTTTGGAGAGGTCCTTCCTCTCCTCCAACCCTTCCCCCCAAACAGGGACCAGCTCAATGCAATGGAAGGGCACCCTGCTTCCAAACCAGGTACAGGAGGAACCTGAGGGCCGCCCCCATCTCAGCTCTCGGGCTCGGGCTCGCTTTGGCCATACTCCTGTGCTTCAAGGTGTTTTTAGGTTTGTGCCTTGGGCCAGAGAGATGCTTGCTTCAATTTTAAGTGACCTTTTGGCAAACGACCCATCTAATCTTCTCCTTTGCAAGAGACCTATTTCCCTTCTTGATAGCACGCAGACATACTTCTCCTTTTCCTTGGATCCCCAGGCGGTCTCAGACCCTCCAATAGGCCAACACCCCCTATAAATCAACCAGAAGGGGCCACGGCATTCCACACTTCACCACAGAACTCAGCTGGGTTGTAGATCCAGTCCTGTGTCTGCCACATTTCTTTCCCCGAAGCCATGATCATATATAATTTTTTCACTTGAATCCAGAAAGGCAGTTCTGCGTGTCTCATCCTCATCCTTCCTTTAGGTGGAAGAATGGAGCTTTCCTGAGTTCGCCATTTATCTGTATAGACGTTATAATTAAAATCCCTGTGGCAGTGGGGCTGCCTGGTCAGGGGAGCCCCATCCAGCAGTCCCCCACCTTCTCCTGGAGGATAACTGACTCTTCACTCGCCAACAAACACTCCCAGTGCGACCCTCAGCTGTTCTCACTGTCTGCTCAGCAACAAAGCTCCAGACACGTCTGTCTATTCTGCCGCCATTTTTCCCCACCTTATCTGTACAGAAGTTATAATTAGTGAAACTTCTGCTGCCTTCAGACTTCATAATATGGTACTGATACCATGTTTGAGCACACACAGCTCTTTGTTGGATACACTGTAATTCCCGTAATTGTTAAGTAGTCCTGTTACCCCTCTGGGTGCCATCCTTTATCGACTAGAGATATAACAGAAGCTGTAGAATCATCTGCCTCGTCATTGGGTGAAGACAGGGCGCTTTCTGTGTTCCTAGGTGTGTCAGGGACTCTGTGGTGTTTCTGAAGTGCTGTGTAAGGAGCAGAAAGTTGGGTCTCTGCTGATTAAGCAGGAGTTGAAGAAAGCAAAAAGTCCAGTTGAATTCACTCTTGCTTTTTTATAAACATTGCAGACAGTCCTCTAGTCCAAATGCTGAACAAGACTCCATTGCCCATGCCACAGAGAAGGAAATCTTCTTGGATCGGTACCAATGAAATGTAGCGTGCTGAAATACTAGCTACCGGTTATGTGTCTCTCACCATGTGCTCGCTATGTCCTAAGGACTTCATATGTCAGAGTTAATTCTTTATTACACGAGGGAGCCATCATTGTCCTCGTGTTTCAGAAGTAAGCTGAGAGTCAGAGGCATTAAGTACCCTTCCCAGCGTCCCACAGGGAACATCCACTTACGGCTGTGTGGATTGTGCATTTGTGCATTCCATAACGCCGGGGAGGGGCCGTGTACCTCATAGTCACTGTCGATTTGCAGAGTTTTAGCAAGCAGAAGGCAGAAGACTATCTTGAGGAAGAGACTTTTTTTTCTAATTCACATCAAGTCGTGATGTTGGACAGTGGTTAGGTTGTAGTTTAAATGTGTAGTTTAAATTCAATCTCCTCCATCCCTCACCCTAGTTGAGATGATCAAAAGTACCTCTAGCCATTGCCAAGTATCTGGTTGTGGTGGGAGTGGGGGGGAGAAGAGGCAAAATCACCCCTTGGCAGCTTTAAGACTCACCATGGCCTCCTGGAGAAATCTGTTAACCTTCCTAGACCCGAGTGGCCTTATCTGAACTTTGGGAATACAGATTCTTCACCTGGCACTGCCCCGTAGTTTAGAGGACTATTTGAAGGAACGCGAAACTAGCCTGGTAACAGCGATGTTGTACAGAGAATGAGAGATTCCAAGGGTTTCTAGACAGTCTTAACCGAAACATCGACTCGAAACGAAGGATTAATTAAGAAAAATTATAGTTTCCGGAGAAACACAAGCAGAACATTGCTTCTGTGAGGCGGGTAGAAGTTCCAGGAAAGCAAGTAGCCCGCGCAGTCTTCTTGGATTGGGGTAAAGGCTACAGAATGAGAAAGCATTGGTGGGGTGTGGAGGGGGACGGGGCTATGCTCATAGAGTCGTGAGAGCATTTGTAAGGGGAGCTGATTGCCCCTTTTAAGGTCTGAGAGGGTTCCACTAAATGCTATATGCGTGCTATAGACTGGTTAGAGACAGGGACAGAGTAAGCTAAGAAGCTTTTGTGTGAATAGCAATACTGAAAAAATTGTATTGCATTATAAATATTTCCATGTCAGAATGGCCTTGGCATGAAACCACCTATGTCCTGGGCCGGGGCCCCCCACCCCACGTTCCCATAAAGCAGTGAATGTTGTTCAGAAATGTTCTAATTGCTGTCCCTGAGATGCTGGAGCCTCTAGCAGGTCGAGGCCCTGAGAACACGAGGCTGGCACAGAATTAGGGGGTGCGTTGCAGAGGAAGAGAAGGGATGAGCGTGGGCTAGAAATCTTAGCAATGGCTTTGTGGAGGAGACTGAGTTTAAACTACACATCAAACGGTGTGCAATGCCCTAGCTGGTTTAGCTCCATGGATAGAGCATAGGCCTGCAGACTGAAAGGTCCCAGGTTCGATTCTGGTCACGGGTATGTACCTTGGTTGCAGACTTCTTCCCGGCTCTGGTCAGGGCTCGTGCAGGAGGCAACCAATGGATGTGTTTCTCTCACATCGATGTTTCTCTCTGTCTCTCCCTCTCACTTCCACTCTCCCTACAAATCCATGGAAAAATATCCTCAGGTGAGGATTAAAGAGAAGGGTGTGTAGGAATTGAGTAAAGGGTGTGTAGGGATTGAATAAACAAACAGACCACATAAGCACGGCATAGAGGTGCAAGTTAGCTAAAGCCCCTTCTGGTGGGAGTTGAGTAGAGCGAGACAAACTAGAGCGAGGTCCTTTGTTTATGATTTTTTTCAGTTGTTTCAGCACGAGCTGGTAGAGAACACACAATGAACAGACTGCAGTGAGGTAGAAATTAAATTGGGAAGTATGGCCAAGAAACAAAGCTTTTTGCCCTGGCCGGTGTGGCTCAGTGGATAGAGCATCAGCCTGCAGACTGAAGGGTCCTGGGTTTAATTCTCGGTCAGGCTACATGCCTGGGCTGTGGACTTGATTCTGAGTAAGGGGGGGTGCAGGCGGCAGCTGATCCATGATTCTCTCTCATCATTGATGTTTCTATCTCTCTCTCTCCCTCTCCCTTCCTCTCTGAAATCCATAAAAGATATATTTTTTAAAAAAGAAAGCAGTTTTCAGCTCTTTGTCTTACCTGTTAGTCTGTGTTAGATGTGTTCTCTGTTTGCTGGGTCGTGGTTAGGGATGGGCACACAGAAGAAAACTGAACCAGAGACTCGCAAAGCTTGGAGCCCCTGCCAGCACCTTGCTCCGTGACCTTGTGTTTATAAAACAAAGGAAGAGGAAGGGAAACAGAATTTGGGCTGCGGTTGTGGGGGAAGGTCTGAGTTTCCTCCTTTATAAAATGCACATAATATTCTCTAACAGGCGCTTCACATCCAGTGCATCATTAGCCAATAAGATCCCAAAGATGTTTAAAACGAGGACGTGAGAAAAAATGTGCACTGGTCAGTCAGCGCTTTTCTTGGGAAAAACAGTGGTCTTTTATCGAACTGCGTTGTTTTGCTATCTCGTGTTTGTTTGTTTTATTCCATTTTGTCTAGTTGGCTATTTGCTTTGCTCCTTAGGGGAAAACATCAATTCCCCAAGTATGAAAGATTTCATTTCTTCTGGAAGGAATAGTGCCGGCACATAATTGAAACCTCCCGAGCAGTGGTTTCTCAGGTTGTCCCAGAAGCCTGTGGCAGGGGTGGAAAATGTGGTGTGAATATGCACTTTTTGGGGGGAGAGAGTCGGAGACTGGCCTTTCATTTTCAATAGCCTCTGAGGCCAAAAGAAGTCACTAACCGCCGAGGAGAGGCAGAGGCAGGGTGGCTGACCTTTAAGGAGGCGCACGCCTCCAGGAAATGGGAGGCTGGCTTTGGACCTGCAGCCGGATCAGTGCTCGCTCGCCTGCTCGCCTGGTCCCCACCCAGCTCTGAAGCCAGGGTTTCATCTCCTGCTACACAGGGTCTGCCCCTTGAGTGGGAGTGGGGGGGCGGGGGATTCAGGGTAGAGATGGAGAGCATGGGACTCCCCGGAGCCCAGCCAGCAGCGTCGCTTCTCAGCCCGCCAGCTCCAGGCTGCAGCGCCAGGCGTCGCCTCCCTGTCTGTAAACAAGGGCAGAAGCACAGCTGCCTCCCAGCTTCTAGCGAGAAGCACTGAAAAGCCTCTGGGAAGTCCCTCGCCCTGTGACCGGACATGCTAAACGTTCACTAAAGGTGAGCTGTTCGTATTAGGATCAGACATGATCTAGAGGGCCCGACTGGCAGGGCTCAGTGGTTGAGCATTGACCTATGAACCAGGAGGTCACGGTTTGATTCCCAGTCAGGGCACAGGCCCGGTTTGTGGGCTCGGTCCCCAGCAGGGAGTGCGCAGGAGGCAGCCGATCCATGATTCTCTCTCATCATGGATGTGTCTATCTCTCCCTCCCTCTCCTTTCCTCTCTGAAATCAATAAAAATATATATTTTTTAAATTATCTAGGATGCTTATCTAGTAGAGATAAAATTTTGCCTGGAATTGGCTGGCTAATCCTATCTAATAAAAGAGTAATATGCAAAATTAACCATTACTCTGCTACACCCACAAGTCATGCCCACAAACCATGCCCACAAGCCAATCAGGAGTGAGTATGCAAATTAACCCCAACCAAGGTGGCTGCGTTCACAGACCAAGCAGGAGGGAGGCTTGGGTTTCCCCGGTGATGGAGGAAGCCAAGCTTTCCACACACCCTGGCAGGCCCAGGCCTCCACTCCAGGCTACAAAGTTTCAATTATAGAAGATAAACAAATCCCAACAGAAATGGCTGCCACCACAGAGCAAGCAGGAGGCTTGGCTCTTCTCCAGGTTACAAAGTTTCAGTTGTAGAAGATAAATAAATCCCAGATACCAGGGCCTCTGCTTGGGTCGCAGGGGGGCATGGCCGGCCTGCAAACCACCACAGGCCCCTCGCCCAGGCCACCCCACACCCCAAGGGATACCCACCCTGATCCGGGACACCTTTCAGGGCAAACCAGCTGGCCCCCACCCATGCACCAGGTCTCCATCCTATCTAATAAAAGAGTGATATGCAGATTGACCATCACTTCAACACACAAAATGTATACCCCCAAGTGGTCAAAGATCCTACCCCCAGGTAGAAATAAGATAGCCACCACAAGATGGCCAGCAGGAAAGGGCAGTTGGGAGGGACTCAGGCCTGCAGGGGAGGGTAGTTGAGGGCAATCAAGCCTGCAGGGGAGGGCAGTGAGAGGCAAACAGGCTGGCAGGGGAGCAGTTAGGCATCAATCAGGCTGGCAGGGGAGTGGCTAGGGGGTGATCAGGCTGGCAGGCAGAAGCAGGGGCAATCAGGAAGGTAGGTAGGCAACATTTGGGAGCCAGCAGTCCTGGATTGTGAGAGGGATGTCCGGATAGTGGGATCGGGCCTAAACAGGCAGTCGGATATCCCTCGAGGGTCTCAGATTGGAGATGGTACAGGCTGGGCTGAGGGACATTCCCTCCCCCCATGCACAAATTTCATGCACCGGGCCTCTAGTAATGAAATAATGAGCCAAACCCAAGTGCACATTCTAGGACCCAGACATGGCCACATGCATGCTGAGACATGGGGAGCAAGGGTGCAGGCTGCCATGAACACGTCTTCGATTAAACACAGCCACACACAAACCAAGCCGCGTTAGCAGACCACGGCGAGGTCTGCAGCTGGAAGCCATGTGCCGTTTACGGACAGCTTGTGCTGCTTTCCCAGAATAGCAACAGGAGAGGGAGACAGCGGAAACGGAGTTCTGGATCACCCTTGTGTTCCACATTCTTTTCAAAGCAAACAAAATCCGAGAGACAGCTAGGAGACAGCCATTGCGAACTGGGACCAGGGGTCTCACCAGACACCTCATTGGCTGCCACCCTGAACTTGGACTTCCCGGCCTCCAGAGCTGTGAGAAAAAAAACGTGTGTGGTTTTAGCCAAAAGGAAAAAAAAATGAAAATCTTTTATTTTTTAATATTAAAAAAAAAAAACAACAAAAAAAAAAAACAAGAATGCTGCCAAAACCAGTTTGGCTCAGTGGATAGAGCGTCGGCCTGCGGACTGAAAGGTCCCAGGTTCGATTCAGGTCAAGGGCACGTACCTTGGTTGCGGGCACATCCCCAGTTGGGGGGTGTGCAGGAGGCAGCTGATCGATGTTTCTCACTGTCCCTCTTCCTTCCTCTCTGTAAAAAATCAATAATATATATATTAAAAAAGAAACACAAGAATGCTCTAATGTTGCATTAATAGGGGAAAGGACCGCACTCGAAATGCTTCGGAGTTCTAGAGAGATGAGCTGGAAAGCGGCTCGTGTTTGATTTTATCCTTAGCCATGAACTTGGAGGAAATGACATGAAAAACAAAACGAACACTTGTCCAATTTCATATCAATGAAATAAAACAAAGAAAAAATAACTCTGCAGTCATCCATAAAGGGCACTTTCTGAAGAGCCCCCGGTGTTTGCCGTGTGAAACCCTTCTCCTTGGCAGCGGACCCGAAAACAGGCTCACTCTCTAAAAATACTGCCCGTGCTCCACCCTGGCCTGCAGGGCTGGGGCCACCGCTTGCAGACTCCCCAGGATGAAAGGGGGACTCAGGGAGCTTTGTGTTGGCTGTGACATAGAACTTGAACTCTGTGCTGTGTCCCCAGCTGCCACTCAAACCCTGTGCAGACCCTCCTCCCCCCACGCAGCCACAGTCCCCATAGTCATGCAAGAATCACTAGATTTTCAATATCAACAAGAGCAATAAAAAGCTGCCTAGCCCTAGCCAGTGTGGCTCAGTGGATAGAGCATCAGCCTGGGGACTAAAGGGTCTTGAATTTGATTCTGGTCAAGGGCACGTACCTCAGTTGCAGACCCTGGTAGGGGCACATGCAGGAGGCAATCAATTGATGTGTTTCTCTCCCATTGATGTTTCTGTCTCCCCCTCTCTCTTCAACTCTCTCAATGAGTGAGAAAATATCCTCAGGTGAAGATTTAAAAAAAAAAGAACGAATTGCCTGCCACCGGTGGTCAGCCAGGGCCGGTTTTGCCCACAAAAGCTGTGGCAGTGGCTGTCCCCCGGCCTTGCTCGCCTTTCCTTCAGAACCCTCTGCCGCACTGCACGACCTCAGGTGCCTTGTGATAGTTTATGTTTCTGTCTGTGCCTTTGGCATTGTCCCCACTGGGAAATCGCCTTCTGTCCCACCCCTTCGGAGTGTCCCCGCGGCCTCCAGAGTTGATAGCTTCCTACTCTGTCCTCACTACTTATCATTGCTAAGTGTCTTTTTTCTCCAGGACGTAAACTTTTAAAATAAGGACGGTGCCGTGATCCTTGTGGGAAATGTTTGTCAGGAACTAGCATCCATGAAAAATGCGCAGCCGCCGGTCGATGCTGCGTGGACGGAGTCGGGGAGAGATGATGGACTGATGGATGAAGGGAGAGACAGCGGGTGGGTGGGTGGATGGATAGATAATGGATAGATGGATATCAATATTTATAAAGGGCAGGCAGGATGTAAGTCTGATATAGTGCCAGTTTTATAACAAATCGCTTAGAGTTGGAGAGTTTTACTCAGTAAGCTGTTGAAATGGCCCCTGGGCTGTGAGCTTCAGTCCAAGACATGAAGCAAAAGGAAAAGGACAGCTGAAACCGGTTTGGCTCAGTGGATAGAGCATTGGCCTGCAGACTGAAAGGTCCCAGGTTCGATTCCGGTCAAGGGCATGTACCTTGGTTACAGGCACATCCCCAGTGTGGGGCGTGCAGGAAGCAGCTGATGGATGTCTCTTTCTCATCAATGTTTCTAACTCTCTATCCCTCTCCTTTCCTCTCTGTAAAAAAATCAATAAAATATATTTTAAAAAAATTTTTAAAGGCAAAGGATGGTACCTCTCATCAGTTCTGCCAGAGGGGATGCAGTCCTTGCAAGAAAAAAAGGAAAGGGAAGTCCATTGGTTATTGAGTCACTCTGCACTTTGCAAAGCAAGTGTCACAACATCTCTGTCCCCTCTGTCCCTGTAGGTCACGGGCAACAAAATGACATCTCTCAACCTGGCCACCATATTCGGCCCCAACCTGCTGCACAAGCAGAAGTCGTCGGACAAAGAGTTCTCGGTGCAGAGCTCGGCGCGGGCCGAGGAGAGCACGGCCATCATCGCCGTGGTGCAGAAGATGATCGAAAATTACGAGGCCCTGTTCATGGTAGGTGGCCGGTCCGGCCGGCGAGGCGCCCAGGCAGCTGGCTGTTCACCCCTCTGGTGGCACCACGTCACCCACACACGCCCTCTCCTGGCCTCTAGCGCCGGCCCCTGAACTCACTGGAAGGCGTGCAGTTTCAATAGGGAAAAAATTTACAGCCGAAACCGGTGTGGCTCAGTGGGTAGAGCGTCAGCCTGCAGGCTGAAAGGTCCCAGGTTCAATTCCAGTCAAGGGCATGTACCTTGGTGGCAGGCACATCCCAGTAGGGGGCGTGCAGGAGGCAGCTGATGGATGTCTCTCTCTCATCGACGTTTCTAGCTCTCTATCCCTCTCCTCTCTGTAAAAAATCAATTAGAAATATATTTTAAAAAATTTGCAAACTCTGATATCACTAAGTTTGTGATTCCAGGTTTAAGCAAACATATTCAGATTATAAATTTCATGCTGTTGTGCCCTAAGCAGCGGTCACGGTTGGAGTCACTATTCCTAGAGCAGTATCCTTGCTCGAAACCTGGACAAAACCGTTCTCTTCGGAATTAGATGTGGCCCTCGGGACTTCATATATTCATCCCGTCTTCAGAGACGGCACCTCCTCAGGGGTCAATGTGAACAGTTTAGCTCCTCCACGAAGCTTCACCTGTTTTCTGTGCCCTTCTCATGCCACTCACCCCGGTTATTTCCCTGCCCCTCGAACCCCATTCTTCTCCTTCTTGACGTTTATCTGAGCATTGTGCGACAATCATTTTTGACTGTTTCCGCTAATAGGTCATAAACACATCTAGTGCCCTGTTATCTCTTCTCCATATCCTCTGGACACTTCTGGAAGGCCCTCGAGCTGGCAGGCCCTCAGTAAAGATTTGTTGGATTTGTATGGAATGGCCACTTCATGTTTCCCTTCAGAAAGCTGCATCGCTTGCTCCGACTTCCCCCGAATCAGTAGAACAAATGCCAGCTCTTTTCCAGTTCTGTTTGCCGCTCGGATTGCCGGTCAGAAGTCACAGCACCCTCCTCCCTGTTCCCTCTCCCCTTTTTCTTGTCGGTGTGCAGACACTCATCCTGAACCTTACCTGTTCCACCAGAGTCCATGTGTCTCTTCACCAGCTGTGCCAGTCTCCCCTGTAAGTCCCCTCAGTATCTTGTCTCAGTTTTTCAAACGCCTGGCATTAGATTTATTTTCACGCTTTGTCTCATATCAATCATTTGTATGCATTTGAGAGCCAGTGATTTAAAATCCCTCCATGTCTTACTTAGGTGGTCACGACTAAGTAATTCAATATTTGGTAAGCATCCATCTTGTGAAATGGAAAAAATAAAATATGACCCATTTCCCGAGCAGTTCTCACCATCCTTTGCTATGTGAGAGTATTCTGAAACTATAAAATTCTCCGAACCTTTTTTTTAAATATATTTTATTGATTTTTTACAGAGAGGAAGGGAGAGGGAAAGAGAGTTAGAAACATCGATGGGGGAGAAACATCGATCAGCTGCCTCCTGCACGCCTCACACTGTGGATGTGCCCGCAATCCAGGTACATGCCCTTGACCGGAATCGAACCTGAGACCTTTCCGTCCACAGGCCGATGCTCTATCCACTGAGCCAAACCGGTTTTGGCCAAACCTTTTATTGAATAGGTAATGATACTAGCTGGGCTATATGAGCTGGGTCAATTCTCAGGACACAGCAGACATACATATCTTGTCGACATGAAGTTTCATCAGAGGCTTGGTGACAGCTTACATGTCATGATTTAGGAGCCTCAAGCTCCGTGCATCTTGAGACGCTGCGACCCTCTAGGAGTTCTGGGCCCGACCTAGAAGGGACAGCCCTCATGCCCACTCACATCCCATGGCCGCTCACCCATCAGCCATATTCATTGCAAAGGAGGCTGGGAGAGCATCCTTGCTGGGTGTCCAGGAGGCACAGACAGTGGATTTCGCCCAGAGTTCTCCGAGCCAGCACAGGGCCACACTTCTCGCTGAGTCAACACAAATTTCAAGTTGCCTTCATCGATCTATGAAGGACATAGTTCCTTCGCAGAGAAATAGTGTTCAAAGAGTAGAGACCTGACTTGCATGCTGCCTACATGTATAAAACAGTCTGAGTGGCCATTTTTAAACTCTGTTCCTATGTCGCACACAGCAAACTCTCCAAAAATGTGCCGTTTGTCGTGGACTCCATACAAATGTCACACTTCCGCCCAAATCCGCATCCTTCATTACAGATCTGGGTGAACCCAGGACTGAACTTACCAACCTTTTCACCGAGGTTTGAAGCCACATAGCTTTTTGCCAAGCGGTCTTGGCATTCCTCCCTGCTCTCTGGATGTTTTAAAAAACAAAACAATACCTCTCATCAGTCTGAGTTCTGTTCTCTCGGTTCTGCGTTCTCAGGCAGCTTCTTTCTATGAAACCACTCAGCACCAGGCATCGCTTCCCACTCAGATACGAAAGCGACTCATCCCGGCCTCCTGGAAAGTACGGTTGCCACATTTTCTGCCCCCGGGCCACTAGAAACAGCCATTTTCCAACCTTTCCAACGTTTCCCAACTGTGAGCTTTGCTGCTCTCTGGGGGATTGATGTCAAGATTCTCCGGGAGATCACTCATATTTTGGTTCCTCATCTGTAGTCTTTACTCCTGGCTGAGGCCTTTCCTGGTGATCCTGTCTCAATACAGCCCCTCCCCCACCTGTACACACTTCCTCACCCCCTCTTCCCTTCCCCTGCCTTCCCCCGTAGCACTGGGCACAACTACTACAGGATGTTCCTCATTTCTCTTATTTGCTGGGTGTTGGCCCAAGAATATAAACTGCTTTCTGCCCTTTTCCATCTACAGTGGCACCTCGAGATACGAGTGCCCTAACATACGAGATTTCTGAGATACGAGCCCTCGAGGGAGCGATTTTTGCTTTGAAATACGAGTAACAGTTGAGACAGGAGTCATCCCGCGGATGGGCCGGCTGCACACGACCCACCAGTTTACCTCGACTCGAGCGTCTCATAGTCTCCCACGCCTCAAGGTTACGGAACGAATTAAACTTGTATCTCGAGGTACCACTATACTTCCTTGACTGCATTCCATCTGTGCCTGGCTTTTGGTAGAAAAAAGAAATACTGGTTGAATTGATAAATGACTCAGTGGTAGTTTTGTGACATCTGATTCCCATATTACTGAAGTTTACTGACAATAAATGTATGGATCAAAAGATCGGGCAGGGAGGAAGTAAGGATTGCTTCCTCAAAAGAAGTTAACCATTCACATAAGCATTCTTGATCTCCTTACATGGGTTACGGGAATTACAAATGAGAAAGGAGACAGCGGTTACAGTACAGATCAGTACAGATCTGTGCTTTCTATAGGGACAGGGGTGGTGATGGGTAAAAGATCTCAAACCTGGGTCAGTAGCAAGAAAACTGGCTGTGGAACCAGAAATCTCTGCTATTGTCCTGTCTTTGCTGTGCATTAACCATGTGACCTCATGTTCTCAGATTTCTACTTCTTTAGCTACCAGAGGGTTGGGTTAGAATAAATGATTAACCAAGATCTCTTCTAATTCTAAAATCTTCACGGTTCCGTGCCCCAGCAATAACTCCATCTCTTTTCTTTCCATGAAGCACAGCAGAAAATTAAGCTCATCCCTTCGTGGATTCTCTTGGCATAGTTGGCATTTCAGAATCCTGTTGGCTATCCCAACGCTGGTGGCTAGTTGGCAAAGCTGGTCTGTGTGGATGGACAGAAGTCCAGTGACGTGCACAGCTGTTTCATTTTGTTTTGCTTTTAAGAAACCTTCAGAATGAGTGCCGTAAGGAAGAGGACAGCTATCCGGGACCGGAGAGTGAAAGGTAGAGCACATCCGTGCAGCTCAGAGTCCTGGGAAGGGTTTACGAGCTCAGAGAGAGGCGTCGCTTGCCGTGGGCACTAGGAAGGGAGATCTGTTAGAAAAGGTACGTGTGCTTTTGTCCTGGAAGGCAGACTGTGCCCTGAAGGCAGCAATTCCACGGAACTGACGGGAGGGAGAGACAAACCCAGAGGCTGGCAGCGATCCAGAGTTTGTTCTGAGTGTGAATCACGTCCTTCATTTCCTGGTGTCTCTTCCAAGTGGCCAGAGTCTGAGGTAACTGGAAAGGGCACATAGTAGCCTGGCTTTGTCCCATCAGACAGAAGAGCTGCCTGATTCAAGAGTCCCACTAGGCCAGTCTTTTGCACCATCTGGGTGCTTTCTCCAGCACCGTGTTGATAACCCTAGAGCTGATTCTCATAACAGCCATCATGGGCACTTTATTTTTTTAAAATATATTTTATTGATTTTTTACAGAGAGGAAGGGAGGGGGATAGAGAGCTAGAAACATCGATGAGAGAGAGACATCGATCAGCTGCCTCCTGCACACCCCTTACTGGGGATGTGCCCGCAACCAGGATACATGCCCTTGACCGGAATGGAACCTGGGACCTTTCAGTCTGCAGGCCGATGCTCTATCCACTGAGACAAACCGGTTTCGGCTGGGCACTTTATTGAACAGTGCCCACCACGGCAGCAGATTGTAATCACTATTCTCAAACTTAAGCGTGCAGCAGACTCACGAGGAAATGTATCATCTATTCAGATTCCCGGGCCAAATTCCAGAGAATCCAATGGAGTAGCACTGGGCTGGGGCCCAGGAATCTGTACTTTCTAATGAACGTCTCCAGGGCATTCTGCTGCTTTTCTCATCACACTTGGGAAACCACATGTTGGGGAGGATGGTGGGAAGACTGAGCTTTGGGGTGCGCCACTAGAATTCAGATGCCTGCTCAGCCATGTATCTGCCATGTGATCTTGGCCCTGTGCTTAACTTTCCTACAACTTCCTTTTCCCGTTGTAAACAGAGAAAGATGGAGTTACCTACTTTCTAGGATTATTTGGAGAATTAGAAATGGCATGTTGAGGCACTTAGGACAAGAATTGACATCAACCAGGCACTAGAACAAGATCGCTGCTGTTGTTATATGACATTGATCAGATGTCTGCCCATCAAAGCAGGTGTTGCTACCAGGCTAAAGGGTCCATTTTCCCTCGTGCATTAGAGCCTAGTAAGGCATGAACAGGTTCTTGCAGCCAGGAAAGTAAAGGTTAATTTTTAGGACGTGGCTACACCCAGAGACAGCTGAGCTTTTAATGCCCAAAGGCCTGGCTCCCCACTGGCTTCCAGGGACTGGGTTCTCTGGGGAAACTCAGGAATCACGGTGACGGTGACTAAGGGAGTTAGGATCGGGGTCAGGGTCAGGGTCTGGGTCGTGGTCTCTACCAATTATTTGGTGCTAAGAGAGCTGATCAGTGCTCGGGCTGCTATCAGCCATGGCATCCTTTAGTCTGGTGTTTCTGCTTTTCTGGGCCTGGAGCTGAAATACAACTGAAGTCTCGATGTTATCTTCAGTTTGATCCAAACCCTGTCTCTGTGGGCGACAGACCCAAGGATTCATTCCTAATTTTTATGCCAACCAGAACCTCATTGTCCTGAGGGCTCGGTGACTAATGGAGTGGATGGGCAAGGGGGAAGGAGGCAGGCGAGTCAGGTGCTGGACGAGCCAGTTTGAATTGAAATGAAAGAAAGAAAAAAAGAAAGAGAGAGAGGAGGGGAGAGAAAGAAAGGAAGGAAGGAAGAAAAGAAAGAAGAAGGAAGGAAGGAAGGGAGGAAAAGAAGAAAGAAAGTAAAAGAAAGAAGGAAGGAAGGAAGGAAGGAAGGAATAAAAGAAAGAAGAAGGAAGGAAGGAGGGAACGGAAGGAAAGAAAGAAGAAGGAAGGAAGGAGGGAAGGAAGGAAGGAAAGAAAGGAAGGAAGAAAGAAATAAAAAGAAAGAAGAAGGAAGGAAGGAAAGAAAGAAAGGAAGAAAAGAAAGAAGGAAAGAAAGAAAGAAAGAAAGAAAGAAAGAAAGAAAGAAAGAAAGAAAAGAAAAGAAAAAAGAAAAGAAAAGAAAAGAAAAGGAGGAAGGAAGGAAAGAAAGGCCATCTTGAGGAACTGAAGTTTCTGCATGGTTCACGGATCTCCTTTGCAAGGAGCACACCTGACCTCTCTGTGTGACAGTGCGACCTGCATTTTGTTGTTTGTGTTTGGTTCAGTGTCTACACTCCTTAGATTCCTTTACCTTGAAATCCCGATCCCACATTTCTAACATCCACAGCCATTTAAACCCTGTGAAATGATACTGACTCTCGGGACCGCGGGGAATGAAGGGAGGAGGCTTCCTGTGTGTCTAGGAAGGGTCCGGGCACCGGGGAGGCAGAAAGCATGCCCTGACCGCATCGTTAACACGTCCCTGGGTCCGCACGCTGTCGCCTCTAACGGATCCTGGGAAGCCGGGAAAGCGCAGCGGCGCTCTTGGCATGAAGAAGCACTGTGAGCAGAGAGGGGCACGCCACACGCTCCCTCCCAGGCTGCGGGTTTGGGAGAGAGGAAAGCCAGAAGGCAGCACCCCTGCCGGCGATGAAAAGTCCGGGGTGCGTGGAGACGTGGGAACGCCGGAGGGTTCCCACCGGTTGGCCGGAGCTGGGGACAGGCACGGCGCGCGTGGGAAATCTCAGAGGAGAACTGCTGGGAAAGGGGTCACAGGCCACGAGGAGGCTCCCAGGCTCTGGAGCCAAGCTGTGCTTGGTGTTCTCCTCATCCCCCCCCCCTGGCGAACTGCGTTCGCTTCCATCTCCATTTGCATCCAATCCGAGGCTGCAGGCTGCAATCCATCCAGCTAGAAGCCGCCCACCAACATATGCAGATAATGAGACAGGATTTGCACTTCCGGGCCTCCCTAACCTCTCTCTTTAAATAACCACCCTCCCTGCTGCAGCCTGGCCACGCCTTATGTAAGGCCCTGGCTTATGTAAATTTCACCACCGTTTTGGCTTCTCTGCATGTATGTAAGCACAGCCAGTGGATACAGGGCGATGTGGGGGAGAGACTGGTGAGGGCATGTACTGGGGGATGGAGAAGGCCGGGGGAGGGCAATAGGAAAAAGAAAAAAAATAAATTTATTTTAAAAAATAATAAAAAGAAGAGAAAAGAAAAATAAGCCAACATTTTTAAAAATATATATTTTATTCATATTTTACAGAGAGAAAGGGAGAGGGATAGAGAGTTAGAAACATCAATCAGCTGCCTCCTACACCCCTGACTGGGGACGTGCCCACAACCAAGGTACATGCCCTTGACCGGAATCGAACCCGGGACCTTTTGGTCCACGGTCCGCCGACGGTCTATCCACTGAGCCAAACCGGTTTTGGCTAAGCCAACATTTGTGCCCAAGTGATGTGGCAACTCTGTGAATGAGTTCTGTAGCATGTTGCTGCCACCTAGAAGACAGGTACTTCAGGATGGCATCTCAGAGTTCATTGGCAAGGAAGAAAGATAATGTTTTAGCCAGCTTGAAAGGGAAGAGCCACAGAGGCATTTAATGGTAGCAATCCCTCTAGCCTGTTCATAACACTAATCTGCCTGAGGTTCAGGCCAGCACATGGCTGTAAGAGCCAGTGCATCTTCCTGCTAGAGCCAGCTCACAATGACAGAATGTTGGCAACACATGTGTGTAAAGGGGAGCATACCTCCCTTTTAACAAAGATGGTGCTAAAAGCTAAGAAGGTCGCCCCTGCCCTCCCAAAGCCGAAGCCAAAGCAAAGGCTTTGAAGGCAGACAGCCGTGTTGAAAGGTGTCCGCAGCCACAAAGAGAAGATCCGCAGGTGGCCCACCTTCCGATGGCCAAAGACACTGAGGCTCCGGAGGCGACCTAAATATCCTGGAAGAGCACACCCAGGAGGACCAAGCCTGCCCGCTGTGCCATCAAGTTCCTCTGACCACCGAGTCAGCCAAGAAGAAGCTAGAAGAAAAAAGACACTGGTGTTCATTGTGGATGTCAAGGCCAACAAGCACCAGGTCAAACAGGTTGTGAAGAAGCTCTCTGACATTGATGTGGCCAAGGTCAACACCCTGATCAGGCCTGATGGCGAGCAGAAGGCATATGTTCCACTAGCTCCTGATAATGATGCTTTCGAGGTTGCCAACAATATTGGGATCATCTAAACTGAGTCCAGCTGCCTGATTCTAAAGATAAAAATTTTACACCATAAAAAAAAAACACAACCATATTATACCTGAGCTGTTTCTGCGTGTTTTAACCTCCTGCCATAAAGCACAGTCTACTAAGTTTTCTTCATCTTCCTTCCTTGAGTCATCCTTCAACAAAGCTGCATGGGTCCTAGGCTCTTTGGTTATTTTATTAATCAATGTGCCTCAATTGCCATATATTACCAGGCATGTATCAGGCACTTGGGAAAAAGTTTGTTAAATTTAATAAATTCTGACCCTCCAAATACATCCAGGCACCCTGACATAATATTAAGCCACCTAATTAGTTCAGATTGACATTATAGACTAGATAATACTTTAGGACAATAGGAACTTTACTATGGGAAATGGAGGTAATACAATAGTTCTAATGGTTAAGATCAGACATATTTGTATCCATTTTATGATCAGAAACCCCTTTTTTATCACCTTCTCCAAATGTTGGCCGGAGACGGACGAGAAAGGAATGAGGCTTACAGCTGTCGATAGTCTATCATCTAGACTGGAAATCAGATTCATTATTACATGTGAGTGTCCCCCACATCCCGCGTGGTTCAAGGTTCAGGTTCTGGAGGAGGCCGCACACAAATGAGAGACTAGACAGGAAAATGTCCATTTGGGAATTGGGGGCCAGGAGGGAGCCCAGCTCACAAAGAAGGACTCTGCTTTGCTCCTGCCTCGCGATCCCTTTTATTCAGGTTTGGGATCCATCCATAGCTCCTACGAAGGCAAGTCTAGTAACAGCCAATCAGCAAGGATTTCCATAAAAGGAACAGGTGGAAGTTGCAGCAGCTACCAGTGTCCCAAATAAATGGTGGGCGCAGAGCTCAGACCTTTCAGATCTCGAGGTCTCCAGCCTTCTGGACTTCTTGTCCACACCGCTCTGCTAGTGAAGGCAATGGGTGGCCTCAAACAATTACACACTGCGCACCCTCACACACCCTGATACCCATCACCCCCACCACCAGCACCACCCCCAGTGCCAAACAGGAGCAGAAATGTCAACTTCCTTATTTCCTTGACAGTCTGATAAAGTGTTAAGGGAAAAAGTCATCTTCAGCCTTCACCTTGTCCTTCTTCGCAGTGTCTGGCTAACTCTGGAATGGCTGGTCTGGTGCCCAAACTTGTAAATTCTACATCCCTCCCTTCTCACACACCTGCCTCTCCTTTGCTCTCCCTTCCATCCTCAGAGAACTCACAAAAATACAAACACATTTCATTTATCCACATGATGATATTTATTCAAGGAAACCATTTATGATTTGATTCCCTCATAATGCCCATTTCTTGAGCATTTTTGTGTAAAGCCTACACATACTTAAGGCTCTTCTTGTGCTGGAGTCTGGGCATCACATGTGTTAGAGGAACATTCAGGAACTTCTTCTTGGTTTGTTGGCTCGCTTACTGGAGGTTTTCTTCCTTTCCTGTAGTAAAATACAATTATCTGCTTCTTCTTGTTTTCCTCCTTCTTGTCTTCAGTCTGGGGAAGGACGGAATTTACCAAAGCTATTATCTTCGTAACCTAGTTGGGAAACAAGTTAAACAGAGAAAGACATTGGTTTGGGGAATGAATTGGGAAATGGGTGGGAAAGGGCTTGTAATAGGATGACAGTGGATGGAGTGAGGAAGT
>JAAGEH010000155.1:1730954-1775860 GCA_011751065.1 Lasiurus cinereus
TGTTTGTCCCAGACAAGGTCAGGGTCAGAGTCTATAGTGGGCAATCAATGAGTAAAAAGAGCAGGCATGTCAATAGGGTAGTCTGACCTTATCATTTTCTTTGTCACGGAGTTCTAAAATTGAGTCCCTGCCCTACCCTGTTTGGCTTAGTGGATAGAGCGTTGGGCTGGGGACTGAAGGGTCCCAGGTTCAATTCCAGTCAAGGGCATGTACCTTGGTTGTGGGCACATCCCCAGTGAGAAGTGTGTAGAAGGCAGCTGATTGGTGTTTCTATCTTTTTTAAAAAATATATTTTTTATTGATTTTTCACAGAGATGTAGGGAGAGAGATAGAGAGTTAGAAACATCAATGAGAAACATTGATCAGCTGCCTCTTGTACGCCCCCTACTGGGGATGTGCCTGCAACCAAGGTACATGCCCTTGACCAGAGTCGATCCTGGGACCTTCCCGTCCAATGCCCTATCCACTGAGCCAAACTGGTTTCGGCTGATCGGTGTTTGTAATTCTCTATCCCTCTCCCTTCCTCTCTGTAAAAAATCAGTAAAATATATATTTTTAAATGGAGTTCCTATTCACTTCACTACTTGTAGATTCTTGGCCCATCCTTGTGGTTGGTTCCGTACTTTCTTAGTAACCTTGCTTTTATTGTAGCAACCATGCCACACTCCAGGACAATGAGGAGCCACACCCCTCAGCTCTGATTGGCCAACAGTCAGTGGTTGCCATGGTGTGGCTTGACATCACAAAGCCTCAGCTTGACCATCCATGAGTGGGTATACTCTAGGCAATTATTCAGGGTTTCATTTTTAATTTGATAGGTTACATGTTAATTGTGTCTGTTTTATTCCCTCATATGTGCAGTGTTTGCATTTTTCTCTGAAATAGGAAAGTCTAAAGTTGTTTTGATTTTTGAAAAAGCATTAATTTTGGAAGGAACACATGAAAATCTAAGGGTTGAGACTCCGGATATACTCAGTCATAAACGGTACCCTTAGCGAATATCTGAAGTTCCTCCATAGTTGGCTAAAACCCAGTAGAGATTTTTATTTGAAACAGGATGGGTGTTGTTGTTTTTTTATTCAAAAGTGCACAATGAGTTGATTTTTTTTAAAGTGATGTGTTTTTCACAATCCTACTCCTTAGTTTTCGTTTTACTATATACCAAAAAAGAAAAAGAAAAAAATCTGTTTGATTATTGAGTCATACTTTCCATTTTTATAAGTTTTGTGTTGATGGGAATAATAGTTCAAGAACCTATTAGAAATGTTCTGATGATCCTCAGCTTGGAAAGGAAATGCATTTTTTCTACTCTAGAAATTAATGGCAAGGAGATTTTTCTAGAGCGTGACATTGGTATTACTTATAAGCAAAAGGAAGCATCTAGACAAAAGTAACGGTGGCAGTGTACAACATGAAACCCAATAATCCCGAGTTTATTATTTAGAGCCATTTCCACAGCACTCATTATGCATCCATTGGGTAGAAAACATGGCCTGTGTTCTAAAAGCATAATATTTATTAAGTGGGTGAAGGGTCAGGGGTGTACAGGTAGCAATTTCAGGAGAGAAAAGAATAGAGAGGCAAAGTGGGGAAGGAGAGGCATTATTTAGGAAGCATTTAACGGCACAGAGGAGATAAAGCAGCTGTAAGTGACTGAAAACATCCAGATTTATTATCTTATATAATCAAAAGCCTCCGGGGACAAAGTTTTAGCAGCTTACTCACACTTCTGCTCTCTGCTCTTCCATCTTCAGCTGCAACGTCCTGCAGTCATTTCCAGCCTCTCTTGCAGCTATCATCACTGCTAGTAATGGAGGTGTTTCCTCTCTTATAACTCTGCAATATGGAGGGGAACCTTTTCCAAAATCTCCTGCAAGACCCACCTTGAGGTACTTTGGTCAGGATTGACATGCGTGATGTTGCCCTAGCTGCAAAGGAGGCTAGACAAAACTCCAACCTTCGGAGCCTGTATCATTTCCAGAGAGGCAAGTCAGACAATCCCCGACTTCTGGAAATGTATCTTGTAATGTTGTCACCAACCCAAAGCACTGAGGTCTGCTGGAAGAGAAGGAACCAGCAGGAGAAGCTGCACAGAGTCTGGCTTTCAGAGCATTACAGTTGAGAGGCCAAGAAGTCACAAAATGGCCCAGCCGGCATGGCTCAGGGGTTGAGCATCAACCTATGAACCAGGAGGTCATGTTCAGTTCCTGGTCAGGGTACATGCCCGGGCTGTGGACTTCATCCCCAGTAGAGGGCATGAAGGAGACAGTCAATCAATGGTTCTCTCATCATTGATGTTTCTCTCTCTCTCTCCTCCCTCCCTCCCTCCCTCCAACTCTGAAATCAATAAAATATATTTTAAAAAAGAAGTCACAAAATATAATTCTAAAAATCCAGGGAGAGGTTAGGAGCAGAGACATATCCAGAGAAAATCCTGTAACTTAGTGACCCACCGGAAGTGTTAAGCAGAAGAGAAGAAAGTGACGCTTCTCTGTGAGCACACAGGGTAAGAGGCAGCAATGAATGACTTAGTCAAGAAGAAAATTGCAAAGCAAATATTGGCCATCTCCTGGTTATCTGCTTGTATTTTTTTTCTTTTTAAGTGTTTAATTTATTATTTTGTCTATTTCTAATAAAATATTTTAACTCTAAACTTCTTTACAGTAGGTAAGGTACTTTCAAATCTGTCAGCCCTTTTGATTCCCGTAATACCTCTTTAAAGGACAGATAGGATATGCCTGGATTTTCAGATGCTGGAACAGAATCCCACAGGAGATGGTTCATGTGTCTAAGTTTACATTCATTATAAGCAGCAGAGCCAAAACTGGACCTCAGGGGCCATCAGCTCTTAGTCAGATACCTTTCCAACAGCATCCTAATTCCTGAGAAGGAATGCATTATGGGAACAATCTACCTGGATATTACTTACTGGTAGCTCTTGTTTCCTATCAACTTATTCCTTTTACTTCTGTTTCTCTATTAAGTATCTAAATTAATAGAAACTGAATGCTCATCAATTTTAACTGAGCAATTCGTTTGAAATTGTTATTTAAAAAGAGGCAGTGAAGTGTGCAAATATATCAAAAAATTAGAGGTATGATTGGGAAAACAGCAGTGGATACTGTTGTCTGAATGTTAACGCAGCTCCAGGTATCATTTCAAATGATTGATACTCATTGTCCCATTGGTCCCAATTTTCTGAACCATTCCTTTTTTTAAATTGATTTTAGAGAGACAGAAATGGAGAGAGAAACATTGATCTGTTGCCTCCTGCATGCACCCCAACCAGGGATCAAACCCGCAACCTAAGAATGTGCCCTGACCTAGAATTGAACCTGCGACCTTTTGGTGCACAGGACAACCCTCCAACCAACTGAGCGACCTGAGTAGTGGTATCACAATATTTATTCTTTCAGAGTATATGGTGGGTCTAATAGTCAATTAACTTGTAGCAAAAATATTCATCTTTGAAGCTGATTTAAATCATTGTGTAACAAGATGAGCTTTGAATAAATTCATTAAAATAATGGATTATGTACACTGTGGTCAGCCTTACATAATATTCAGAACATATTATCTACCCTTCTTGTAGTACGAGGATGCGTATTTTTTAACTATGTCGTTTTATTCATTTGTAAATAGTGTCTCCAAGCCAAAATGGTATCCAGGGCCTTTTAGAAAGAAACTATGGATAGACTTCTAGCACTGGCCCTTGATATTTGCATTAGTTACTAAGTAAAAGTCACCTCCTATATAATAAAGAGGCAATATGCAAATTAACCCTCATGCCCTCACAAGATGGCTGCCTACAACCAGACCAGCAGGGGGGTTAGTGAGAGATGAGCAAACCACTGAACAAGCAGGCTGCATGGGGCAGCCAGGCCAGCAGGGGGGGGCAGTTAGGCTGGCAGGCAGGTGAGCAATTAGGAGCCAACAGTCCAGGATTGTGAGAGGGTTCTCCAACTGCTGGTTCATCCCCCGAGGGGTTACAGATTGAGAGGGTGCAGGCTAGGCTAAGAGGACCCCCCCATGCACGAGTTTTATGTGCACTGGGTCTCTAACATAATACATAAAACAAATCTCAACAATTATAATTGGTTTGCAATCAGGCCTAGTTAAATGAGTGAAAATTTTGAATTGCAGGGTAGTTTAACAAAATTTATGGGAAGTTATTTTTTAAATAATGATACTTCTCGTTAGCTATTCTCATTATGTAGCCAAGTTAATTGACTATTAGACCCACCATATACTCTGAAAGAATAAATATTGCGATGCCACTACTCAGAAGGACTTGCATAGTGGCTTATTCTTTGGTGGGAATGGATTGGTGCTTGTAGCAAAAAAAATTTACTGCCTGGTCTAAGCATAGAAATTTTAAAATTAAACTAACTGGATGAAAATACACATATGTTTAATAATTTGCTGATGTCATTTTGGGCCTCTATTATTTTCTGCTTTGCTATTCATTTTTTTTTTAAACTGAGTACTCTCTCTTCTCATTTTCCCTTCTCATTTTAGGTATTAGCTTTTGGAGAAAAAATTGATAGAAGCATGCTTCTCTGTTGGTCATGTTATTTGAAAAATTCACAGTAAAGATTATCAGCCCTTTTATTTGTTTCATGTAGTCCATAAAGTAAGAAAACAGTCTCTCAGCCTTGACCTCGAGTCCTGTTCCTTTCCTTCTTTCCTTCTCACTCCCAGGCCATTGAGTTTGGTCAAAGAACTTTAAATGCCATCTGTATGCGTCTCCCAAATTCCTCTGGCCAGCCCATCCCTCCCCTGGGAAGGCCAGGTCTTTACTCCCGATTGCCTCTAGATCTTTCCTTCGTTCAGATGTCTCACAGGTCTCTCCCCCTTATTCATATCAAAGCCGCACTCCTAATCTTCATCCTGGCCTCTTTCTCCTACAATTCTCTACACCATTCGATGGCAACCCCATCCTTCCCGGTGCCTAGTTCCAAAATGTTGGTCATTCTCTCTTCCTCTCCTCCTCCTCCTCCTCCTCCTTCTCCTCCTCCTCCTCTCTTCCTCTCTCCACCCACAAATTGGCTATGCCATCATCTCTCTTTACTATCTCCAAGACCCACATCTTTCTCATCAGCTCACCGTTATGGTTCAACACCCAGCATCGTTCTAGATGTCTCCACAGTCCCGATCTGCACTTCCTGCCTGGCTCTTGCTTTCCTGCAACCTGTGGTCGACTCAGCAGCCGGCATGATGACAGTTCCTATGTTAGTCCTCTGCCCCAGACCTCCAGTGGCTCTCCGCCCACTGCGATTGACAACGGAAATCCTTCTCGGACCCCGGAAACTCTCCAACCTCTGGCCTGGCCCCCGGAGCCACTTCCTGTCGCTAGCCTCCTTCCTCTCGTTCTGCCCCAACCTCACTCGCCTCCGTGCTGCTCCTGACTCCGGATCTTGCGGATTTTTTCCCTTCCTTCTGCTTGGAATGATTTTCTGCGATTGCTTCATTGACTTCACTTCTCCGCTACAAGTCCGTTTCTCTGCGGCCTGACTATACTATTTAAGTTGCACGCCCTAGCCGAGGCCGGTTTGGTTCAGTGGATAGAGCGTCGGCCTGCAGACTGAAAGGTCCCAGGTTCGATTCCGGTCGGGGGCATGTACCTTGGTTGCGGGCACATCCCCGTTGGGGGTTGTGCAGGAGGCGGCTGATCGATGTCTCTCTCTCATCGATGTTTCTGACTATCTCTCTCACTTCCTCTCTGTAAAAAATCAATAAAATATATATATATTTTTAAAAAGTTGCACGCCCTTCCCTAGAATTGGCCTTTCTTAGCTGTGCTTTCTCCCTGGGCTCCATGCTCTGCTTTGTTTGTTTACTGCCAGGTCCCTCAGACCCATGGTCGGCTTCTAAGAGACGGAGATTCTTGTCTGTTTGGTTGGGATCTGAGTCCCAGCTTCCGGTGCTGGGTAGTGAGTGAGCACTCACTGAATATTCATGCGTGAATGAATGGGAGGAAGACGTTGGGGAAAGGCCAGAGCGAGGACACAGGCCAGGTTACACTTCACCCTTGAGCTTGGGGTGGGTGAGCAGGTATTTAGCTATGACTGTTGGAGGAAGAGGGAAGTGCGGGCTGGAAACAGATGACCAGTACACAGAGACACTGGGGGCTTGAACTTGAACCATTGCCGTTGGAGTGGAAGACAGAGGAAGGAAGGAACGGGCATCGTGGAGATGACATCTCCTGATTCTGATCGGGGCGGGGAAAGGACACAGAGAAGCTTGAATGCGACCCAGATTTTGCCTTGTGAGGCCAGGATTTGGCAGCGTCGTTAATAGTGATCCAGGATAAAGTAGGAGGAACAGATTCGTGAAAGAAAGAAACTGTTTTGCTGCTTCCTCATCCCTGTTTTCATTAATCAAATTGTTTGCAGCTTCTCAAAGCTCAAGCAGAATCGAGTGCCGCAAGAGGCAGGAGGCAGATTCTCCCCCAACCACTTATTCTCGGAAGACTTGTCCCCACAGTTCTTAGGAGTCTGGTGGCCAAGCCCACATCTGAGACCATCAGAGTGATCATGTGTCCCTCAATGCTTTGAATTTCCTTTGGTTGAGCTACCAGCATTTACGGCTTAGAAACATCAGAGCCGAGGTCAGGCTTTGCTTTTTAAAATATATTTTTATTGATTTCAGAGAGGAAGGGAGAGAGATAGAGGGACAGAGACATCAAGGATGAGAGAGAATGAGTGACCGGCTGCCTCCTGCGTGCCCCACACTGGGGATCGAGCCCGCAACCCCAGCATGTGCCCTGACCGGGAATCAAACCATGACCTCCTGGTTCCTAGGTTGACGCTCAACCACTGAGCCACACCAGCTGGGCAGTCTTTTCTTGTAGAACATTTCCATGTGAGAGATTTGGGATCATGAGGCCATGTTCGAATGCACTATGAGGTAGGCTTACAAAACATGGGACAGTCATCTCTACAACTCTAGTGACTGTCCCATCAGATTAGGAAGCAAGAAATGTAGCTGTTCACGGGCCAGGACGCAAGAAGGGGGTGAAGACAGGCACTGAATCATACCATGGCACGTGCGGATGTAGCAGTCTGCATGTGTCCAGTGCTCACTAACTGCCAGGTGCTGTTCTAAGTCCTCCACATGTACAGTAAGTCATTCATCTCCCCAGCAACTTTCTGTGACGCACACTACTCTCATCTCCATTTTACCGGTGCGGAAACAGAAAGATGGGAAGGTTGTGTACCTGACAGAAGGTCCCACAGCTAGGAAGTGGAAAGTAGCGCTCAAACACAAGCCGTCTGGGTTCAAAGACCTGTCCTCTTAATGAACTGATTCCACGTCCCGGAACCGCCCGAGACAGTTGTCACTTACGCCTATTGTCTTGGCACAAACATCAATATGAACCCTAGAAAGTGTCCCCGTTTGGATAACAAATTATGAACACTATGTCAACTTTTTTTTAAATATATTTTATTGATTTTTTACAGAGAGGAAGGGAGAGGGATAGAAAGTCAGAAACATGGATGAGAGAGAGATATCAATCAGCCGCCTTCTGCACGCCCCCTACTGGAGTTGTGCCCGCAACCAAGGTACGTGCCCCCGACCGGAATCAAACCTGGGACCTTTCAGTCCGCAGGCCAACGCTCTATCCACTGAGCCAAACCGGTCTTGGCGAACACCATGTCTCTTAACTAAAATCTTTTTCTTACTCAAAGCCAAGAAAAATCAAATCTGAATAAGAGGTATCCATCCGCCAAAACCAGTTTGGCTCAGTGGATAGAGCATCGGCCTGCGGACCGAAAGGTCCCAGGTTCGATTCCGGTCAAGGGCATGCACCTTGGTTGCAGGCACATCCCCAGTAGGGGGCGTGCAGGAGGCGGCTGACCGATGTCTGTCTCTCTCATCGATGTTTCTAACTCTCTATCCCTCTCCCTTCCTCTCTGTAAAAAATTAATAAAATATATTTTTAAGAAAAGAGGTATCCATCCAGGCGATCAGATTGTAGATCCAGCCATGAGTGAAGGGACAGTTGGGACTCAGTGTGGCTCTTTGGCAGTCATCCAGCTTGCCCTAAGGATTCAGCTAGCGGAGGGTTGGTGTAGGCCGGGTTTTACCCAGCCGGTCGTTCTGTTGTCTTCCGCTCTGAAGGCTCTGCTTTGTGCTCTGATGAAGATGCCAGCGGCCAGGGTTGGCCTCTCTCTGGAAGGGTTTGATTGACGCCTCGACCTTTGACCCCCGCAGGTTCCCCCGGATCTCCAGAACGAGGTGCTGGTCAGCCTGCTGCAGACCGACCCTGACGTGGTGGACTATTTGCTCCGAAGAAAGGCCTCCCAGTCCTCGTGAGTATGCCGGCTTCTGCAGCCGTTGGGGGTTCTCTGGCCTTTCTGAGCAGCGAGAAAAGTGGCCATAACCCCCCCCCGGGGCGATCGGAGTGGCCTTTCGGCAACTGGCCCAGCGGTCAGTCCCCCGAACTAGAACCGGCTTTGCCCTCACCGATCGACCCCCTGATGGGATTAGGAACTGCTTTACAGGGGTTTCGCCTTTTCATTTGGGGCTGTTTCTAACGCCTTGCCATCCTTTGGACCGCGTTTCCCAGAAAAGAAAAAGCAAAAACAAAAGCGCCAAGTCCTGGCCAGAAGCTCAAAGGCCTGACTAGGATCGTATCAGTGATTCTCCTTCCAGAATGCTGGTAACTGTTCTTAGCGGCCCATGCGCCGAGCCTGCATGCATCTTACGTGTGTCCTTTACCAGCACATGTGACGCATCACCAAACCGCAAGGCAGGCCTCAGCCCAGGCCCAGGCCATTTGAAATGAGAGGCAGGCACCGTCTTAACTGCCCCCCACCCCCCCACTTTCTAGCTGGCATCCTTTTGATGAAAACACACGCCGCTCTCCGCGTGCCCCAGAGTTGCCGTGAGTAAAATCAAAGCCATGCTGGGGGCCGCTGTGCCACCATTTTTGCCCCGAAGTAGGAGTACTGAAGTTTACATCAGCCAGATTTCCTGGTTCGTGGGAACCATGTGCTCCAGAGGCAGAGGATATGGGGGTACCGAGCATTTGGCAAACCCAGTTCAGGGGAGAATATTGCATCCGTTACCGGGAGCGATGTTGGCCTCCTGACCCCCAGCCTTACATTTGTGACAGAAAACGTTGTTGTGGGCCTAGCCGGTGTGGCTCAGTGGGTAGAGCGTCAACCTGCGGACCAAAGGGCCCCGGGTTCGATTCTGGTCAAGGGCATGTACCTCAGTTGCAGGCTCGTCCCCAGTCTGGGCCCTGGTCAGGCGTGCAGGAGGCAGCCAACCGATGTGTCTCTCTCACATCGATGTTTCTCTGTGTCTCTCTCTCCCTCTCCCACTCTCCCTAAGAATCAGTGGAAGAATATCGTCGTGCGAGGATTCACACAAAAAGAAAAGGTTGTTGTTAATCTCTCGTCAAAGTATCATTTATGTTGTGCTTTGGGTCTCTGCTATAATACACAAAACAATCTCAATATTTATAATTGCTTTGCAATCAGGCCTCGTTAAATGAGTGAAAACTTTAAATTCCCACAATCCTACACCACATTTCCCCCCATGCCTTATCCTCTCTGGGGTGGAGATTCACCCCGTCATCACGGGCATGTCCTAATTTAATCCATAGCATTTTTTTTCTCTCTTACATGTGTATAAAATAACGGTGTATCCTATTCAGCGGTAGCTCAGACACATCCACACGCGAAACGGTGCCTGTATGCCCACACCAAGTTTGATGTGTTAATTTTCGCTGACAACTGTTTCGTAGACAAAACGACTCTATTCTGGAGAGAAATGCGGAGAGAAGGAATCTGCCTCCTTGGTTCCCGGGTCATTACGCTAACAGCCCCGCTGCATCCAGCCGCCCAGGCTCCTGCAGAGAAGCGGGGCCTTAATTGGCGCATCCTTGGAGTGCGCTCCTGGGGATCCATCTCGCTGCGGATCATTATCCGGCCCCTGGTCTGAATAAGACCTTCAGCCCGTTCCAGGCCCCCAAGGCGAGCGAGGGAAAGCGCACTCGAATGGCACAAATTGGCTGGCATTTCGCGGGCCGCGTTTCACATCAGAGAGTGAGGCCCCCTTCCACGTTTCCCGGAATCGGAGCTGTCAGGCAGGTAGACGCTCTCGTTTGAGGTATCACAGGGCGCAGCCCCAGAATTTTAATGAGCAGCCGCTCGCCTTCTCTGGGCGAGAGGACCGCCGAGAGGGCCCCTCTGCCCGCGGCTCGCTCACGAAGCTGCGGTTGTGACGTTGCGTGGCTGTTCTGTTAGCAAACACACCCCCAACAGCCCCAGATTCTGACTTAGCGATTGTTGGACGGCAGTGGACTTTGAAGAGGGGGTGATCGTTATTGCGATGCGTTTTTCCAGTATGTTCTTCGCCTATAAAAGCCGGGGAAGGAACCTTTCATGCTGTGCTCTGGCTGCTGCTTTCCGCCCTCCCTGTCAACATGGGAATTGTAGGGTCCAGGCAGGCTGACCCCGGAGGCAGATCTTAGATGAGTGTCAGGCGTCCAGGGAGCAGGAAGAGCGGAGAAGACGCAGTGAGGAGGAGGAGGAGGAGGAGGAGGAGGAAGAGGAGGAGGAGGAGGAGGAGGAGGAGGAGGAGGAGGAGGAGGAGGAGGAGGAGGAGGAGGAGGAGGGTTTGTCTTTCTCTGCCAGGTGCAGGCCAACGCACAGCCCCGAAAGTGGGTAATGCTGGCACCGCGGGAAATGCATCAATTAATCCGTAGCCCTTTCTTTTCCGTGGCCTTTCGAGGCCGGAGGGTCGCGTCCCTCAGGCTGCAGGTAGCCTGCCCCTGCCTTGCATGAGAGCTTCGCCACGTCGCCTGCGCACACAGGTCAGCGGGGATCTCGTTAAAATGCTCTTTCTGGGTCAGTGGGCGTGGGGGAGGGAGCCTGAGGATCTGGCCTCTCTCAGAATCTTCCGGATGATGCTGTGATCCCACTTGGAGCAGCGAAAGCTGCAGAGCTCACCGGCTTGTAGCAGGAGGTCGACACGGGTCTGAGTACAGCGGTACCTCGAGATACGAGTGCCCTAACATACGAGATTTTTGAGATACGAGCCATCGAGCGAGCGATTTTTGCTTTGAAATACGAGCAACAGTTGAGATAGGAGTCATCGCGCAGATCGGCCGGCTGCACACGACCCACCCGTTTACCGCGACTCGAGCGTCTCATAGTTTCCCACGCCTCAAGGTGACGGAACAAATTAAACTCGTATCTCGAGGTACCACTGTAACAGGTGTGTGCTTGAAAATGTCACGAAGTTCAAAACGAGATGTGCTGGGCCAGGGGTCGGCAAACTGCGGCTCTTTTGACTCATGAGTTTGCCGACCCCTGGGAGAGGGGCTTCATCATAAGCAACAACAACAGCCTGTCATTATTGGAATGGAGAGTCTAGGTCAGGGGTCGGCAAAGTCATTAATCAACAGAGCGGCAAACTGTGGCTCGCGAGCCGCAGTTTGCCGACCACTATGCTGGGCCATCGGGGCTCAGACTTCCCTGACCACCAGGAGCCACCTGGCAGCTTGCAGAACGAGTCCCCACGCCTAGAGATTCCGCCTCGTTTGTTCTGGAGTGGAGTCCAGATATTGGGGTTTTAAAGCTCCCCATGCGGTCCTACTGAGCGGCCAGGGGCGAATCTCTGGCTTAGGTCCACCCCAATGGCCACCACAGAGTCACTGTCACCGCGGGTGCATTTGACATTGAAAAGGGCCTTTGTGTTGACTAAGGCAGGGAACGAATACTCCATACCGTAAGTCCGTGATAATGACAGGCCACAGTGGTAATGGGTTATGGTACCCCAGCTGCCAGATGGTGCTGGCTACCTTGGTATGTCCATCACCCGTCAATAGCACAGCCCTGACTGGTATGCCATGCTGGTGACAGGCTTTGGATGCAGAGCCAGGTGGCCTGGGTTCCCATTTTTGTTCCACTGCTATTCGCTGTGTGGTCATAGAGAAATAGATGCATCTCTCTCTTTCTCGGTTTCCTCATCTGTACATTACACATAAAAGCCTTAGAGTTGAGCTATCAGAATAGTAGGGGTTTTTAATTAAGTGCTAATGATGACTATCATATCACTTCAAGTTTCACCAGTTTCTTCATTTACAACCACTCACCAAAGACGTGGGCATCGCGAGGTTTTACTGTGCTGCCCAGCAGAGGGCAACCTCTGAAGGCAATGTGACATAAGAGAGATGCCATCCACGTTAAGTTGTGTGCAGTGTCTAAAGGCAGCCCGTGCCAAAACCGGTGTGGCTCAGTGGATAGAGCATCAGCCTGCGGACTGAAGGGTCCCGGGTTCGATTCCGGTCAAGGGCATGTACCTTGGTTGTGGGCACATCCCCAGTAGGGGGCGTGCAGGAGGCAGCTGATGGATGTCTCTCTCTCATCGATGTTTCTAACTCTCTATCCCTCTCCCTTCCTCTCTGTAACAAATCAATAAAATATATTTAAAAGATAAATAAAATAAAGGCAGCCCCCCGCCCTACCTGGTTTGGCTCCGTGGATAGAGTGTTGGCCTGCACACTGAAGGGTCCCGAGTTGGATTCCAGTCCCTTTTATGCTGTATTTTTCTCGAAGCTTCTCTTCTCTGCCACCGGTTCACATATTCCTAAAGAGGGGCTTCAGATTCCGGGACCCCGCTGAGAGCTGCCCAAGATTTGGGGTGGGAAAGTAACTTTTCAAAAGAGTGTAGAACCGAGAAAAAGGACACATTTATTCCAGCTTCTGTCTGGAGAGATCAGACACTTCGTGGCGCTTGGGAAGCAATGTTTTGTTCCGGTGGGAGTCTCTCTCTTCTTTATGCAACAATAGAACTGGCAGAGTGAACGGAGGGTTCATTATTTTTCTCCTGCTTGCCTGCTTACGTTGTTGGCTTTAACTGGAACAAAATGCCAAAGGAAGCAAAGACATTTATTTTGCTAACGATGAAGAGTTTCGGTTGTAAAATTGCTTGTCTGGTATCTTCCTTAGAATGGTAAGCTCTTTTCTTTAAAGATAATTAAAATGCGCCCCCCCCTCCTTTGATTTATGGATGCAGGGAACTAGGGAATGATAACAGAAGGTAAATAAAAGAGCACAGGGTCCGTGGAAGACAGGTGTTGGCCACAGAACAAGGCGTCATATCTGGGCCGGCCCCAGGGTGAGCAGAGGCAGGCAGGCACTCACCTAGGTGCACAATGTAAGGGTACGCCCCAAAATCTCACTCATCAAGATAAACAACATTGAGCCCTAGCCAGGCTGGCTCAGTGAATGGAGCGTCGGCCCACAGACTGAAAGGTCCTGAGTGCTATTCTCTGTCAAGGACACAAGCCTGTGTTTTGGGCTCAGTCCCCAGTAGGGGGCGTGCAGGAGGCAGCTGATCCATGATTCTCTCTCATCATGGATGTTTCTCTCCCTTTCCCTTTCTCCCTGAAATGAATAAAAAAAATAAAAAAGATAAACAATATGGAAATGTAATATTTGTTAAATCAAAGTAAATGCCAAGTATCTATTATGAACAAAATATCAAAAAGTTTTACAAGACCAGTGGCAAGAGGTACCGTGGCTTAAAGGAGAGTAAGTCATCAGTTATGTTTTATGAATCTCCTTCTTCGTTTATTCTATTTTCAACTGAGAGACTTGCTCTGTATGAAAATTGGTCTGGACCAAGTACCCCTCTTAAATATTTTTTAAGTAAGTTAACCCAGATTGAAATAATGATAAGAATTTGTTTGGGCATAAAAAAAGCTTTTAAACTTAATATAATATTGTAACTTGTATCTACTTTTCAATTTTTCAGCTGTTTTAATGTTCTTGGAAATATTAATCATTAAAAATGAAATAGAAACATATATACCTCTACAGTATACAGGACGGAGTAGAGCATTTCCCTACTGTATACTGGAAACAAAATCAAAATAGAACAAATTGAACTGCATTTGGGGAGAAGACCGATCTGAATGAACCACATCTTTACTATGTATTTTTACATTTCATCGGATTTAATTCTGTTAGCAGCCTTCCCAAAGTTTTTACTGAAATTGCCCCCAAAATAGCAAAACCATTGACCATGGGTAAAGACCTATAGTTAGTGCAAAGGATAAAATTCCAGAACTGGAAAGTAATTGTTTTATTGAGTTGGATGTTTCTCCTATTGAATAATAGCTCTCTTCATGATATGGAGGAATAGTAGGCATTCTCATATTTAAAGGCATCACATTTAAGTGATCAAATAAATATTTATCTTAATCTTTCAATGATTGTCATGAAAAAGGTCTTCTTCCACAAAAGCACGGGTGTTAAAAGATGGACTAGAATGTCTGGTTTCCTTTCACGAGGGTTTGTGAAAATAAAACAGTTCTCGGGAAATTTTCAGAGACAGGAAGTTGGGCTTTACCGCTCTGGCAATGAATCTTCTTGACTGGCAGGAGCTGGTGACATCAACTGTCATGCTCCATTCATTGGAAATTATGAAGCATTAAACACACACACACACACGCACACACGCACACATGCACACACACCCTCCATTCCAGAAAGCCCTTTTAGCAAATTATAGGAACAATGTCCATGGAATAGAGAATGTCATAATGGAAAATTTCAAAAAGTAGAAATGCACCGTCTGTGGAAAGGCCATTCACGATGGAAGGAGGATTTATCACCTCGCCTCTTTCCTCCAGCGCCTGACTGTGCTTCACAGCTCGGTACAGACCAGCAAGCTCTCCACGGGAAGATGTTTTAGGAGGTATGCTAGGACTAAAGTGAATAAAGTCGTCACTGTGTTCTCTTTACCTGTCATAAGTGCTTCCCTGGGCCAGGATTTTAGGAAGGACTTAATCCGAGCTAGAACTGAGAAGACATCTCACCAGAGCCTTGGGCAAGTTCTAATGTCAGGGTGCTACTCCCGTCTCCCTGGGAGTTTGCATTCATGTCTGCGTCTCCTTGGAGTGGGGTGCCTTTGTGCCTAGGACTCTGCATAAGGGACGCCTTGCAGAACTGAGGGGGATTGATGTGAAAATCCCCCCTAAACCCAGAGCTGCTGCGGCGGTGGTTTCCCAGCACAATTAATAACGTCTGAGATGGTTCTGTGCTTTGACTTCAACAGAAGGAGGTTTAGCAGTTGAGTGACTGAGCCAGGAATGAAACCAGCGCAAGTTTGCCATCTCCCAAGATGTTCCTCACTGGCCACATCCGGGCATTGAACCGGAGTTTTCCATTTATCCACAGACCCAGTTCTGTGCCTCCGGCTGCGGGGCCGGCCTGCCCACAATGCCCTGCCGGTGTGTTTACACCCTGACATGGAGGGACCAGCTAAGGGTGAGAAAGCCATTCACTCTCCATGTCCATCTCATGCTTAGCTGATCAACCGAGAGCAGCCATGCATGCATGATGTGGATGGTTCTGGGGTTTTCGGGTCTCATGAGGAATCCATCCATTCAGGGGAGCAAACCTATGTCAACGGGCAACCTTTCCACCAGATCCCCAACCTCCAACCCGTGACATCGCAAGACATAGACAACGAGGCCACTGGTGTCTCTTAAACGATTCTCATCTAGTGAATCACTGGTCAGGCTCAATATTTTATACAAACTCATACAGGACTATTGTACTGGCTTTGCTTGGAGCATTAACATTAAAATTGTCTTCATGGAGTTGAATCATCTTAGAGGCAAATATTAGAGGAGACACTGGTGGCTGCTAATCTTACGTTTTCAGCCTTTTTGCCAATAGATTTAATGATGAAGCAATGAAATGACACTCAAATCGGTTAAAACATTGAACTGCCTGGGTTGTAGTGAGAATCCTGAGGTGTGAATGAAATAGTTTGGTTTCCATTGGTGGGCTGTCCTGTGGAAAGACAATCCTGGATTATGGGTTACTAGGCAACTTCGGCCACCACCTTACTGACCCTAGCTGGAGTCACTTTGGTGGCTTGACTTAGGAGAATGTTCGAGAAGAGCAGAGAAAAGCAGATTGGCCTCTCCTGTCCCCTTCCCACCTTAACATGTCCTGATGGATAACCAAACTCCATTCATGTCTGGACCCTGCTGACGGAGTTCACTGGTATGGGCACACTCTCCTTCCTTTCCTCACTGTGGTCCTCATCACCTCAAGGTCAAGACTGCTCCATTGACCCCCACTCCAGTCAGTGCAGAAGTTTGGGCCATTATTTGTGGTTCTTCTCCCAATTTGGCGTAGTATGTCCTTGACCTGTCATTGCATGTATGGCTTAAGGAAGGGAAGGTTGGTTTGGTATCAGAGGTTCTCAAACTTCCCGTGCATCAGCATGACCGGGAAAGCTTTCTGAAATACAGTTTGCTAGCCCCATGTCCACACAGTCGCTTTCAGTAGACAGCTTCATGCTTCATGGTGGGAGGAGCGGGGGACGAACCTACAGAGTCACACAGAACCCCACACTCAGAAGAAGCCCACGTTTGGCTTAATGCTCTGCTCTCACCATCTTTCAATTCTTAGTTATCTTTGAACTTGGGGCCCTGCCTGTCCATTGTTCACTGAGTCCCTATAGTGTAGCCAATCCTGTCAGCAGGCCGAGAATGGAGCATGAGAATTTGCATTTCCAACAAGTCTCTTTTCAGAGTCAGCCCAAAGAACAGAGGACAGGGCCAGTGGCTCCACCTCCTCCTCTCTCACCCCTGCTTGATAAGCTCCCGTCATAACCATGGAAATGAAGGAAGAAAGCGTGTCGCAGTTTCTGTTATTTTTGTTACGATTATTATCGTTGTTCTTGTCTGATGTTAACCAAACTGAATGTTCTCATGAAGCATGCTGCCCTTTCAGTCCCCCCAGCAATTAATGTGGGTGTGACTTCCCTGTCTAAGTGTCTGTCCAAAAACCATTTGTTGAAGCGGCTTGAAAAAATATGTAACGTGGAACAATGCCGTGGTAAGTAATTTGAGGAACGGGGGACAGGAAAGCAATGGGGTGAGAAGATAAGAGGCAGTCGGGCTGTGAAACACACAGAAGACACCAGACGCTCCAGTACACCAGCTCGAGGAGAGCCCCAATTTCACAGAGCCTTTTAGCACTCCTTGCAAAGTCAGATGCATTATTATTACACTAGAGGCCCAGTGCACGAATTCGTGTACAGGTGGGGTCCCTCGGCCTGGTCAGCGGTGTGGGCCATCTTGCCCAATCCTGATTGGGGCTGGCCAGCCAAGGGGAGGAATCGCAGGAGGTTGGCTGTGGGAGCGCACTGACCACTAGGGGGCAGCTCCTGCATTGAGCATCTGCCCCTGGTGGTCAGTGCACGTCACAGTGACCAGTTGACCAATCGTTCCATCAACCAGTTGTCACAGTCACTTAGGCAATATATATAGGCCACTCGCACCCACTGCCAGCACCTGGGACCGGCCCCTGTTGCTCAGCGCTGTCAGCAGATGTGAGTGGCAGCCGCCAGCCCTGATTGCCCCTCAGGGCCTCTCCACCTTCCCCTGCTCCTGAGAGGCAATTACGGCAGCAGCCCCTGCTCACACTCGCTGACGGTGCCAGCCCACTTGGACTGCTGGTGCCAGTCCTAATGGCTCTGCACCATCATTGATGAGAGCAGGGCCAGTGCCATCAGCATGTGGGAGTGGCAGGGGCAGGAGCAGGGCTACTGGCTGACAGGGGACCGGGGCCATGGTGAGAGGGGCTGAGACCCTCCCCTGTCCCCACCGCAGCCTCAAGGTCCACAGTTCTCTTCAAGGTGCACAAATTCGTGCACTGGGCCCCTAATATATAGGATTCACTAGCCTACTTGCTTGGTAGAAACCCAAAAGTCTCTAGTACTGAGCCTTAAAAGAAACTTCTTCCATAGGGTATGTGTCTTTATGCACATAACCATTGGCTGACTCTGCAAGTTATTTTGTTGACTGTATTTTCTTCTGTATGTTTTGTAAGACAGACGAGCAAGACATGAGACAGAACTAGGGGATTCTCTGTGAGCTAAAATAATGACCTTTCTAATGCTTTCCTCCCAATATGAGGGGTCAAAAAGGTATTTGTAGCTCTGATAGTTATTTTGTCTAATGCAGTGGTTCTCAACCTTCCTAATGCCGCAACCCTTTAATACAGTTCTTTATGTTGTGGTGATCCCCAACCATAACATTATTTTTGTCGCTACTTCATAACTGTAATTTGCTACTGTTATGAATCTTAATGTAAATATCTGTGTTTTCTGATGGTCTTAGGAGACCCTGCTAGCTGTTCTCGACCCACAGGTTGAGAACCGCTGGTCTAATGAATCAGCTTAACTCTTTAAAATAAGGTTTTATTTTAAAATACCCACTATTATTGATATAACACTATGGCTGATAGAGGAGACATTTTCATTAATGACTACAAAAAATGTTAACAAGGAAAACTACTAAAGCTGATCCAGTAATATGATTTCTAGCCCTGTTAAGAACATAGAACCCCAATTCTGAGCTGAGCTCCACGTAGCTACCAGTTCAGTACATTCAGTTTTTCTCCCCACAAGTTTCCTCACACAGAGCCATGCCCATGATAACACACAAGTGTCAGTTGTTTTGTTTTGGGTCCCCTCCACTAAAATTAGGGAGACTCCTTCCTCTTTGATGAGATATGGAGAAGAAATCGTTTTTCCCCACTTTCCATCAGAAGTAGTAAGTACCTTTTAGTTCTCTTTCATTCATAGGAGGCCCAAAGTTTCTGGAAACTCATCCATGTGGTTGTTGTCTGGCTCTTTCCCATAGGTTGTTTAAAGAAGCCCTAGCTGGTGTGCTCAGTGGATAGAGCATCAGCATGTAGACCAAAGGGTCCCGGGTTTGATTCTGGTGAAGGGCACATAACTCAGTTGCAGGCTCCTCCCTGGCCCGGGGCCCTGGTCAGGGCCTGTGCAGGAGACCAAGCAATCAATGTGTTTCTCTCACATCGATGTTTCTCTCTGTCTCTCCCTCTCCCTTCCACTCTCCCTAAAAATTCATGGAAAGATATCTTTGGGTGAGGATTAACTAACTACCGTATTTTCCCGCGTATAAGACCACTGGGCGTATAAGACGACCCCCAACTTTTCCAGTTAAAGTATAGAGTTTGGGATATACTCGCCCTATAAGATAACATGCAGCGTATAAGACGATCCCTGACTTTTGAGAAGATTTTCCTGGGTTAAAAAGTCATCTTATACGCCGGAAAATATAGTAACTGCTAGCTAACTAACTAACTAACTAACTAAATAAATAAATAAATAAATAAATAAATAAAGTTAAAAAAAAAAGATTGTTTAAAGAGGAGTCAAGGCAAGGACTTATTGATTCCATGTGGGTAAGATATTCCCTCAGCAGAAAGTGTTCAAGCACCTGGCTGTCTCGGTGACCAGCGACACATGTCCCATGCTGTGAGGCCTGTCTCCTGCCCGCTAACCCCTGCAGGAACCCGGAGAACAAGCCAGCCCCCCCTGTGAGCGCCCTTCCTCCGTGTTGCATGCTCAGAGCCATTGGGTTAGGAAAGGATTACTCAGGCGTGCGCACCTTCTTTAAGATCACAAGAGATTGGTATTGAAAAATGCAACCAAAAGCAAGCAAGGACTAGTAAAGAGAAGAAGTGGGGGGAGGGGGGGCACGGAGCAGGTTCTGGAATTTGTAATCAATCTGTCGTCATTTCCCTTCAAGATGTTGTCAGGGCCACTGTTTTGAGGAGGGTAGAAAGCACAGATTTTCCCAGGTAAGACTGCGAACATTCTTTTCACGCGCCTGACATTCTCCTTTTCCCGATCCATCCGCATCCTCACTGTTCTTTGTGTTGCTGTGATAACTCATGCACACATAAAATGTAGTGGACATGCTACTTAGCGTGGGTTATATCTATTTGGGACAAGGACCAGTGCCTTGTAGAGTCACTTTAGATGTAGCTAAATGCAATGGACACCAATTCTAGTCCTATATTTGTCTTTTCAGCCCCTTTACACATGCAGCTGTTCCCTGCAGTATCATCATCTTCATCATCATCATCGTCACAGGAAGGATGGATGTACTTACACTACGTGTTTGGGTGGGGGAGAAAAGGTGTCCATGAAACCATAATAAGCTTCATGGAAAGTCTCAATCACAGTTTTATCTGAATTATATTTAATTCAGGGTATTGAGGAAAGTAAGAGAGTTGTCTACCAGTTTTTCCTTGATAGTACACATCAGACATTATTTATTTGTTTTGCAGCTGCAAAGGTATATACATATATATTATACACATACACACAAAACATACACTCTTATATACTGGATTATGTAAAATCTGAGGTGGACTTTCCCAAATAGCCCCAGGAACCCGGTAGGTAATGCATATTTCAGTTGCTACCACAAACCGAATAAGCCCTTAACACTAAGATTGGGGCTACTTTTCCATCAACAGGAACGATGAGTGGCAAGAATATCATTTGACCGAATGGAAACCCATGGCCAGAAAGAATCACTGTGATATCAAAATAATGACAAAATACTCACCACCATCAAGTAGTTGCTATTACCTTAACAAGATAAAAGATGAATTTAAAAATATACTTAGTTAAATGAATGTCTTAAATTCAATATAATTGATGGTTACTACATGTACTTTTAGCAAGTGAAATTCGATATTTTAACAATATCAACTGTGAATCCCAAATAGCCCTGGACAGTTTGGCTCAGTGGATAGAGTGTTGGCCCGTGAACTAAAGGGTCCTGGGTTTGATTCCGGTCAAGGGCCTGTACTTCGGATGTAGGATCCATTTCCGACACTGGCCAGGGCATTGTGGGAAACAACCAATCAGTGTGTTTCTCTCACATCAATGTTTCTCTCTCTATGTCTCTCCCCCTCCCTTCCACTCTCTCTAAAAATCAATGGAAAAATATCCTCAGGTGAGGATTAACAAAAGAAATAAAAGTAGAATAAATGTCTTAAAGGCCTTGAATATATTCGGTCAAGTTCAGCCTATTTCTAAATTTCTCAATTACTTATTATTTTGATCAAATATGCGTAATCTTCTGGTTTGCCTGTGTTCATAAGCACACACTCCCACACATATACCATATTTTCTGGGGTATAAGACAACTTTTTAACCCAGGAAAATCTTCTCAAAAGTTGGCGGTCGTCTTATACGCTGAGGAAAGTAAAAGAGTTATCTACCAGTAGATAGGGCGGGTATATCCCAAACTCTATATTTTAACTGGAAAAGTTGGGGGTCGTCTTATATGCCCAGTCGTCTTATACGCTGGAAAATACGGTAGTCATAAGTATGATTGATGGATCAAAATAATGACATTTCAGCCTTTTGCTCTTTTTCATTCCTTACAATCAATGCCCAGTAGTGACCTTTCTGCGCAGATACAGCCCTCCCCAGGTTTGCCCATGACTCAATTCCCTTTGCAGACATTTCTGTCTCTGGAAAGCCTTTCTTCAAATCATATTTCCACCAGGATGTCAGTCCCTTTCAAAATTCTCTGATGAGTACATTTTGTTCATCTTTCTCCAAACAAAAAGTTTCTGTTTCTTCTGATATTTTAATCTTTTTTTTACCCTTTTCATCGTTTTTTGAGCAATCTTCCATAGGTGTTTATACTTTAACTTTGAAATGAAAACCGATGAATCCAACAGGCATTTCAGCGAGGCACATGGGAGAAGACAGGGATCCATCTCCTCATCCCCACCCCCCTGCTTTCGCCTTGACATTTCCAATAGCATCTGTTGAGTTGTACTGCCCTCTGCTGGCTATTTCATGGAAACGCTTTCACCGTCTTGATGTGAAATGCTGCTCTTAAGGTTTTCTTTGGTTTGGTTCAGCCTGTGTCCATGCATCCTCCCCCTGTCCTCTGTGTAACGGTCACAGTGTTGGACTCTGTCGCCAGTTGCCACCATACTCACACCCTTGTCCTTGTCTCCCTGTGCCAGAAGCCCTGACGACCTGCTGCGGTCAGAAGTTTCCTTTTCCGTGGGAGGAAGACACTCATCCACAGACTCCAACAAGGCCTCCAGCGGAGACCTCTCCCCTTACGACAACAACTCCCCTGTGCTGTCCGAGCGCTCCCTGCTGGCTATGCAAGAGAACACGGCGCCGGGGGGCCCGGAGAAGCTTCCCAGAGGACCAGAGCAGTACATGCTGGTGGGCCACTTGCCGTCTTTGAAGTCACGGGAGAGTTCTCCTGGACCACCGCTTGGAAAAGGTAACGGGGACTGTGAGAGCGTGTGGGCCCTCCAGACCTTCTCTCCCTCCCGTCCTGGGTTCTTGTTTCTGCAATTCAGAGAGCTTTTGCTGAGCGCCGGCTGCAGGCACATCTTCTCCAGGAAGAGGAAGGTGTGAGGAGCCCAGGCATCTCTTGGAGGGTCTAGGAAGCAGCCTCCTGTCCAGAGAGCGCTATTCCCAGCTGACTCTTTCCCTCCCAGCATCCCAGGAACTGCGTGTGTCTTGGAGTTGGGGTGCCTATTTGCTAAGTTTCAGATGTCATCCCATCATTGTTGTTACTTTTGTAAAGAGAACAAACTGAACCTACTATATAACAAGACATCGTGTTCCAGAAAGAACATCATGTTAGTCTCCAGGGATATTAACATTTTTTAGGCAAATTAGGGGTTTCGTGGTCAAATACATTTGGATGATGGGTTAACCAAGTGAATGGTGTCTTTATTGTCCGATTTCTCCAAAGAGCTTCGGTCACCATTGCATGTCTGCCATGGGCAGGAGCGTGTGGTCTGCAGCTTTTCCCACATGGATTTGGCCACCGGATGTTTGCTTGTTCTGTCCCTCCATAGAGCAATTCCTTGGGGCCGGGACTCGGCAGGACACTCATTAAGTAATAATTGGAAGACACAGTTCACATTTTTGCTACTTTATCGTAAATTTAAAATGTAACCCAAAGAGTCACTCTGAAAGGATTCTGTGTGCATGTTTTTAAATCATAGCATCTTTATTTTATTTTGACAAATATTCATGTCAAAATAACTTTAAAAATGAACAACAAAAGCAGTTTCCATCAGGCATAGAATTTATTTTCCAAATGTGAAACTTTATTTTCCTAGTCCTTGTTCATATGCATACAAAATGGTAAATATATATTTTTTTTCATAGTATGGCTACTTAAAAAAATTTTTTTTATTGATTTCCAAGAGATAGGGAAAGGGAGAGAGAGAAACATCAACAATGAGAGAGAATCATGGATCGGTTGCCTCATGCACGCCCCCTACTGGGGATCGAGCCAATAATTTAGGCATGTGCCCTTGACCTGAATGGAACCTGGGACCCTTCAGTCCACAGGCCGACACTCTATCCACTGAGCCAAACTAACTAGGGCATAGTATGACTACTTTTGAAGTAAACTTATTTTACCTAAAATCCTATTATTAGCAATTTTTATATTACTAACATTTTTTGTGAATGACCACTATATATTTCCATTAAATAAATGTATCATAGATTTTTTTCTATTCCCTCTTTGATGTAATAGTTGCTATCTAATTTTTTCTCTTTTAAATTAGTGGTAGGTTTCCTATATGTAATGTTCTCTGAAGCAACAACAAAAAGGGTGATCTGAAGAGAACTTGGCTGCTAGGAGAGGCGTGGCACACTCGGGTTTCTAAACACAGAGTCAAGTTCACACCAAGAAAGCTTGATTCCATCCTCCCAGGGTCAGTGGGTTTGCATCTTAGTTGTTTAGCAGGTCGGCAAAGATGCGCATGGGCTCTGACTTATTAGCAGGGGGACTAAGGCACATTCATTTCATATCGTGGCAAACTAACACTGTGGCTTTCAATTTTGCCCCCGGGGAGACATGTGACAATGTCAGGAGGCATTTTTCGTGGTCACACTTGGCATCGAGTGGGTAGAGGTCCGCATCCACAGAGCACAGGACAGCGCCACGGCAAAGCATGACCCGGCCCAGTGTCACTAAAGCCACAGCAGACAATTTCTGTCTAATCTGTAGCTTTCTCCCCAGAAATAACTTCACCCCGAGAGAAGTGAAAGCAAATAGTGTTGGCATCCAATGACAAGGGCACTGGGTTTGGAGACCCTGCTCTGTCACTTTCACCATGCAATACCAGAGTTTTCCAGAGTCCCATTTCCTCCTCCTAGGAAAACTAAGACAGCCTGGCTGGTGTGGCTCAATGGTTGAGCATCAGCCTATGAAGCAGGAGGTCACAGTTCGATTCCCAGTCAGGGCACATGACCAGGTTGTGGAATCCATCCCCAGTGTGAGGCATGCAAGCGGCAGCTGATCAATGATTCTCTCATCATTGATGTTTCTTTCTCTTTCTCTCTCTCCCTTTCTCTCTGAAATCAATTACTAAGACAGATAGCAGAGTTCATCCATAAGCTTAATTAGCTAATCCATGTAAATTTCTTAACAAAAACTTGGCATGTGATAACCATTCGGTAATACTTTCTCTGTAACCCTTTGTGCACTTCCCCGCTCCTTTCACTACTTGCCTCATTTGTAAAACGGGTTCAGGGCCATCTCCTTGGGATTAAGTGTGAGAATACATGTGAACTGCAGAACACAGGGAAGCACCCAATAGACATTTTCTTCTAGAAATTGTCATTATGATCACATCACAGGATTGTAGTGAGGATTCTATGAGATGGTAAAGAGACACAAAATAGCACCTTAATGAGACAGACTAAGAGGATGTATGAGTGAATACATGCAGGATGAATCTGTTGATGTCAATAGTGGGGTATTCCGGAGGGTAGTCTAGATATAGGAACTATAACTGCTGTTCCTCTCTCTCTCTCTGTTAATGTGGCTGGAGCTGTTGCCACTCATTGCCAGGAACCAATTCCAGCATGTAATAATTACAAGAGTTCCATCAAGGGGTTGATGGGACTTGGCAGCTCAACAAGAGTGAGGCACATATGTAGTTTACCTGTTGGAAACGGCTCAGGCACTTCCCCCAAACCTGAATAGGATTGTTAACTGCCAGACAGCTCAGGGCCTTTTATTGCTTCTTGTTGGCCAAACACCTGAACAGCTGTAGGCTATTCCCCAATCTGACAATGTCCTTTGAAACCCTACCCTTTGAAGTGTATTATCTCCACCTTGTCTCAGGATAAATCATGTTAATAAAAGCATAATCCTGAGTGAAGGAGGAGAGTCTTTAGCTCCTTCAGCTGAAGATCCTCTGACCCCCAAAATCTTTCAAAATTATCTTTCGTCTCCAGACTCATCTATGTGCAGCCCCTTCCTCCAGAATGCTGAACCCTTTATAAGGCTGGGAAAGAACCCCGGCCACTCATCATCATTGTCTTCCTTTCCTATCGCTGCTGTAACGAATCGCCACAAACTCAGTGATTTAAAATTGCACACAAACTTATCTTATAGTTCTGGACCTCAGAAGTCTCTAATTGGTATGCAGTGCTGCATTCCTTCTGGGGACTTCAGGGAAGATTACTGCTTTCCCTCCTCCAGCTTCTAAAGGCTGCCTGCATTCTTTGGCTCCTGGCCCCTTCCTCCCTCCATCTTTAAAGCTAACACCATATCATCTTCTCTCTTGCCTCCCTTTTCTAAGGATCCTTGTGATGACATGGGGCCCACTCAGATCAGCCAGGATTCTCTCTTGATCTCAAGATCCATAACAATCATGCCTGCAAAATCCCTTTGACTATAAATATCCTTACAGGTTCTGGGGTCAAGTCACAGGCATCTTTGGGGGGAAACTTATTCTGTCTACCACAACCATAGTACAGAAAGAGCCTTTTAGTAAATCCCAAATGGAAAACACCTGCAAAAAGGCAAATCAGCCTCGTATTCTGTTTTGTATCCATCACAGTCTCATATCCAGTACTTTGCACAGAAGTGATATGCATTGATTTGTGTGTTGATTTTTGCTCCTCAGTTTTCCTTGTGAATTACATACCTTTTAATACATTTTTTCCTAGATATGTCTGAGGAACCTTTCAATATCTGGGGTACTTGGCATTCAACATTGAAGAGTGGATCCAAAGACCCAGGAATGACAGGTGAACTATTATTTTTAAAAATGTTTATTGCATTTGCTTTTCAAATTAATCTCCCTTCATCTTTGCCTTGTTATCATATTACATGCTTGTCAGACATTATTGGCCAAATGCTGAGAAGAGGGGGGTAGGATAAAGTTACACTGAGCGTTTTCACCAAAACATGTCAATCTCTGACTGTATTTCATTTCATTTCCCTTGCGAGAGTTTGTAAACATGGCTCAAATCATTCTATCTCCGCAACTCTATGTTATTTAACTTCCACTTCCCAGTTATTCTCCATGATTATTGGTAAGGGCCACAGCATAATTCAGAGTGCATATTCATCACTAACCGCTCAATGCTTGGACAACTGGGTTGTTTCCATGTTGTTGTCGTTCTTGTGCTTTCAGGAATTCATTTTATGTACATTTTTAAAATTTGTTTTTATTGATTTTTAAAAATTCTTTATTGTTGAAAGTTTTACATTTGTCTCCCTTTCCCCCATTGACCTCTCCTGCCTGCTCCTGCCCCAGGTTTTATTAATTTTTAGAGTGAGAGTAAGGGAAGGAGAGAGAGAGATAGAAATGTCACGGAGGGAGAATCATGGGTCGGCTGCCTCCTGCACGCCCCCTACTGGGGATGGAGCCCGCAACCTGAGCATGTGCCCTGACTGGGAGTCGAACCGTGACCTCATGGTTAATGGGCCATCACTGAACCACCGAGCCACACCAGCTGGGTTTATGTACATTCTTGCATTTTAACTTATTATTAGGATTACAAAATTTGGGGGGGGGGGAGTTATAAATCCAGACTAGGGAAGTGAACCACAAATTAGGAGCCTTCCCTGAGAGGTATGGTCACTTCATGTCCTCTGAGCCGCAGGTGGCAGCCGTCCTTCCCTGCACTGTCTGTGTCTCTTTAACCTTACCAGCCTTACAAGTCATTGGCTTTGCATGTTTGCCAAGTTAACAAACAAAATTGTATTAATTTTTTAGAAACTATTGGGTGACATAGGTCAGTGGATGGCAAACTGTGGCTCACAAACCGAGGTTTGCCACTGTTTTGACTAATGAGTTGGCCGACCACTGACCTAGACTCTCGATTCCAATGACAGACTGTTGTTTCTTGTGATTAAGCCCCTATTCCAGGGGTCGGCCAACTCATTAGTCAACAGAGCGGCCGGCAGTTTGCCGACCACTGACCTAGGTTAATAACATTATATAGGTTTCAGGATACAATTCTAGGATCCATCATCTCTATATTGTATTGTGTGCTCACAACTCAAAATCTGGTTTCCCTCTGTCATCATATATTTCACCTCCTTTATTCTCTGTCCTCCCCTCCCGTCCCGCCCCCGAGCCCTGTAACCACCATACTGTTGTCTGAGTCCAATAGTTCGTTGCTTTCTGTTTTATGTCCCACAAATGAGTGAAATCATATGGTTCTTGTCCTTTTCCATTAGAATTATTTTGCTTAACATGGTACTCTCAGGATCCATCCATGCTATCGCAGATTTCATCGTTATAATGACGGAGGGGTATTCCATTGTATTCTTTTCATTTGCATTTCTTTCTCATCAGCATTTTTCAGTTTTTCTGCGAATTTACTGCACTTTCCCCCACTGAGTTATCATGTATGTCATTGGCTCTTTATGTGTGCTGCTGTTTTCAAAATGGACTCTTGTCAACACTTCCTATAATAAAGATATTAACCCTTTGTCTATCGTGTTTGCCACTGATATTATGCCTTGCATTTTTTCTCCCTTTGGATATCTGGAATGTTCTTAGGTTCCGCATAATTGTCTATCAGTATCCCTTTTTTGTGAATTTTTTACAAAATTTACTAAACATTGGACAGTCATCAATATGCTTTTCACTTTCATAGCATTTCATTGTTTTAAACTTAATTCTTCAATCCATGTGAAGTATGTGGTAGTTTATAGCACGAAGTGTATTAACTGTTTTTATTAAATATATTTTTATTGATTTTTAGAGAAAGAGGAAGGGAAAGGGATAGAGATGGAAACATCGATGAGATGAGAAACATGGATCGGCTGCCTCCTGCATGTCCCTACTGGGTATCTAGCCTGCAATCCAGGGATGTCCCCTGACTGTGACTTGAACTGTGACCTCTTGATTCCTGGGTTGATGCCCCACCCACTGAGCCATACCGGCTGGGCCAAATGAGTGTTTTAGATTCAATTCATTGATTCCTACAGCTTTTATCGACATGACAGAAACATGAAGACATTATTTGTGTCTCCTCTGGGTTGCAAATGTCTCTAAGCAGGAATGGAGCCGAGAAGTAAGTGTTCCCAGCCAGCCAGGTCGCAGGGGCCTTTTCTGAAATCTCAGTTGGTGACAAGGACTGTTGAATCCTATTTGCCAGCTAACCTGTCAGAGTCTAGGCGTCTGTATTGGGACCTGCTATAGCACTTGTGTCCATAATCAAAGAGTGGAGCCCTAGCAGCTAGGGCCACGCTGGTTTGGCTCAGTGGATAGAGCATTGACCTATGGACTGAAGGGTCCCAGGTTTGATTCTGGTCAAGGGCACTTACCTTGGTTACGGGTACATCCTCAGTAGGGGGCGTGCAGGAGGCAGCTGATCGATGTCTCTCATCGATGTTTCTAACTCCCTTTCCCTTCCTCTGTGAAAAGATCAATAAAATATATTTTAGAAAAATAATAAAAAAAATAAAAAATATCCTGGGCTGAGGATTAACAACAACCAAAAGAAGTGTCATTTTTTCTTTTTAACTAGGAAGTCTTTTACTTCACCCAGCGACAGCTGAGAGTGTCCTGTGCTTTTTCAGTCCTCACAGCTGGCAGGGAAGGCAGGAACAGGACATCTGAAGCGGGAGTCTAGACCCTAATTCCCTGTCTTGCCCTTCTCTCTGGCTGCCAGGTTCCTATGGAGACATTTTTGAAAGCAGCTCCCTCCGACCGGGGCCCTGCTCCCTCTCTCAAGGGAACCTGTCCTCCCATTGGCCTCGGTGGCAGGGGAGCCCCACAGAACTGGACAGTGGCACGCAGGCCATCCGGAGGACTCAGACCACGGCCACCATCCCGGAGTGCCGGGCCCACCCTCCCGTGTCCCGCGTCTGCAGCACGCCCCACATCCAGGGCGGCGGCAGGAGGTGGGAGCTGGCCACGCCCAGGTCTGAGATGGCCACGCCCAGGTCGGAGCTGACCACGCCCAGGTCGGAGCTGGCCACGCCCAGGCCGGAGCTGGCCACGCCCAGGCCGGAGCTGGCCACGCCCAGATCTGAGCTGGCCACGCCCAGGCCGGAGCTGGCCACGCCCAGGCCGGAGCTGGCCACGCCCAGGCCGGAGCAGTATTTGACTGTGAGCAGCGCGGAGGACCTCACCGAGAGCGACCTGGAGGTGGCCTGGCTGCCGAGCCGCGCCAAGCCTTCGCACCAGAGACCCCGAGAGAGTGCCAGGCCCGACAGCAGGCCGCCGCCCCCTTACCCCGGTCCAGGGAAGCAGGCTTCCGCGTCGGCATCGGCCCACCAGCCGGCAGAGCCCCCCTTGTGGAGGCGCCAGAGGCCCGAAGAAGCTCCGGGATCGCCCTTGGCAGAGAGAAACCAAAAGGCCGAGCGCGAGCAGCCGGCTGCCCAGCCAAGACTGAGCAGCGCCTGCCCCAGCCCCGCCGGCGATCAGAACAGTAAGGGCCTGGGCGAACCCAGCTGGCTCGATTGGCAGAGAGAGCGGTGGCAAATCTGGGAGCTCTTGTCCGCAGACAACCCCGATGCCCTCCCGGAGACCCTGGTATGAGCCCACCCCCAGCTTCGGCCCTCCCGTGCCAACAGCCTCCTTTCACTCCGCGAGGAAGAGAGTTGGTGTTGGTCCATTGGACACTTACCTACTTGCCTCCTTTTACACTTTAAAAAAATAACACAAGGGAACCCCAGTTCACAAAGATATAGAGCACTACCCCCCTCACCGTTTATAATAAGGTTCTATTGCATAGCCAGCCTTAGGGAAATACCAAATCATACACGGATGGCAGTCTCTAATATACAAACTGCTCACATCGGCTCTAAGGTAAAACTCTTGCTTCAGTATAGCTTAAGTGTATTTATGTGTCTTCAGTTTTGACTCTTGTATATTCTGTAACAGATTATGTATGATAATCGTATACGATATCACACAGAAAACAAAAGGAACATTTTTTAAGTCACTTCACTTATACTAAGCAAGGAGATTCTATAGAATGTTCTAGAATATGCACAAGCGGGTTTCTGTGCTTTTGCCATAGCTTTTAAAGAGGGACAGCCCTTCCTTCGATGCCTAAGAAAAACACTAACAAAAACAAAGTAAAAGAGAGTATGAGAAGCCATATTTTTATATAGTAGAGAGAGATACAAAAACTATAGTCACTGAATGCTTTTTGATATGGAATATATTTTAAGGAAATATTAGATTTGATATGTTATGGAATATATTTTTGGAATCCGTTTAGAAAGGAGTCAGTTTATCAAACAGGAGAAAGGCCGTGCCTGACCCAGAATAATTAAGAAACCATCCTTCCCATTTTAGGTCAAAGTCCATTTCATATAGACCACATATAATATATATTTATAATGTGTAACTTCTGTGTATTTTTCAAAACTACAAACTGGAAACCAACTATAAAGTGAGGAAGAATCTATTAAATAGAGTATTCAAATGAGAGAACATGGTTTTTCCTTCGGCCCCGTCATCAGTATTAACCAAAGTACATGCAACGCTTTGAAAGTAAATCACATTGGGAAAAATACTACAACTCTGTATTTACATTGTACCAAAGGCTGGGGGAGTGTTTCCTTCAGTCATTTCGTGTGTATTGTAAAATGCGCCTACCCTACTCCATTCTGTAGTACCCCCCAAGTTTTTCCACTGTAAAACTATTTGTGGCCAGCAGGTGGCGATTCGCTTCAGTATTTTATGAGATTTTTTTTTCACTTCATAAGGGAATGTGTATCATAGAAAAACGATTTTTTTTTTATAAAACATGCTACTCTTAACTTTCATGTTGCCAATGACATTTTCAGTGGTGTCTGTTAAAATTCTGTCTTGTGCCATGAGTAATAAAAAGTTAAGTGAAGGCTTTGTTCTGGGTGTTGAATTGGATAAATGAACTCACATCCTATTCCGCACATACACCCCGCAATCCACAAGTACAGATGTAAGAAAAATGCCAATACTATACATATAAGGAGCTAGGACGTATGATGGCTTGGGGACATCAGCCCAGTGACAATGACATACTTAGAGATTTATAATTATTTGTTTCAGGTGAAACTGATTGTCACTCAGTTGAAATTCAGTTGGCAATGAGGAGGTGGTTTGCTACAGGATGGGAACTCGGGGTTCTTACCTTCTGGACAAGTATTGCCCCGCCCGATCCCTGTAAGTTACAAATCCTATAGACCTTGATGCTTCATCTGCTTCCGGATCGTCATGAAGTTCAGAAACAGTATCTCATTTTCTTAGGGGGAGGGGGAGGAGACACAGGCAGGAAGAACGCGGCTGTGGCCTCCCGCTCTGCCTGGCCACACACAGGCAGCCGGAAGTAGTAAAAAAGACCCAGAGCAAACTCTGCTTGGGCAGGAATTGCAGGTAGTTCTTTGGTGGCACTTCCTCTCCTCCTGTCCTCGTCCCCCTGCCCCTGCGTTTTCTTGGCTTTGAATTTGACAATGATCTGGCCGCTTCTTTCCTCCCTTCCAGACCGGACTGCCTGACATATGGGGTCCTCTTTCTGCCAGGTTCCTGCCCTAACGGTCCTATTTTTTAAAACTCCCAGACCAAATGGCACTGAGGGTGTCTGCGCCACAGAAGGTAACAAAAGGTCTGTTCGTCTGTGGACAGTCAGATCTAAAATAGCCAATCCAGCCAAAACCGGGTTGGCTCAGTGGATAGAGTGTTGGCCTGTAGACTGAAGGGTCCCAGGTTCGATTCCGGTCAAGGGCATGTACCTTGGTTGGGGGCACATCCCCAGTAGGAGGTGTTCAAGAGGCAGCTGATCAATGTTTCTCTCTCATCGATGTTTCTAACTCTCTATCCCTCTCCCTTCCTCTCTGTAAAAAATCAATAAAATATATTTAAAAAAAATAAAATAAAATAGCCAATCCAGGAAACAGGGCTCAGGATATCTTACCAATAATTCAATTGTGTGTGCACGCACACGTGTATGTGTGTGTGTGTGTGTGTGTGTGTGTGTGTGTGTGTGATGAAGACTACTCTCCCTTTCACTGTGTATGGATTCAGCCCAGTGGCCATATCTTTAGCTTCATCCATGACAGCTAGTTCCTAGATGCCTTTATTCTCTGAAAGATAAGCTGTTTTAAGGCACACACACACACACACACACACACACACGAGACCCAAGGACCCGCGTGGGAACTGAAGTCAGGTCTCGCACCTTGTGGATGCTTTCCTACCGGGTAAGAAAAAATAAAACTCAGCTCTCTCAGGTTGGACGAACCATTTACTGGCCTGTCCCTCATTCCCGTGAGCAGAGGGATCCTCTGAGCAAGGCCACAGCGCCCAGGCCCTGCCTCTGAGTCCTCCAGCCCTGCCCTCGCGTCTCTGGCAGTGTGGCAGGAATGGCCCAGTCAGACTGCCTTGATCCATCTGAGTGGCTATTACCATACGTTTGTTGTGGGTTTTTTATAGGAAAAAACTCTCCTACCCATGGAGTTGGTGCACGTGGAGGACATTTCTAAATAATCCAGCTTGCTTCTTCCCTTCTGCACATGTTACCACACATCTGCTTGGCAGAGGGACCGCCGGGGATTAAGCAGAACAAAGTGCAGGCCTGGGTGTGTGCGCTCTGATAAGCCAGCCGAGAAGAAAGGAAATGACTGAAGAAGAGTCACACCGAGATGAAAAGGGGGCGTCTCGCCTGCGCTGAATTGGAAAGCGGGACTAAATCAGCAGCAAATGTTCAGAGCGAACAGCAGAACCCAGAGGAGAATTCCTCCCAAGGTTGGAATTCCTCTGCGCAATCGCCATGACTGAGGGCGTCGTGGGGGTGTTGAACCGAAGGCAGTGGTGTCTGGGGTGCGGACCCCTGGCCTGGCGTGGCCCGCAATTCGCCAAGGTCCAGGCAGCACCAGCCCCCCGCTTCCCCCCCCGACTGAAGCCACAGGGAGTCACAGAAGGGCCAGAAGGTTCTCTAAATTTAATTCGGTCAACATCAGCCTGGAGTGCCCAGCTCCTCCCAGTTTGCCCGGGACACCCCGGGTTTATGAATAAAAGCCCCGCCCCGTGGCGCCCTGACCAGTTTGCTCAGTGGGTGGAGCACGTACCTTGGTTGCGGTTGCGGGCTTGATCTCTAGGGGGCGTGCAAGAGGCAGCTGATGGGTGCTTCTCCTCAGTGTTTCTAATTCCCTTTCCCTTCCTCTTCCTCTCTGTGGAAAATCAGTAATATATATATATATTTGAAGCCCCGTGGCTAACGTCATTGTGCAGAGGGCACAGAGGACGCAAGAGTGGCAGCCATCCAACCGTGCCAGCCCGCCAGCCTGCCAGCCGGAGCAGCATGAAGAAGCCCCAGGAGCATCTCTCTCTCAGGAAGGGAAGGGGGAGTTCTGCCCAGGGAGGACCACAGCTTCCCGGGAGCACTGGGCTGCTTCCCGCGGAGCAAGAGAAACAGAAGCCGAAGGTGAGAAAGGCCCCGAGCAAGTCTGGTTTCCGGGGCGTTTGGGAGAGCAGAGCCGTGTGGTGAGAAATGGGTGCGAGTTGGCGATCGAACGTTCCCAGCTGAGTTGTCATAAATCACTGCACCATTGACATATCTATCCATCAGCATCATGCACGGGGTTCTAGTCCAGCGTTGTCTGCGGGTTTCCTTTGCTGCAGCAGCTACAACTCCGGCCACAGCGCAGGCAGAGGGCACACTCTGGCCTGGTCCCGGGTGCGAGAGGAAACCGGTGCTGGGAGCCGGGAAGGAAGGCCTAGTGCACGACATCTCCGCGCACCGGGCCTCTAGTGAACATATAAACAACCAGCCGAGACCGGCGTGCTCAGTGGATAGAGTGTCGGCCTGCGGACTGAAAGGTCCCGGGTTCGATTCCGGTCAAGGGCATGTACCTGGCTTGCGGGCACATCCCCAGTGGGGGGCGTGCAGGAGGTGGCTGATCGATGTCTCTCTCTCATCGATGTTTCTGACTTTCTATTCCTCTCCCTTCCTCTCTGTAGAAAATCAATAAAATATATTAAAAAAGAAAATATAAACAATCAACGCTGGCAGGTCAGAGCTACGGTCTCAATGTCCGTCTCCCCGCCAGTCCCTCTGCAAATCTACCCTGCCCTGCCCTGTGATGGCATTAGGAGGCGGGGCCTTTGGAGGTGATGAGGCCGTGGGCGGAGCCTCCTGAGGGGAGGGGGGGGGTCAGTGCGCCTATAAAAGGCCCTGAGCGTCCCGCCCCCTTCCATCAGCAGAGCATCGGGAAGATCGTTGGCCTTGGACCTGGAAGCTGCCCCTCCTTATCCGTCACTTGCTCTGCGGGCACCTTGATCTCGGACCTGCCAGGCCCCAGCGCTGTGAGATGCCCTTTCTGTTGTTTGTAAGCCCCCCGACTGACGGTGTGTTGTCACAATAGCCCGACAGACTAACAGAGGCTGGTGTCACTCTTGCTACAGCCCGCGGGGCTGCGGCCCGTTGAGGTGTAATTGCCAGTAGGTTGGTGTCAGGTGTAACACGTGGATCCGGCAGTTGTATACATTGTGAGATGCTCACAAGTTGTTACAGGTTTTCTCTCTGTTGTGGTAACTCTTAAGATCTACTCTTGGCAACTTCCAAATGCGCAAGTGCTTGTCGCTCTCATTACCAGGCTGTGTGTGTGTGTGTGTACACCTGTCACGGGTTTGTCTCCTAAGTAGAGATTTGCACTTTTGACCTCTTCACAAACCCCCCCTCTCCCTCTGGCAACCGCCAATCTTCCCTGTATCTATAAGCTCGGTTTGGGGGCGTCTTTTTTAAGATTCCACATATGCGTTAGAGCATATGGTGTGTCTTCTTTCAGACTTCTCCAATTAGCAAGCGCAATGCCTTCAAGGTCCCTCCATGTTGTTGCAAATGGTCCGATCTCTCTTTGTAATGATCAAGTGATATTCCATTGTGTGTGCCCCTGAGATATATATGCCACATTTTCTTTATCCGTTCATCTATCCGTGGACACTTAGGGTGCTTCCCTATCGGCTACTGAGAATAATGCTGCAACAAACATGGGGTGCAGGTCTCTTTTCAAGGACAAGCATTCTTTCTTTTTTTTTCCCCCCTTAATCCTCTACCAAGGATATTTTTCCATTGATTTTTAGAGAGAGTGGGAGGGAGGGGAAGAGAGAGAGAAACATCAATTCGAGAGAGACTCATTGACCCATTGAGTGGCTACCTCTTGCAGGAGCCCCAACCAGGACTGGGGATGGAGCCTGCAACCCAGGTAGGTGCCCTTGACCGGAATTGAACCGGGACCCTTCAGTCTGCAGGCGGACACTCTGTCCACTGAGCCACACCAGCGGGGGTGATCCCCACCCGTGGCTTTCAGCCTATGAAGACACAAGTGACCCCTCATCCAAGTCTCTCAGCGGCTGCAGAGGTGAGCATGCCACGCGCAGCTCTCCACGCCAGCGAGGGAAGTCCCTCTGGTGGAGGACGAACACGTCGGTGCCGGTTCCGACACGGGTGGCTTGTCCTCAGAAACACGGGACCTTCCCACCCGGATGACCACGGGGCTGTGGGAACCTAGCACTTCCCCCCTTTTGCTCACTGACTGGACCAAGGCTGAGGTGGGGGCACCTGATGCCTTTTGCATGCCCGCGATGATGCAAACATGACCATTCCTGAATGGGTTTTCGGCAGGTATTACTAGGAATGCCCCATATTAACACAGGGTGCCCCAGAAAATGAATCCGCCCTGTACCAGCTGCTGTTTTGAAAATGAAATGTATATTAACAAACTCTGCCTGTCCTAGTATAATTATTCAGTAAGTGTACACATTTTGGGGGGATACCCTATATACAATTCCAGTTCGATCTCCCTTCCCCCTTTGTTTAATACTTTGCCCAACGAACACTAGTCTGATGATTCCAAAGAGTGCTGTTTGCACAGACAACAGGGTTAGTTTCAGCCAGAGACTATCCGAAGTGAACTTCAAGTTACCAATGAAACCTCCTACAGGATCGGAGTGTTGATCCCTGAGCATGCTCACGTGAATCTAGACACACGTGAAAGCTGGGGGGCCGGTGTTTCCCAGGAGAGGTGGGGTATAAACTGATCTTCCCAGGTCTGCTCAGCAGTTTTAGGTTTTCCTCAAGAAATGCAGTTGCCAGCCGAGACCGGTGTGGCTCAGTGGACAGAGCGTCGGTCTGCGGACTGAGAGGTCCCAGGTTCGATTCCGGTCAAGGGCATGTACCTTGCTTGCGGGCACATCTCCACTGTGGGGTGTGCAGGAGGCGGCTGATCGATGTCTCTCTCTCATCGATGTTTCTGACTTTCTATCCCTCTCCCTTCCTCTCTGTAAAAATCAAATTAAAAAAAAATAAAAAAAAGAAATGCAGGTGCCCTATAAAAGGGGCGCCGGCCTAAGGCCCCAGTTTGTTTGTAATGCCTTCTCCTGCACTTATCAGCGGTTCTCAACCTGTGGGTCGTGAACAGCTAAGACCATCAGAAAACACAGATATTTACATTAAGATTCATAACAGTAGCAAATGACAGTTATGAAGTAGTGACAAAAATAATGTTATGGTTGGGGGTCACCACAACATAAAGAACTGTATTAAAGGGTTGCGGCCTTAGGAAGGTTGAGAACCGCTGACTTAGACAAACGCCAGCAGTTCTTTTCCTCAGTACAGGCAGGCCTGGTTTTGTCGCCATTTGCTTCATTGTGCTCCGCAGGGCTTGCACGGTTTTCCAAGTTGAAAGCCAGACCCTCCCCTGTCACTGAGACCCGGTTATTGTGGGGCACGCAGCCCGCAGCACCTCCGGGGTGTGCCTGTGCGATGTCATCAGCGGACGAGACAGTGGCTGCCTTGCAGGGAAACTGCAACAGCATTTCCATCCAGGTTAGAAGACATGATTGTGGCCCAAACCGGTGTGGCTCAGTGGGTAGAGCGTCGGCCTGCGGACTGAAAGGTCCCAGGTTCGATTCCCGGTCAAGGGCATGTACCTTGGTGGCGGGCACATCCCCAGTAGGGGGCGTGCAGGAGGCAGCTGATTGATGTTTCTCTGTCATCGATGTTTCTAACTCTCTATCCCTCTCCCTTCCTCTCTGTAACAAATCAATGAAATATATTAAAAAAAAAGAAAAGAAATGAAGACATGACTGTTAAGTGTAAAGTTACTCTTAAGACATTTGGAAACCTGTTCACTATCAGCTTTATTTGATTTTAAAATATACAAATATTGTGAAATGTCAAAGAGCTTCAGGTTGTTAGTTTTAAAAAACCCCACACAGAGAGGTCACCACAAAGACATTCCTGGCGAATTAATCACTGCAGCCTGCTAATTCCTGCTACGAATCGAGCAATCAGTGTTTAGGAGAAATGCAAGGACTTCACATCATCAACTCCAAACCCAACCCAACCCTCACCAGGAGCGCGCTGCTGCTCAGGGAACCACGGGGCGTGGATAGTGGCACCAAGACTTTCGAGGGCAGCGCTCCCCGAACGCTCAGAACGGGACCACGTTGAGGTTTACAGAGGGACCAGCGCTAACCACCTCCAGCCAGACCTTCAAGGCTCAGACCAGGCCCCTGCGGAGAAGGCCAGGAGCAGGAACGGGGCGCAGGAGGGGGGAACTGCCCACACCAGGGAAGCGAGGCCTGCCTGCGGGGGCCGTTCCAGACCAGAACTGGGGGGCAGGGCTGGGGGATCAAAGGCCGAGACACACCTGCCCGGGCACCCCAGATCACATGGCGTGGAAAGGGTTCTGTAACAAGGCCAGGTCTGGGCGATGCCCACGAGCACGTGGGGAACCGAGACACACTAGAGTGCGCTTCCTCTGCGTGTTCTTGCGGGGTCACGGCCCTATGGGGGGGCCTTGAGAATGGTGGGGGCTCTTTAAAAAGCACAACAGACCAGCTTTACCGGCAGTGTTTGTCCAGGGCAGAGCGCCTGCGCCTCCTCCTGTGGCTTTTCAGGTCTCCAGCGTCAGGAGGCCGCAGGAGGAAAGAACGGCCCAGACTTTTCTAGATTAAACACAGGCCGCGCTGCAGTTAAAGGGACGCTAAGTGGGAAGGAAACGTACATGATCCGCAGTCTAAGTGGGGGGAAGACGGAGCCCCAGAGAGCTCGCACATCCTACCCTGCGCCCAGTGAAGTTTAAGGTCATGCCCCACTCAACCTTCCCAGTACATTAGGAGCGCAATTCGGTTGAGGGAAAAGAGTTTAATGTACCCTTCCGGAAAAAAAAAAAAAGGGGGGGGGAGAAATAGTTGGTGTGTCCCTGTCGCTAACCAGGCAGTGGTTATGAGGTCCAGCGCCACCAGGCGACCTTCATCCGGTCCCACACGGCCGAGAGCGAGTCGAAGGCGGGCCGCACGTCCAGGATGGTGAACTGGTACTCCTGGTTGACCTCGCCGCCGTCGTAGTAGTCGATGACGTATCTCACCTCCGTCCCGCAGCGGTTGACGATCCAGTCGTGCCTGTCGAAAGGCAACTCGTACCTGAAAGGAAGACCTGCTGGTGAGTGGGGTGGGCCTCGCCGCCCGCAGCGCCCCACAAAGGGGGTGCCGAGGATGTGCACGTGCCGGCTGGTGTGCCCCCCCAGGAATAAGGCCCCCAGGACAGAGCGCCCACAGGGGGCAGGGTTCTGCGCTCTGGCCAGGCGCAGAGATCCCGGAGGAGTCGAGGACAGCTCGGGTCAGTCCTGCGACAATGAGATGGGGAGCGACCCGGCAACCCCAGCGAATCCACCCCCAGCGGGCACACTTCCGGGACAGGGCAGACGCAGAGGCACGTGGAAGATGGCCCCAGGCATCTGACCGCCTGGTGTCGGTGCCAGGGGAAGGGAGCCGCCCGCACTCACCCCATCCAGGAGCGGATTCTTGCCCGGGGGGAGTACTCCTTGGCTTTTCCTCCGAACCGCACCAACGAGGGCCCGCAAGGACACTCCCTGGAAAGCCCCAAAGAAGACGAGTCCATGGCAAGCTCTTTCCTTTGAAAAATGACGCTGCCTTTCCTCAATCACACAGTCTTCTGAATGCGCTTAACTAGTGTCAGTCCCAAAGCAAGGTCACTGCCAAGTTCAACCAATAGCCCCACTCCTTAAAAAAGCTGCTCTATTCCTGGAGCAGGTACGTTCCCCTCCCTCCACTTCCTTCCAAATTCCTGCCCCGCAGGCGCCCGGGGCCTTTGCGTTTGGAGGGGGACACAGGCATGTTCTTGGGGGGTATGGGGAGTCACGCTTCTCTTTGGCATTGAGCAGCTGGGGTATCTGCAGACCGACCTAACAACACCCTGTGCTCTTTTTGGCTTTGACACCAATGAACGGCCTTCGAGAAGGAAATGCCTCATAAACCCCTAGCTCAGCGGTTCTCAACCTGTGGGTCGTGACCCCTTTGGGGGTCGAACGACCCTTTCACAGGGGTCGCCTAAGACCATGGGAAAATGCAGATATTTGCATCATGATGCATCACAGTAGCAACATTTCATGGTTGGGGGTCACCACCCCATGAGGAGCTGTATGCAAGGGTCGCGGCCTGAGGAAGGTTGAGAACCGCTGCCCTAGGGTTTATGTCATTGGTGCCGGACCAGCTCCTTACGGAAGCCACCGCACGCAGGATGGGTGGCGAGGTCCTGGCAGGATCTGCGCACTCTCCGCACAGCCTGGGTGAGGATTTCCTGGGGTCCGGCGGCCCGCTCCTAGGCGCAGGGAGTTGGGGGGCAGCGCCACGTAAGCCTGCCCTGCCTGCCCTGCGCTGGCTGAGCTCCCGGCCAGCCTTCTCCCCAGAAGAAGGCCCGAGCTCTATGACATCGGGAGGCCTGAGGCCTGCAGGGGACTCGGGCAACTGCTGAGTGAGCATCTCCTAGGGGCAGAGAGCGATATACCGTATTTTCTGGCGTATAAGACGACTGGGCGTATAAGACGACCCCCAACTTTTCCAGCTAAAATATAGAGTTTGGGATATACTCGCCCTATAAGATGACACCTGGCGTATAAGACGACCCCCGACTTTTCCAGCTAAAATATAGAGTTTGGGATATACTCGCCCTATAAGATGACACCCGGTGTATAAGAAGACCCCTGACTTTTGAGAAGATTTTCCTGGGTTAAAAAGTCATCTTATACACCGGAAAATACGGTAATGTCCCGTGTCCCACGTGCTCTGCTTTCAATGCACTGACAATCCTCCTGTTGAGTGGCGGGGGTCTCTGACCCCCTCCCCCCTGAACCTGGGTAGGCAGGTGACGGCCCGGGCTTCTGAGGCTGGGTCCTCAAAGCAGATGCAGCTTTGTATCCAGCTCCGGGAACCCACCCCCAGCATGAGCAAGCCGAAGGGGCCACGGTCACAGGCTGGGGATAGGGGTCGTGGCTGACAGCCGGCGTCGCCCACCAGCAAAGGAAATGGCCCACGACGGTTAAGCCAGCCCTGACCACTGAGTGACGGTGGGTGAGGCCCAGAGACCGGGGAGCAGAGACCAGCCGTCCCCACTCCTCCCTTTCTGTACCCGGGACCCATGGAATCCGTGGATTTACATGGTTGCGTGGCGGGGGGCCTGCACACCACAGTCACTGGCACGGGCTGCTACCCCAACTGTTTCATTGAAATGACACATCTGAGTGAATGTTAAAACCTGGACCCAACATAAGAAAGCAGCTGGAGGAATTTGTTGTTAATCCTCACCAAGGATATCTTTCCATTGATTTCTAGGGAGAGTGGGAAGGAGAGGGAAAGACAGAGAAACATCGATTCGCTGCCTCCTGCACGAGTCCTGACCAGGGCCCGGGACAGAAAGAAGCCTGCAACCAAGGTACATGTCCTTGACCAGAATCGAACCCGGGACCCTTTGGTCCGCAGGCCGACGCTCTATCCACTGAGCCACACCGGCCAGGCCTGGAAGGGTTTTAAGATCTCAAACATTCTTACGCAGCATGAAGGGCTTCCCACTTCAAAATCTCCTTCCAAGCCTGCTCGTTGTTCTGGTTGTGGATCCGGATGATGTTGTACATGTCCTTCTGACTGATGTCGTCATCCTTCCATTTCCACCTGCGGGAGAAGGTCGGCAAGATCAGACCAGCCTCCTGCGATCTCTCCGGACACACGCGCCCTAGTCTGCTTCGCCGGAGAATCCTGGCTGGTACGTTGTGCTATCCTATATAATAAAAGGCTAATATGCAAATCGACCGAATGGCAGAACGACCGGTTGCTATGATGCGCACTGACCACCAGGGGGCAGACACTCAACGCAGAAGCTGTCCCTCTGGTGGTCAGTGCACTCCCATAGGAGTGCCGCTCAGCCAGAAGCCGGGCTTAAGGCTGGCGAGTGTAGCAGCAGTGGCATGGGTCTAAACCACCAGTCAGATATCCCCCAGGGGCTGCTGGACTGAGAGAGAGCACAGGCCGAGCTGAGGACTACGCCCCCCACCCCCCAAGTGTACTAATCTCAGGCACTGGGCCTCTGGTCTTCTGATAAGCCGGAACATTATCCTATACAAATTATCTTTTGAAATAAGAACTTACTGTACGTGTGGAGGCTAAGAACCTCTTTGGCATTTATTCTTAGGTAAATGTAACAAGCGAATTTCTGTTCTCGGCACGAGGCTCCCTCGCTTACCCTTTCTTGAGCATCGCATTCCAGAACATCTGCTCGGAAGGGTACACCCACTTCTTCTCCGAATCCGCCCTCGGAATGGACGACTCCTCCCGCACAGTGGAGAGTGCAAACGGCTGGTCAGGGGCCGGGGTCTGATTAGGTGGTGGCATCTGATTAAACGAGCAGAATCTTTTTTACATGTTGGGAACATGACACGGAGTAGAAACAGCACGGTCTGAGCCACTTCCTGGAAAGCCACGCACTGCACGTGTGACGCAGGTTCTCTGTTAAACCGCTGGCGGCAACATTTCAGCCCAATCAGACCATTCCCCTTGTTCAAGTTCTCACAAACGGTAAACACACCTTGTGGGTATGTTCTTGGTCTTTTTCTCCTCAAGGCTTAAGAAGTAAAAACCGCCCTGGCCAGTGTGCTCAGTGGTTAGAGCACCAGCCTATGCTCTGAAGGGTCACAGGTTTGATTCCCGGTCATGGCATGTACCTTCGTTTCAGGTTCAATGCCAACCGCCCCTCCTCCACACCCTCCCTCCCTTCCACTCTGAAAAGTAATGAAAAATAATATCCTCATGTGAGGATTAACAACAAATACCATGATCAGGAGGCATTTCAGGAAACCTCTCTATGGCGGGCTTAACAAAAATGCCTGCTCATTCTCCGAGGAAGTGTGATAGGCTATGTACAGCACCGCTTCCTGTGAGAGAATTTCACGTTCAGGGTCTGGCTCATGCTCTCAGCTTCTGGGGTGAGTACATTACCGATGAGTGGTGATGTCCCCGCACCAGCAGAGCGGGGGGGGGGGGAGGCGAAGGATGCTTCCTCCCAGACGCAGCGGCACCCCCACAGGCCAGCACTCCGCCTGGGGCCGGACCCCACCGGTTCCCGGGCTGTTCTGAGCACTGGAGGATCTTGAGCAACATCCCTGACCAACCCAACCGTACCCCTCTTCCCCAGGCGTGGAACCGTGTCCCCCGAGGCACCCCAGCTTGGGAACCACTGGCTGAGAACTTCATGCAGTGAAGGTGTGGAGGCTTTTCTAGCAGGTGCACAGAATTAAGGCACAACACGGCCCCTGGTTAGAGAGATGGCAGAAGAGCTGGGCGTGCTGGCACCACACCGGGCACCTGTTTCCAGCACAGTGCGTTTAAAATCAAAAGTGGAAAAAAAAAAGAAAAAAAAGAAAAGGCCTGACTGGAGTGGCTCAGTGGTTGAGCAGTGACCTATGAACCAGGAGGTCACGGTTCAATTCCTGGTGGAGGCACATGTCCAGATTGCAGGCTCCATCCCCAGTGGGGGGCATGCCGGAGGCAGCTGTTCTCTCATCATTGATGTCTCTCTCTCTTTCTCTCTCTCTCTCTCTCTCTCCCCCCACTTCCTCTCTGAAATCGATAAAGATACATTTTAAAGAAGTCCAGAAGGAAGGAGCCGAGTGCGGATTACCAGGTTAGAAGGATCTAGGTTCTGCTTTTCCGCAGTGGCGCCCGTCACGGGGCACTCCACGTACTCGTAGGCGCGGTCTTGGTGGGCAGGCCCAGAGCTGGTCTTGCTCTCGCAGGTCGCGTCAGATGGCTTTTCATTCACCGGACAACCTGAAATCAAGGACAAAGATGGTGTCACCACACAGGCGGGGCACCTGGCTCTCCAGGATGGCCCTAAAGAGCTGACTTTCTGACGGGGAGGGCCAGACAGAGCGAGGTGATGGCTGCTGAAAGCTGCCCCTGGCTAAGGTACCTAGCTCCCCCATATCCTAAAGGCGAGGACAGGGTTCTCAAGGTTTACCATCCCCAGCCCTCGCCGGTTTGGCTCAGTAGCTTAGAGTGTGGGCCTGTGGACTGGAGGGTCCCGGGTTTGATTCCCATGAAGGGCACATGTGCCTTTTGTGGGCTTGATCCCCAGTTGGGGGTGTGCAGGAGGCAGCCAATCCATGATTCTCATCATGGATGTTTCTCTCTCTCCCTCCCTCTCCCTCCCTCTCTGAAATCAATAAAGGTATGTTTTGTAATAAATAAAAAAGGGAGAAAACCCACCACGCCGGATTATGAGGATGTAAACTCCATCCAGCAAAGGATGGGTGTCTGCTTTATACAGTGCTGTGCTCTCGGTGCCAAAACAAGCACGTGACCTATGAACCGCTGCTGACTGAACCCGGAACGGAACCTGAGCGCTTTAGGCGTACCCTGCGGCTCTTCCCCTCATGTCCCGAAGCGGGAAGGCGCCCATCAGGCTGGTCCAGGCCCTGCTTTCTACAAACGACCTAGAGCAGATGGGCATCCGTTCAAAACGAAAGCTGCTTCGTTTGCACCTGAAGAATGAACAACAAGCCATCAGGCGATGACTTCTTACAGAGGGTGCAGGAGTAAAGCTGTCTTTTTAAAAACACATTTTATGGATTTCAGAGATGAAGGGCAAGGGGGAAAGAAAACGGGAGAGACGTCAATGATGAGAGAGAATCGTTAATGGGTTGCCTCCTGCACACCCCACACCGGGGATGTGCCCCGACTGGGAATCTAATGGTGATCTCCTGGTCCATAGGTTGACACTCAACTACTGAGCCACACCGGCCGGGCCGAAGTTGTCTGGCTTAATCCAGACAGTTAGATTAGACCAGGGTTTCTCAAGCACCACCCTCTTGACGTGTGGGGCCAGCTGAGTCTTTGCTGAAGAGCTCTCTGTACACTGTAGGCTGTTCGGCAGAACTCCTGGCTTCTACTCACTCTGCATCTGTACCTCTCCTCACAGTTGTGCCAGGCAAAGATGTCTCCGGACGTGGCCAAATGTCGCCGGGGCTGAGAGGGAATCCCCGCCCACGCAGGTTGAGAACCACAGATAGACACACACACAACTTTTGGGGGCACTGAGACTGATCTGTGGCATGAACACTACACTGTCATTCATTATCTCAATTCACAGTCCTTTAACCTTGTGAAGCATGTTACAGCTTCATCTCACAGTGGATGCGTTATCTACAGTCACGTGACTTGTTAGTAGCAACATCAGCGCCCCACCGGGGGAGCCTCACTAGCCCGGGCTGTACCGCCTCCTCCCTCCGGTTCGGATTTTCCGGACAATGGATCCATTACCTTTCCTCTTCCCAGATCCATTACCTTCCATCTTCCCAGATCCACTACCTTCCATCTTCCCAGATCCGTTACCTTTCCTCTTCCCAGATCCATTACCTTTCCTCTTCCCAGATCCATTACCTTCCATCTTCCCAGATCCATTACCTTTCCTCTTCCCAGATCCATTACCTT